>VZSV01000115.1:2631001-2658315 GCA_013398735.1 Nothocercus julius
CCCGAGGGCCACGGGCTGTGTCGGCCTCCTAGGTGCTCTAGGACACGGGAATCCGGATTCCATACGGCAGGTCCGGAGGTGTTCAGTGCTGCACAGCTTGTTAAGGGGCTGCGCTGTGGGAATAGGGGCAGAGCTGGACCTGCACTTGATAGGGGGTGGTTTAAACAGCTCGCATGATTTTACAGAAGGGTGTGTAGAAAGGCAAATGCTTCCTTTTGTTGTTATCCAAGGAAAAGCTGAGTATGAACAAATTTAGACTGGAAAAAAGCAGAAAGTGTCATATTCACAGAGCAAGTGAGGTCTTAAAGTGGCTTTAGGAGACAATTATTTTAAGCTGGAGCTTGGTCAGTTCATAAAGTGGATGATACGATATCAAGTGTGCAATAGTAGGGCCTGTACTCTGTCACCCAGGAAGTCCTTTCTAGTCCTATGTTCTTTTTTTATTGCACCCCACCCCTGCCTGGCCTGTACTTTTTTGTTCTCTGTCTCATATTCTTTTTTTTTCTTTTCTTTTCCACTCCAGGAGCCCTTAGGAATGCAGTTGCATTCACTGCTCGGCAAAGAATGGAGAATATCCTAGCTGGTTTGTGTGGAACCAGCCCAGAAGATCCAGTCCCTGTGTGGATTCATGGCAGCATTGGCCACTGCTTTAACCAGCTGGTATTAAACGTGGCTCCTCATATCATCCTTGCAGTGGTCAGTGCTTGCTTCCTCGGCACTCCAAGGTACAGGCCACTTGGCTAGTTCTTGATTACGAGACAAGGCTGGAGGTGGGGATGGGATGGCTGAAAATTAGATCCCCTTCAGTGTACTAGATATGTTGCTAGAGAAGGATACAATATTATAATGCTATTACATTTGTCAATATCTATTCCTATGCTGAGTGACAGCTCTGGTCACTCTATTGCAGAAAAGAGTCCAGAAAGAACAGAGAAGGTTAGTGAGAATAAAAACACAGAAAGTGTCACAGAAAAGGTAATCTCTGCAGAGAAAATGTCACAAAGACAAGAAAGCAAGGATTAGGGATGTTGCACAGGAAACTTGTATCATGTAGAATTAAAATAATAAATATATATTTTTGTTAATCCTTAAACATTGAAGTCTGTTTTGACCAAAAGATAGCACAGATTTTATAGAAATTTGTTTACAAAACAGTCATTTTTTTTGTGTGTTTTCTTGCATCCTTGGTACTGATCTGATAGTGGGATGTATTGGCTTGATCTAGTTTAACACCACCTAAAAATGTTTCAAAGCTGGGGAACTGGATCCAAGGAAGTTATGTGAGAGCAAATGGTTAATGGGTGGATGAGGGGAGGAAGAGAGGGGAGTGTCAGTGGAAGGTGATGGGTTTTCTACTCTAAAGCATTTCTTTTCTCTTTCCTCCTCTAGATATGGCACTGGTGTTCCTCACAGGCGAGACTGGAGGTGTAGAATTGCTGCCTCTTTCATACTTGCTGGCCTCTTCCTCGCTGGTATCATCCCGGTGACCATTTCTCAGCAGGAGCTGGGCCCTGTGTACCTGGAGGTGTTGACAAGTGGCATTGCCGCAGTGACATGGCTCACTCATGGCTCAGCTCTTCTCATGCTCTACAGGTCAATTCATGGCTCTACCCGGGGGCCCACAGCCCTGGCTCTGCTCACTCTCCTGCCTGTACCTTCCCTCCTCATCACGCTGCTGTGGTACTGCCAAAATGGGACAGCTTGGTCCCCTGCCCACCCTGTGGTGTCCTCCAGGTTCTCCATCCTCTGTCTGCAGCTGGCCTGTCTTCTCCTCTATGTGATTAACTACCTCTTCCCAGCTGCCAATAGACAAGAATTTCTCTCCGTCAATACCTCCTGGCAGCGAGAGCCGCTCGTCTCGGAGGCAGGGATCCCCGCGCCGGCCTGCCAGGGAGTGGCAGAAGACGGGGAGAGCTGGCTCTCGCGCTTCTCCTATGCCTGGATGAACCCGCTGATGAAGCGTGGCTACCGCTGGATGTTGAACCAGCCCCAGGATGTCTATGTGCTTCCTCACCGGCTCCGAGCCACCTGCGTCTGTGACCGGTTCTACTCCTGCTGGCAGGGGAAGGCAGCTCTGCGCCAAGTAGAGGAGGAGACGGTGTCTCTAAGCAGCCCCCTCGTTGCTGGAGGGGATGGTGGCAGCACTGCCCTGGACAGCCCTCCCCCAGCCCGGGAGGGCGTGCAACTCCTCGCAGTGCTTCATTCTGTCTTCGGGCTCCGCTTCTACTCACTTGGACTTCTCAAGCTGGCCGGCAGCCTGCTGGGTTTCTCGGGTCCGCTGCTTCTGAACCTGCTGGTGAACTTCATGGAGTCAAGGCAGGAGCCCCTGAGCCACGGGGTCCTCTATGCCCTTGGGCTCTTCGCTGGCTCCTTCCTGGGCGCTCTCTTGAGAAACCAGTTCAGCTATGAAGTGTACAAGGTGATGCTGATGGTGCGGGCTGCTGTCATCTCTGCCATCTACCGCAAGGCTCTGCGTGTCAGCAGCACCAGTCTTGCTCGCTTCACCGTGGGGGAAATTGTCAACTTCATGAGCACAGACACTGATAGGTTGGTCAACTTTTGCCTCAGCTTCCACGAGGTGTGGAGCTTGCCCTTCCAGTTTGCCATTACCCTCTACCTCCTCTACCAGCAGGTGGGGGTAGCCTTTCTGGGAGGCCTGGCCTTTGCATTGCTGCTTGTGCCCATAAACAAGGTCATAGCCAACCGCATCATGAAGAGCAACAAGGAGATGCTGAAGCACAAGGACACACGGGTTAAGGTGAGGGGCAGCTGGTGGCTCTCTGGATTCACTGCTGTTTGTTGTCCTTGCTTGTCTCTAGAACATTGGCTTTTTGGCCACTTGTGAATCTCAAGTGGATTGATTGAGTTGAACTTACTGAGAAAAGGGCCAGAGAGGGGTACACCTCGTCTTTTGGGCAAATTCAGGCTCCTTCTAGGTACTTTTGTTTGGAAAACAGTTAAAGTAGGACCCCAATTTCTTTTTTCAGAGGTGCTTCTGTCCTGTTACTCCAGTAATGTTTTCAATCATGAGGTGCTTTGCAATATGGACAAAGGCAATGGTCATGGACGTAATGGTTTATATTGCTCCAGTTTGACACCCTCAGTCATCTTTTCCACTGCTTTCTGCATATTTGCAGTGCCATCTCTTTCACCTCATGCTAAACATTTGTTGCCAATTTTAGAGCCTAGGGTCTTCAATGTGAGGGGACAGCATTTTCAGTCCCTATTTCTGCTACGCTTTGTAAATGTAAAGCCTAAGTCAGCTCTGTGGCAGATTTGTTTCATGCTTTTAACAGAAGCTGTGTCTGATTGTGTGGGGTATCACTGGTTTGCTATCACTGGTCTCAGCTTTCTTTCATGTCAGGCACAGACGCATCTCAGCTTGCTCTGCACGTATAGACCTGAGAGCAGGAATGAGAGGGGAACATGCTGCAAGGCTACCTGAGCCATCCATAGCTGCGGACCAGCTGCATTGTGGCAGCCCTGGGCCTGAGAATTAGGGCTTATTATCCCACATAATGTCAGGCCAGCACAAGTAAATAGTCTCCAGACTGGAGCTACTAAGCCCACAGGTCCCTGCGCTTCTGTTGCATATATTTCAGTTGGGAAGCAGTGTAATATTTTGCCTCTTCCCGAGCCTTACACAGCACAGGTAGCTGAGCCAGCTGGCTCAGTGAGGAAGAGCAAAGTTTCCAGCTGCTGCTGCTTGAATTAATATCCTTGTTGTCAAGAAATGTTTCCTGGAATCTGTAGCTGGGCTCTTAGTAGGAAGGAGCTGCAAACATGGCCCTGGTTGAGATGTTTAGGTGGTGTCTGGTGTGTTAGGTGGGTGGCAGCTGCGCTCAAAGATTTCCCTCTTCTGCAGCTGATGACTGAGTTCCTGTGTGGCATTCGTGTGGTCAAGTTCTACACTTGGGAGCAGCACTTTGGCACCCGGATAGACGCCTGCCGCGCTAAAGAGCTGCAGAAGTTGAGAGCCATCAAGTACTTGGATGCTGTGTGTGTGTATCTGTGGGCAGCACTGCCCGTTGTTGTCTCCATTGTCATCTTCATCACGTACGTCCTGCTGGGTCACCAGCTCACAGCCACAAAGGTGAGTGAACAGGGTGATCCCAGGTGACAGCGGTGCTCACCATGGGCAGCAAGGAGGGTTCCAGAGGAGCATGAGCCCGCAGTGAGGCTGCAGGTTGAGGGATGGTCTCTGGGAAATCAATTCAGTCTGCATCTCCCCCGACCCCTTCCGGGTGCTACTGGTGAAGCTGTTTGGAGGGTACAGGGTGCAAGGGAGATACTGCTCCCAGTTCACTGTTGCTTCTGTACCCACACAGGTATTCACAGCACTGGCACTCGTAGGGATGCTCATTCTCCCCCTCAACAACTTCCCATGGGTGCTGAATGGGACCTTGGATGCCAAAGTTTCCCTGGATCGAATCCAACGCTTCCTTGAACTCGCAGACCAGGACCTGGAAGCTTATTATGCTCTTGGTAATGGAGCGGGAGGGTGCTGGGCTTTGCACCTTGAGCAGGGAGGATTAAGAGCAGGCAGCAGTGGTGTAGGGCACAGGGGTAGCACCAGCAGCTGGCTGTCACCTCATGCTTCAGGATATTCAGTGTTGGAGGCAGAGTGAAGGCACTCAGTTTCTATGGAAGGCAGGAGGAAAGACTATAGCATTGCTATCGCTTGTCCCTGCTGAGCCCTGCCATCCACGTCCCCTTAGAAGAGCCTGTTCTGGCCTCTTTCTGAAGCTTCTCTGACAATGAAGCTCTTGACAACCTGAGTTTAGTCTGGCAGAAAGGCTCAGATGGGTGTCCCTCTCCTGGGCCATCACTGCTGCCTTTCTCTCTGCCTTTGCCTGTTGCCATTCATTCATGTTCAGCAGTAAGAAAAGCAGGTTGTCCTCACAGTGTGTCCTGAGAGCCATCAGGTCACCATGTGTGGCCAGTGGGAGTTGGAGATAGGCAAGTCTGGGAAGGGGAGGAAAAGTTTAAGGACAAACCAATGGGTGGGTGCCCTAGCCTGTGGGTCCAGGGCATCATGGCTGTGCCCTGTCCATGTCTCCTCCATACAGGAATGAAGCTGGTAGCACTTGTGATGCCAGCCCCTTGTCACTCTTTGACCTTGCCAGGGTAATGCAATATGCTGCTTGTCCTTGCAGGCAGTCCTTCAGGTCCCGCTTCTGCCGTGGAAATGCGGGGAGCAGCCTTCTCCTGGGCACCAGTGGAGGATGAAGGCACCAAGCAGTCCTCGTCTACAGGCTCGCTGCAGCTGCATATTGAGAACCTGACCGTGATGAAGGTGAGTGAGAGTAATGAGGGAAGATGGCCCCAGAGGAGCCAAATAATGGAGCAGGGACAGACTGTTTTCCTTGTCTTTTGAGCCGTGTGTCAAAGTCTTCTCTTGGCCAAGATGTGTGGGGCTTGTAGTCATGTCTCTCAGAGCTGCAGGGCACTGGAGAAGATCCTGGCATGGCTCCCTCTGCTTCCCACTCCTGCTGCAGGAGAGAGGCTGAGAACATAGCTGGGCTCCAGGATTGTTAATACTCCTTGCAGGCTTGTGTCCTGCTGTATCAGGGATGTGGTTTACACAGCAACCGTGCTTGGCTCTGCTGCTGGACCTTTGAGATAGTCCTAGTTCAGGACAGCAGTCAACTTCCTTAAAGGCTCTATGGGGCTGAAGAAACCTGGGCAGGCTGCCCTGTTCAGAGCAACAGGTTGCTTCTTTTGACTTCCTTCTGCAGGGGATGCTCCTGGGAGTTGTTGGGAAGGTTGGCTCTGGCAAGAGCTCTCTGCTTGCTGCCATTGCTGGGGAGCTCATTAAGTAAGTAGCCAAAAAACTCCTCCCTGCCTGGTCCCTGCACCCCATGACAGGCAGGGACTGACCAATGCCACCCCGTTTTGGCCTACCAGCAGCTCGCCACTGCTCCCTTTCCCCGCCAACTTTGGTGCAATTGCAGGCAAGGGGGACAAGTGTACATTTGTGACCTGGAGCAAGGATTTGGGCTGGCCACACAGGAGCCTTGGATCCAGTTTACCAGTGTGCGTGAGAACATCCTCTTCGGGAAGGAGTACGATGCCAGGCTGTATGAGAAGGTGGTGGAAGCCTGTGCCCTTTCTGAGGACCTGAATGTGAGTGCCTGAGTCCTGGAAGCTGATGCTCTTTTGGGTCTCAGGATCTGGAAGGTCTAAGTCTGTGCTCCTCCCATCAGTCAGGCACATATTACAGGTTCCTCTGTGTTAGCCACTGAACTTGCTATTACACCTGATAGGAAGCCAGACCTCCTCTTCTAGTGTATAACCTGGGGCCTGATTTTCTGAAATGCCAAGCACTAGGAGCTCATGTTTGCTTCAGCAGGAGTTATGAGTATTCTGAAAAGACATTTATTTGAGAATTTGTAGACTGTATATCTACTAGGAAATTGAGAGGGAAGTGTTTCCAGATACTTGAATTTAGTGGTCTGTAATGTTAAACTGGATGGTCCCTGACATGGTTTTCATCCCTCACAGCTATTGGCCTCCCCCAAAACTTCCAGGCACAATTTAGTACTCAGACCAAAAGTTATTTCCAACAGGCAGTTCAAGTCTGGCCATCCTATTCTGGAAGGTAAGAGAGTTTATTGGCATAAATATGGTCAAACTTTCCAGTTGTCCACAGAATCAGAGTATGGATCATTACAGTTTATTTTATTGGTAAGATATCACCCTGAGGAATTAGTGCCAGAGGCAGGAGAGGGACCCAGAGTTTTGATTTTGAGTCCCCTGTAGCATCTTGTCCTGTTTTAAATTGATTTTTTTTTTTTTTTTTTTTTTTTGATGTTTCAGATCTTACCAGCAGGTGACCAGACAGAGGTTGGTGAGAACGGTGTGACACTCAGTGGGGGCCAGAAGGCTCGAATAGCCCTTGCCAGAGCTGTTTACCAGGTAAAAAGAACGATGGCTGGGCTGTGGCAGTTGCTACCCAATGTCAAGTCAGCTGTAAAGCAACTGGAAGCACCCAGCTGTGCACTGTGCTCCGGCAGCCTGTCCTGACCCACCTCATGCTGGACCAAGGTGCCGGTGATGTGCCCTGCCAAGGCGCTTGCCCCTTTCTCTCCAGCACTGCCTGGAAGTGTGTCCTTGTCTTGTCTTTCCCCTCAGGAGAAAGAGCTTTACCTCCTTGACGATCCCCTGGCAGCTGTCGATGCCAACGTAGCCGACCATCTTATGCAGAAATGTGTTATGGGAGTTCTCAAGCACAAGACAAGGATCCTTTGCACCCACAGGACGGAGTTTTTGGAGCAGGCTGATGCCTTGTTGTTGATAGACAATGGCAGGGTAGTCAGGACAGGTATATTGGCCGTCTCCTGAAGCTTCTACATGTGTTTGTTTGCCAGTCCTGGAGTGGCATGAGCAGGGATGGCTATAAGGGAATGGGATTAACTGGTGGATCCAGGAAAGGAAAAAAAGCTTGAGGACACTACAAGTAGGTAGAGAAGACGGGGTGGATGCAGATGTACATATAAAGCAAGGCAGCCCTAGAGAGGATGAGCTGATAAGTCATAATGCCATGGCAGGACATGTGAAGCAGAGCCTTTAAAGGGTGCAGGTGCCATGAAAGAAAATAGGAAAGGTAGTGAGAGAAAGTAGGTGATGTAATGAGAGAACAAAATGGACAATTTCATAGAAAAAGACTGTTAGAAGCTGACATCTGTTCCTCAGACCTTGAAGCATTTGCATTTCTCTCTTTACAGGAACACCATCTGAGATCCTGCCGCTTGTGGAAGCTTTCCCCAAGTTCAAGGATGTGGACAAGAGGCAAAAGGATAAAGGTCAGTACCCATCGAGCTTGAGGGTGACTGGAGCAGTGCAGCTCAGGTTAAACACCCAGACAAAGTCTGTTGCTCTTACTGAGTCTCTGAACAAAATTTGAGGGCAGTTGCGTTCAGAAGGGCTTAAGGAGGAGAGGGAGTAATGGCCGTGAAGTGCGATAGAGAGAAAGGGAAGTGGTGGCCAGATATCACAGAGTGGATGGAGGTAATTAGACTGAAGATGCTGACCCTGAATCTGTGTTAGTCCAGCTGACTGCATCCCATTTGCTTCGTTCCCAGTTGCACCCTTTAGGTGTCTGCCTCTTTTTGTTTGTCAGAAACAGTCCACAAGAAACAATTCTGGAGAGAGTATGAGCACATCTCCCAGTCTTCTGGGCTTTGCAGGAGTCACATGTTAAGATGGAGGAAGCATATCTGGCCTCAGAACAGTGCTGCCATGACCCTGCTCTGCTGCGGCAGTGCTGATCCGTGGGTGGTGTGTGCACAGGGGGAGAGAAAAGTCCAAGTATTGGGTCCTGGCCAGGATCATTGTTTGATTCTTCTATCCTAGCATAGTCCACATCTGAATGAAAGTCTGTGAGGGCTGGCATGCCTGGCCTCAAGGGGAAGGGAGGAGGGAAGAAAAGCCCCCCCCCCCCCATAGCCTATGTTTGTTCCGTTTGCAGTGAGGAGCAGCTGCAGAAGGAATTCATGTTGCACTGACCTTGCTTTTTCCTCCATACCCACAGCCCCTGAAGAGCAGGGCCAAGAGGATGCCATAAAGACAGAGGCAGAAGAATTGACCCCAAACGATCCCCTTCTCCACCAGGAGGAGGAGAAGAAGGAAGGAGCAGTAGCTTTTAAGGTGTACAAGGCATATTGGCTGGCAGTGGGCAGCTGCTTGGCGTTGTCCATCCTCTTTTCCCTGCTCCTGATGCAAGGTGAGGCAATGGTCCAGTACTGCATCTCTCTTTGGACCCTCCTTTCTTGCTCCTTGGCTATGTGCAGAGCCTGGGCAGGGTGGGGGCACGGGGAGGAAAAACAGCTGGGTTTTAATTGCTCTCACTGCAGCAGGAAGACTCCTTTCTTCCTATTCCCTAAACTGAATAACATAGGTGGGAAGGGGAGGACAGGCGCTGGCCTCCCCTTTGCTGCTGCACTTTTACAACCATGTGGGTTCCTCCAGCAGTGCGCAGTCACTGCCGCAGCTCATGGCAGTTTCCTTGTGCTTGCTGCTGTGCCAGTGGAAAGCAAAGGGCAGACTGAGATGATTACAAAAATTCCCTTCTTTTCTGCTTCCTATTTGCTGATTCAAAGGTTGAATTCCCCCAAATGCATTCTGTCTCTCTCTGCAGCATCGAGAAATATCTCAGATTGGTGGCTGTCACACTGGATCTCCAGCATGCCGCAGACTGCAAAAACCTCTGTGACGCTCTGTTCAGCTCCTCTCCCTTCCCCACAGCTGCTCCTCTTCTTTGCTGGGCTTGTGTAAGTGATCGCTGGCCAGGGGATGCCAGAAGGAGCCAGAAACACTCCCTAGCTTTGTCCTTTGACCACCCTGCTGCATGGGGTCTGTGTGGCTGCTTAGAGAGAGAAAGATAAATGAAGTCCCTGGCCGAGGAGGGACCTGATGAGGGGCCTGTGGGACTCGTAACCTGGGGCTGATGGGAACCCCGTGGCTGCCTCCTGATGAAGGAATGTGTTTGTCCCATCATGTCAAGGGCATGGTCTCTCGCAGGGGTGTCAGGCTGAAGTG
This sequence comes from Nothocercus julius, assembly GCA_013398735.1. Lineage (NCBI taxonomy): Eukaryota > Metazoa > Chordata > Aves > Tinamiformes > Tinamidae > Nothocercus > Nothocercus julius. Next base: position 2,640,542 of record VZSV01000115.1, read on the forward strand.
TCCTCGTTTCCCCTTGAGGCTGCCCCTCGGTTCTGACATGCCGTCTGTGAGTTTACTGTCTCAGGGGCCCTGGCAGATCCATAGTCTTCCTCCTTCTGTGTTCCAGGTTCCCCATTCAACCTCTGGACACAGCTGCAGTCCCTTCCAATGGTTCACTAGATGTGACTTTCTACCTAACAGTTTATGGGAGCATTGCAGGAGCCAACTCCCTCTTCACCGCTCTGCGGGCCTTTCTCTTTGCTTTTGGCACCATCCGTGCTGCCACTGTCGTCCACAGCCGGCTGTTCCAGCAGGTTATAAAGGTAACAGCCAGAAAAGTCAGGACAGGCTGGGACCCCTGCAAGTCTCTCCTCCCTGACATTATTCTTCTAGTTGGGATTTAAGAGTTTGAGATGTGAATTAGTGTTTCCCTCAGTGTTAGCTGATGAGTTTAAGGATATAGTGTTAAGACTTAAAGTGTAATCCTTCCAGCACCCATTCTAGAGATGGACTACAAAATGCTGTTAGAGCCCTAAATTTCATATGGGAATCCCCAGCTCCAGACTGAGCACACCATGATACCAGTACCAAGCTCTGTGCTGAGACTTTGGGTCCCTTGAGGCTGATAATTGGGTCCCTTGAGGCTGATAAACCGTGGTCCATTGTGAACTCAAGAAGTATCAAGGTTTGGGGTCAATGTGGCACAGACATTGGGCTGTAGGACTGATGTTGTGCAAAGTGTTCTTTGCTCTGAGGGCACTTTGTTCTAGGCTGTACTGAGAATCTGGGCCACCTGAAGTTAAGGTTCAGAAAATACCTCCCAGGCTGGCACATAGTGAATTGGCTGTGTGGACCATGTAGGTTAGCAGAGTCCCTTGAGCTCTCGTTGTTATTGGGGTAAAGGATCAAGGAAGTTTTTGGAGCACAAGGGGCCAATGAGCCAGGAGTCAGAATGGGCCCAGTAGAGCTCACTCCATTCCGTGTCGGGCTGGTTTATAACTGTTCACTGTTAGGCTTAGAGATATAGCTCAGGCAAGGACCAGTTTGATCTGTTGCTGGATCACAGACTCAGATCGAGTTGAGATTGGAAAGAGTCATCAGACAAGATTTAGGGCTAGTGCTGGCCTATGCCAGATAAATTTCCTTAGGACTGGGACTTTGTTAGGCCCTCAGGCTAGGGTTAGGATTAAAGGATTAAGATTATCAGATAATATTAGAGAATTAGAGGTTAGGATTAGAGGATCATCTCACTGGCTACCACTGTTCCAGTATGGGGTCCAGATGCGTTATCAGATTAGTTTTTGGGTCAGCATAGTAGTCTGACACTCCCTATATTAGCTCTAAGCGTGACCTAGAAAGGTACCTTTGGGCTTAGGAGTGGAATTTAGGTTGAAATTTAGGGTATGGACTTAGGTTGCCAGTATCACAACTTTGTGGTTGGCATCTTGGTACCTGTGAGCCATTCTGCAGAGAAAAGCTCCTTCCTTTTACCACGAGAGCTGCCTGAGTTGTTTAGCCAGAGACTGGTGGCTTTGGGGCTTTTTTCCCAGCAGAGCAAGTAGTGGGGCTGGGTTGGCTGCCCCACTGTGGCCTGCCTTGCTCTGCTCAGCTCTGCCTCTGCAGGGCCCTGCTCTGTGCTGAGCCCTGCTGCAGCCCCCTGTGGCTCTTGTTTTCTTGCTCCCTTACTGCCAGGCCACGGTGACCTTCTTTGACACCACGCCAGTAGGCCGGATCCTGAACCGCTTCTCTTCAGACCTGTACTGCGTGGATGACAGCTTGCCTTTTATCCTCAACATCTTCCTGGCCAACATGTACGGGCTTCTGGGCATGCTGGTGATGATCACCTACGGCCTCCCTTGGATTGCTCTGGTCTTGCTCCCCCTGGCTGCCCTCTACTTCTCCATCCAGCGCTACTACCGGCGCACCTCCCGGGAGCTCAAGCGCCTGTACAGTCTCACCCTCTCGCCCATCTACACTCACTTCTCCGAGACCCTCTCGGGGCTGAGCAGCATCAGAGCCATGCGGGCAACACGCAGGTGAGTGCAGGGAACCAGCACTCGGCCAGAGTTGCCGCTCTGTCTGTGGACGAGAGCCGTGGGACTGGTTGTAGCATCGGGAGCGTCCCCAGCCTGGAACGGTATGGGCAGTGCTGGGCTGCACAGCCCAGTGAGAACCTCTGTCATATCCCTGCCAGGTTTGAGGTGGAGAATCAGCTACGCCTGGAGCAAAACCAGCGCTGCCTCTTTGCCAGCAACACAGCGATGCAGTGGCTGGACATCCGCTTGCAGATGATGGGGGTTGCTGTGGTTACTGCTATAGCAGGAATTGCCATTATCCAGCACCAGAAGCAACTAGGAAATCCAGGTGGGCTGCCAGGGAGTGCTCTGTGCCCACCCCCTGGCTGTGGCCCAGGGGCACAGAGCACTCCCTGTTTGAGAGCTTCAGCATCTCTCTATGCTGGGGGGAGGCAAAGTGTTTGCTCAGTGTCCCCCTGCAACTCACCCTCAAAATTGTGCTTCAGCTCCTGTCCCTCCTCTTGCACGTCCCCGTCCCAGAATGGGATCCCCCACTCCAGAATGGTGACTTCTTCCTTGTCTCTTTGTCCTGCCACCAAGGTCCCATATCCTTCCCTGCCAGTAACATGCCTGTTTATGCTTTTGTCATCTCAGGACTTGTGGGCCTGGCACTGTCATACGCCTTGTCTGTCACAAACCTGCTCTCAGGCCTCATTTCCAGCTTCACTATGACAGAAACCATGATGGTGAGCGTGGAGCGGACAGAGGAGTACACAACTGACATCCCCATAGAGCCCCAGGATAAGCTGGTCCAGGTAAAAGCTAACATATGTTCTCAGACACTGGCCTGTTTCTCATCCTCTGGCTCTGTGCCCTGCACTTGCCTCCTGGCAGTGATTACAGGGTTCCAGTGAATGGGTGGAGGGCCATCACCCACAGCACCTCCCTGGATAATTCATCTTTTGCCAGTACATCCCTCGGGGGGGATGAATCTCAGGAAGGAGATGTGAAGACTGGAACAAGGTGAAGCAAGGGAGAGCAAAAGGGGCACTGTGGCTGAGCTGTCAGAGAAAAGCAAGCCTAGAAAGGGCTGGAGATGGAGATGGGCTGAGAGTGGGGTCTGTTCAAGGGCCAAGAAACCAGCCAAAGGGGTGGATGGGGCTTGGCTGGGGGCAGGTGGGACTGGAGCTGACAGTGGGTCACGGTTTCTCCTGTGCTGGTCCCTGCCAGGTTGCTGCTGACTGGCCAAGCCAGGGGCACGTGGAGTTCCAGGAGGTGGTTCTGGCGTACCGAGCAGGCCTGCCCAACGCGCTCGATGGAGTGAGCTTTGCTCTGTATCCCGGAGAGAAGGTGGGGATTGTGGGTCGCACAGGATCTGGAAAATCCACCCTTTTCTTGGCGCTTTTCCGCATGATGGAGCTGAAAGCAGGGCGGATTCTCCTGGATGGTGTCGACAGCCGGCTGGTGGGCTTGAAAGACCTGAGGTATGGAGGGCTGAGCAGATAGAGAGGCAGCTGTGGGGGGCATGGGGGAAAAGAGCTGCCGGGGGCTGGATGCTGAGGGGCAGAGTGAGGGGGAAAAACAGTTTTCCTGCCTGGGCACCCTCTTGTCAGGTTGTGGCAGCTTCTTATGAGCTGCTCTGTTATTTCTGAGCAATTGTGCTAAGGATCCCAGACTGAATATGACCCATGCTTTGTCTCTGTCCATCTAACACATGCAGCAAGCCAGGACACTCCACCCCAGAGAAACAAGCCTTTGCTTTCCTTTGCCTTCCAATGAACCCACCTTGTGCCCTCAGTTCTCCCATGTTTGCAGGTCCAGGCTGGCCATCATCCCCCAGGATCCGTTTCTGTTTAGCGGCTCAATTCGAGAGAACCTGGACCCGCAGGGACATCACACAGACTCTGAGCTGTACCAGGTGCTAGAGCAGTGCCACCTGCGGGACGTGGTCCTTCACATGGGTGAGTTTGAGCCCACCATGGACACTCTGGTGTGCAGAGAGGGGAGGTGGCCTCAGCACAGCCAGCAGCTGGGGAGAAGGGCCAGGCAGATGCAGAAGGGAATTGGTAGGTGAGGCCGCACTAGGACCATGGTGAAACAGGTCAGTGAGACCCCCCCAGGACACTCCATGAGATTTCATAGCAAGAGGTTGGCAGATGATGGGCCAGATGGGCAGGGCCTGGCAAGATCTTGCTGATGAGACCAGACTCCAGCAAATGCTGGAGCAGAGCCTGAGGGACACAGCAGCGCTCTGGTTCTAGCAGAGCGTTGCATCTCAGTGCCAGGCGTTGCTTGCATCTCAGTGGCTGGGGTTTTCAGTGCGACTGGGAGAACTTCAGGCTGGAGGAGCTGCCTGGGGCCCGGCGCACAGCCCAGCGGATGACTGCTGAGTGTGCGTCCCTGCAGGTGGATTGGACAGCGAGCTGGGAGAGAGAGGGAAGAGTCTGTCCGTAGGACAGAGGCAGCTGGTGTGTCTGGCCAGAGCCCTCCTGACACAGGCCAAGGTGAGTGCCCTGTCTTTGCTGGTGTAAGGGAGTGGGTGGCCGCTGATGGTGCTATGGGCAAAGTAGGGCAGGGTACTACCAACTTCGGGAGTTTTGAGGATGGGTGACCAGTGTTACCTTGTCACATCCCTAAGCTGAGACTGGGATCTTCCCTATCATGTTCAGCAGCTTCTTCTCCTTCTGTCCCTGGCAGGTGTTGTGCATTGATGAGGCCACAGCCAGCGTGGATCAGAAAACAGACCAGGTGGTGCAGCAGACCATCCGCCAGAGCTTCGCTGACAAAACAGTTTTGACAATTGCTCACAGGTACAGAGGGCTGAGCACGCCGTGCTGGGCTCACCCCAGTGCAGCACTGCTGCCTCGCTGTGCTGCCCCTGCCCTGCCTGCACTTTGAGCTGAGCAGGGAGGTCTCTGGGATGAGGCTTTTCTGGTGCAAGAGGCTGGAACTTGCCTGGTTTACACCTCTGGGGTTTACACGTCTGGGTGCTGGAACGACTGTATGTGAAAATGTTGGACCTGGAAGCTGGGGGCAGCAAAGGGCTAAGTCAATATACCCCATCCTGTGGTAGATGGCTTACGAGGCCCTGCCCTCTGGGGCCAGCAGGTGAATCAGCTCTCATGGCTCTGCCAAACAGGACAAGGAGTGCTGCAGAAAAACCCTGCAGGAAGGAGCAAAGAGGATGCCTGGGTAGAGCAGGGTTGCTGCCTCAGCAGAGGGCACTGCAGGACAGCTTGAGGAGAAGGGCTGCAGCCAGCGCTTTGCAGACGAGCGGATGAGTTAATAATTCTGTTTTCCAGCTCCCTGCGCTTCGGTTCTGGCTGACACCCTACACTAGCAGGCTAGACATTGCCCAAACAGGACAGGTCAGCACTGCTGCCCCAGTGCTGATGGCTTAAATTTAGGAGTAGGGGCACTGGATGGTTGTAGACAGACATGGAGACTGTGGCTACTGGGAACGGCTGCGTAAGCGTTAGGCCTTCCCCTGCCCCGAGTGCTCTCACTGTTGCCTGTTGAGTCAAAGTTTGGAGGAGTGTGAGAGTTTGGAGGGGTAATGCAGTGGTATGGAGGGTCTGAGGGAGTTGCTTCCCAGCACAAAGGGCACCACAAAAAATAAATAAAAATCAAACAAGCAGGTGGTGGGAGCTGGTGTCCTGCTGTGCAGAGCTGGGAGTGACAGATGATGGGCAGGGTGGACTGGGCCTTGCAAGTAAAATGAGTGACTTTGACTTGGTAGAATAGATAGCAGGTATCCAGGAGAGACGAGAGGGACAAGAACGTGGTTCATACACTAGAGAGATTAGAGTGCAAAAATAGAGTGTAAAGGAAGGAAAGTGCTCTGTGGGCTGAGCTGTGGTAGGTAGGATGTGTCTTTGATGGATGAGCTATTAGGAGAACCAGGAAAAGAAGGAATAGTAGGTGGCCAGGCAGCAAGCCTGGGCCAGAGATGGTCCCAGACCCTCTTCCACTGGATAAAGGGAGACAAGAGAGACCAGGAAGGGAGAAAAGGTGGTGACAGAGTTGGTTTGTGCCTGCGCATCTCCCAAGCCGTTCGGCTTCACGTGAGCCATTGCCTGGATGCAGATCTGCAAGTGACCCAGTACTTGCGCTGTGCCCCTCCAGGTCACTGTCCGTGCCGCAGGCTGGCAGTGTTGTGGGGGCAAAGAGTGACCAGAGAGCTGAGCCCCGGGGCTCTCAGTTGCTCAAAGCCTGAGCCTTGTGCTCTCTCTGGTCCTTAGGGCTGTTTTTGCTCCCTGAGCAGTACATGACTGCCCAAAGCTATTACTGCTGCCATAACCCCCGTCTCTGGCCTTTGGAAGGGGGCAGGGAGGAGGGGGAAGGATGGTGGAGGGGGTGACAGGTCCGGTGTCTCCGTGCGTGCTGCAGGTGCTGCAGTTGTGTGGCTGGTGCTCTGCAACGTTGCTGCTGGGGGCAGCATAGGCAAAGAGGCCAGCAAAGAGGCTGGGGCTGTCAGCGCGCGCCGGGGTTCTTGCTCCACAGGCTCAACACCATCCTGGACTCGGACCGCGTGCTGGTGATGCAGGCCGGGAGGGTGGCGGAGCTGGACTCCCCGGCCCGCCTGCGGAGGAAGGATGGATCCCTGTTCCAGCGACTCCTACGCAGCGGACAGCAATGAGGCCTGGAGCTCAGCCTGCCCCCCGGCCCTGCTCTGGCTTTCCTTTGCCTTGGCCCCCTCTTTGCAGGCCGGGAGCTGCTGAGATGAGAGAAGGGTTTGTTCCCATTGCTAAGGAAAATGGGGATTGGTGTCTAGGGACATGCTAGCTTGGCTGGTGGGGTGCTGCTCCACACCAAGGTTCCCTTTTAAGATTACAGAGGGTTTATCTTCTGCTCGATGGGGAAGCAACAACTCCTACTTTGAGACCTTGTCTCACAGATGCAGTTTAGAATAAAGTGCCAATGCCCTAGCGCTGCGTTGTTCAGCTGTGCTCTTTGGCTCCCAGACCTTGGCTGCCTGGTGAGTCCCAGCGGTGGCGCCCTCCCTGCACAGGGACACCCCTTCCTGCACCCTGGTGCTTTCAGGGTGCACCAAGCACTCCCAGAAGACTGCACCAAGGGATCCTGCTCTTCTCCCCTGTGGACACCTTTCCCCGTTACAGGTCACTACATTACAGGTCTCTAGGCTGATTTATGACAAGGCCTCTTTTTTTTTTTTTCAAGGATTCTTACTTCTCATCTTCCCTTCCTCCCAGCTTCTGTCAGTTTTAGGATCAGCTTGTTCTTCCTATCAGAGCCCATGGTTTCACTCTGAGCCTTTTCCTTTTTCACTTGTGTCTCCAAAGCTCTTCCAGGCAGGTACACGCCCTTGCTGTGCTCTCCTGGCACATGTCCCTTTTCTGCCCTCAGGCTGCAGGAGCCATCTCTCCTCCCTGAAGCCATGTCCTTCTTTCCTTACTGACAAATAACCCTGCTTCTCTATCCAAAGGGCCTTACCACTCCTTTTTCAGAAGCTCTGAAAGCCTCTGGCGCTCTCCCAGCAGCACCGCTCCAGGGCAGGGAAACAGAGGGCTTCCAAATAGCTAAAGGTTTATGGTGGGCCAGAACATGGGGCGGAACCACCACCCTGCCAGGACCTGCATGGAGATACTCAAAACTCAACAAGCACCTGAGCCACCTGATCTAATTGGATGGGCTGAGAATGCAAGGTTGAACTTGGTGACTTCCAGAGGTCCCTTCCAGCCTAAATTAATTTATAATTCTCTGATGCACATGCTCTGGGCTTGTATTTGTTTTATTTGATAAAGGTACATCATCCATCCACATATTAAAAAAATAATCTTTCTGATGAAGCCCCAGGTCTCCCTCCTGGCTGAGTGCTGAATTCCTCTCCCCAGTCTCTTTGAACCCCATCTTGGACCCTGCACAGCAACCCTACAGGCCAGTAGCTGTTTTTTTTTGTTTGGTTGTTTTGTTTTGATATCCACTGCTTAGCCCTCCATGTCCATGGGAAGGCACTGAAAATCCTGGGCCTGGCAGGACTCTGCTGCATACTGGACCAGAACAAGCAGCAGCTGACCCAGTGTAAAGGGTGACCTGGTCATCTACTGCTCTGCTTTGGTAATAGCAGAGAAGTCAGCGCCACATCTGCTTCCCAAGCTCATCCCAGGCTCTGTAGCCCATCCCTGCATCCACTGCAGGGAGCTTAGCCTTGGCTTGTACAGAGAAATGCTACACTGGCTGATTTGAGGCTGATCCTGGCAGCACACCTTGAGGTGCCTGGGAAGGGAAATGAGGTCCCATGTTGCTCCTGACCCAGCCTCCAGCATGGCTCCAGCCTTGTCCATCTCCAGCTTCACCTGTGAGGACATGCAAGGAAGACTAGCTCAGGCCCTGAGGACCCCAGGGAGAATGGGCCCCACAGTCCCCCATCGGCAAACGGTGAAGGGGAAGCATGTGCTGGCGCGGGGAAGGAGCTCTTGTCATTTGGAGATGGACCAGACAGGACCGCTCAATAGTAGGGGAGGAGACGTGTAGATCATCAGGAGGAAGGTACAGAATGTGTTTGTAACCCCAAATCCAACAGCAAGAGGAGAGGGCATCAAACAGGCAGAAAAAGGGCATGAGAGGGTCTCGAGTAACCACCAGAGCTGCTTCCAGACAGCTCACAGAACCACGAGGCCTGGAACGAGGGCGTTCGCTCCCTCCCTAGGGATGTGGCATCCAAAGCGCACAAGCGGTGGCCTCCAGAAGCAGCTGCCAAGTGCTGGGGCAGAGAGGTCCGTGTAGACATAAAGAGCCCAAAGGCCCTAGAAGAAATATCCCGAAGCATCAGGGCAAAGCTGCTTCCAGGCGTCCCGGAGACATTCAAAGGGCCTGGCAGAACTTGGGTGGGCGAGAAGGCCGCCCCCTTCTCCGTTGCTGCTGGCCCCATTTCCGAGAGCACACAGTAACGCGCCTGGGGCGGCACCAGCCGCCGCGTGCCTGGCCCGGCCTTCAGATTCCCGCGGCGCCGGCTGTGCCGGCACGGGGCAGGCGCTCAGCCCCGGCAGGGCCAGGACACAATGCTCAACGCCACGGGGCTTCGTCGACGCGTTCGCTGGCCTGGAGCCCTTCCTCGCTGCCCCGTTTGCAGAAGAGCAGCTCCCCGGGGTGCAGTTCGAGGGGGTTGCCAGCATGATGGCCAGCCAGGGCCTTGCCCTGAGAGTCCTCACAACTCCGTTGTTTTTCTGGGCTCGATCAGCACTGTGTTTAACATGCCCACCTGGCACTCCTGGTCTTGGAGCTTCCTCGCAGCCTGCGAAGGGCTTTGGCACCAGTTCGACCTCTGACGCCCCCTGTGCCAGTTCCTCAAAATTAAGAGGACGGTGATGAGGACCAGCACCGCGGTGAGTATCCCAAACACCAGCACCGTCACCAGCTGGGCCTCGCTCAGCCCGGAGTCCCGTTGGGTCACCACCTCTTTCACGGAGATTTTCAACAACCCTCCCCCTGGCACTTTCTCACTGTGGTTGGTCACACGTCGCCCTGTGACCACAGTCCTGACGGGCTCCAGCTGAGTCACCCCCGGCATCTCACTGGTGGTGCTTTTCATGACGACAACGACGCTCTCGTGGTTCGCTGGGTGGTAGGGGGGAGCCCAGGTGGGCTCGGGAACGGGGATCTCGCAGGTTTTGCCTGTAAAACGGTCAGGACACAAGCAGTCGTAGTCGTTGATGCGGTCGTAGCACTTTGCCCCGTTTTTGCACGGCTGGCTGGCACAGTCGTTGATGTTGATGGTGCAGAAACGCCCCTCGAAGCCCACCTGGCACTGGCAAGAGAAGCGGTTGATCCCATCATGGCAGGTGGCACCGTTGGCACAGGGACGCATGAGGCAGTCGTCCACATCGGTCTCGCAGAGAGCGCCCATGAAGCCAGCGAGGCACCGGCACGTGAAGTTGCTGGCGAAGCCGTTCTCGTCTTGACACTGCCCCCCGTTCTTGCACGGAGACCTGCATGGAGAGAGCAAGGATGGGTCACAGACCCGGAGAGCGCACAGCTCTCCCTGCCCTACGGAGAGCAACACAGACAGCTGCTCCGGCTGTGCGTGGGCAGGACAGCCCTTCTTACAGAGAAGCATGGGCAGGAGGGAACTGGTCCCCCAAAAGATGTCACTGTGCACAGGCCTGCTGCCCCGCCAGGGAGAGGCTTAAGCCAAACAGTGTGAAGAGAAAACGGGCCCTGCTGCTGATCCCCAAATGTGTGACTGATGCCAAGTCACTACATCAGCAGCGACAAGGGATGGGCATCTGTTCAGATCACAGCACGGTCCCTGCTCCAGTGGGACTGTGCAGGGCACTGGGTTGAGCCTTAACTCCATTACTGCATGGAAATCCACTGGTACTGAGCCAAGCTGGGGCACTGCTCGCTTGGCAGCGCCTGGCCTGGCACTACTGCTGCCTGTAATCTCACTGCCTGCCCTGCCCCTGCTGCTGTGTCTCACCCTGCCTTCTCACATGGCCCTGTCTTCATTTCGCAGTCCTTCCCATGGAAGCCTTCTGGACACAGGCAGGAATACTCCCCATCTCGGTCGTAAATGCACTGAGCCCCGTTCTGGCATGGGGACTGGTGTTCGCAGATGTGTATGTCTGAGGGGAAAGAAAAAGGCAGGGTTAGTAAGAAAAGAGGGCGACATGGCCAATTCGCTGCTGAGACAGCCCATCAAACTCAGGGGGGATGGAGAAAGTTTCTCTCCCTTTCCCTCTCCTCTCACACACACCTGCAGCAGCAGAAACGCGGTGTGTATGTGGCACTTCCCAGCTAGTGCGCAACTGTTTCAGCATTGCCAGGTACGGCACAGCCTCGGGGGTGCAAGGATAGTGAGACGTCCCCCGATATCCTGCAAACCCGCACGACGCAAGGAGCCGCAGGCCGCGCCAGGCGCACCATGTGGCGGCCGGCACGGGCATGCGCAGAAGCTACGTGGTGACACTGCCTCCGGGCCACACGAGGGGACCCCGCGGGCCACCTGCTGAAGGCAGGAAGCCCTGGGGGAAGCGGGAGGTGCTGCCCAGAGCCCAAGCGTGGCGTGGGAAAGGCAATGAGTTCATTTGCTCCATTTCCTGAGGCTGGTCGGAGCTACGGCACCTCTTGCCGCAGAGCCAGGGAGCAGCCAGGTCCCGGCAGCCTGGCCTCTTTCGCCGAAGGGAAAAGGGGGGTGACAGCCCGCCTCCCTGGCAGCCGGCATCACCGGGGTTGCTTCCAGCTGTGCCCGTCCCGCCCACGCACATGGATGCAGTGGCCTCTGCCCTCAGCCCCACAGAGAGGAAGGTGGCACCTCAGTGAACGGGCTCAGGTGAAACCCACCCCTTGTCACCCCTCTGCCTCCTGCCCAGTGTCCCGGCCGCCTGCGCCACGTGCCCAGCCCAGCCCGGGACTCACCCTTGTCGCAGAACTTGCCGGCCCAGCCGCTGTGACAGATGCACTGCCAGGGCTGGTGGCACGTGCCGTGGAGGCAGCCCGGCATGCGCACGCACTCCTCGCAGTACTCGCCCTCCCAGCCTGGATCGCACCTGCGGAAGGACAGGACAGGGCAGCCTGACACAGCCCCGCCACGGGCCGGCTCGCTGTGCCACGGAGAGAGATGCTGGGAAATCCTCCCGGAGAGCGCCCGAACCTGCTGGCCCTCTCCTCCTGAGGAGGTTGTTACTGACATCTCCCTAAGGGAACGCAGGAGCAGGCCCACGAGGACTGTATGTTTCATCCTGGCTGCTTTCATTATAATTTGTCCATGTGATTTTTCCTGTAAAGTGCATGCTAATCCAGCTGCGGAGCCCTGCTCAATGTGACTGCCATACAGATATCCTCATCCACAAACTCTCTGGGGAAGTGTGATGGGAAAAGCAATACGGCGGCACACGATGGTTGGAACCTGACCCAGGCGAGTGGTTCAGTGGCAAGGACTGGAAGTCAAGCAAAGCTGCTGCTCCAGTGGTCTCCCTGCCCTCACACCTGCCAGCTCCCATGGGGAAAGGAAGCGATAATGAGGTGAGAAAAAAAGGGCACCTCCATGGAAGCAGAGCCAAGCAGAGGTACATTTGGCAGCAAATGCAACAAAGGCTAGATTCCAAACAGGGAAAAATTAAACCTCGCAGGGACAATGCGGTCTCCACAGTAAACAACGGGCTTCATTTTCATGGCTAGGACTCATTTTAGCAAGATGCACAGGTGACTGCAGGGTTGCCAGGCTGGTCAGAGGCCACACTTCAGCAGCTGGGACTGGCTATTGTAACAGCAGTTTGTTCCCAAGAGATGGGGAGAATGGTAAGAAAAAAAAAAAAAAAAAAAAACAGTCTCTTTGACAGGAATGGAAGAGATACTGATAAAATCAGGCAAAATACATTCCAAATTCAGATCTGAGAGGCAGCTCTACCCTAAGGTGCCCATGGACCACAGCAAGGGGACAGGAGACCTGGGCTCTTCTTTTCAGGGGAGAAGAGCCAACGCTAAAAGCTGAAGGGAAGGGGCCACGTTAGCAGAAAAGGCTCCTGTTGGGGATAGATGCTGCTGAAAGATTCAGGAAGCGCTCTGGAGGCCTGAAATCTGGAGCAGCAACTCCCATGCTCGTCTCCACCAGAATAACCGGCAAGCAGGCCACCCACTGCTCCAGGCGGAGCAGCGTCTTGCCTTGGGCGTTGCACCCCCTCCTGCGGCCACAGAAGGACCGGGGAGGAGCCAGCCCCCGGGGCTGCATCCAGGAGGCCAGCAAGACAGAGCTGGGCTCTGAGGCGATGGCCAGTGCAGCCAGGGCCATGTGCTGTGCAGATGTCCTGGCCCAGAGCTCCCCGGCTGGCACTGCAAAGCCACATCTGCTCCTCTGGGCGAGAACAAATGAGCCAGGAATGGTGCTGCCAGGCTCCGCGGTGAGAGGAGCTGAGCGTGCCCGCGGGAGGAGAACAACGGCGTGTAAGGCAGCAGCCTGCCCAGCTCCGTGCCGCGGGACAGAGGCGCCCGGGCCTCCAGGGCTGCCCTGCAGGATCAGGTTCTGGGCAGCAGCATCTGCCAGCCTGCATGGGACCAAGGGACAGGGGCCACCTCGGCTGCACTGTTGTGTCACCGGCTGCAGCACAGGGACAGGCTCTGAGCTCTGTCTCATGGGATCTGGACACTCGCTGGAGCTGGGACGCCAGGGATCACCTACACACTCTAGCTCAGAGGCAGAGCTGGGTTGTGGGGGCGCATGGGCTGCTCCTTGGCAGGCCAGCATGGCCCACCAACCTCCTGGCATGGCCTTCATAAAAATATCTGGAGATCCCCACCTAGACCCATCTGTGGTCTCTTAGCGAGTCACCCTTGAGGCTGCTGATGCCCTCAGATATTTCCCTGTATGTTGGCAGGTCTTCTGTCCCATGCTCCCAGGGGGAGCATCCCATCTCAAACAGCGAGGAGGCCAAAGGCTGGCTTTCTTCTAAACCTGCTGTGTTGCCTGAGGCCCTTCCCCAGCCCCTCTGAGCCTCAAGTTTCCCTCCCACAGCAGATGCGCAGCAGTGCTGTCCATACTCCTGCAAACTGTCAGGACTGCTTGGGCCTGGCAGAACGACATCAATCGCTGAGCGTCGAGGAGACCCTAGGAGCACTGAAGTCCATCATCAAGGGACTGAGGGACCAAAATTTCCCATCCCAGTGGCCCTTGGTGTAAGGCCAGAGAGAGCAGAGTCACTGACTCTCTGAGGTGTGGGTGTGCAGAGCAGGAGGTTCCTCAGCTGAGGGAGAAGGGGTGTAGGAACTGGGAAGGTGGTGTCTAAGGAGAACAGTTCCCACTGGGAGCACCAAGAGCGGGGTCCTAGGACAAGCCATACCTGCACTTGCCATCCTGGTCACAGCAGCCATGGGCAAGATTACAGCGCTCACTGCAGTCGTCACCTGCAAGGCAGGAGATGAGGGGAGTAACATTAATCAGGGACAGTACGTGACCCCACGTCTGCTCATGCCCCTGCTGGCTCATAGCCACCAGGATGTGAATGCTGTAATACCTTTTGTTTTCCTAATTTAAGAACTCAGTTTGCCCTTCCACCAGGACTATTATACTGAGGACCTCCTTTTCAATTGCTATGTACCACGTGAGCGATGAAGATTTTGCAGTTACATGAGCAGTGACAACACTGTGTCTTGCCGAGAAACAGCACAGTGTTCAAAACTGTCCGGTCTCTGATCATCTCCCCCACCCCCTATGTGCTGCCTCCCTCAGCCTTCAGGCCCTTCTGGTCAGAGCTGTGGATTGTGCCCTGTGTAACAGGGCCTAATCCGGCCTGGGACGTCTGTCCCACTGTCCTTCAGCTGAGATCCTTCCAGAGATGAGGAGTGTCAGGGTAATGGCAAGGATGGGTTAGTGGCCTCTTTCTCTCCCAGGATGTGCCCAGTGTCAGCTATCTGAACAAGCTGACAAGTCCTCCTATTTTGTAGCATGAACAAGGTGCAAGTGCTTGCTCTGCATCACAGAGAGCGAGGCAGGAACGGGGCATCACAACGGGCCAGGTATCTAGTTCTGTTTATTTATTTAAAAGCCACAGAAGGTGTAACTGAGCCGTGGCCTGGCCCTGCTGCTCCTCGTCCCGGGCTCGGCTGGCTGCTTTCTCCAGCCAGGTGTCTGCTTTCATGCCCACCGTCCCCTCTCCCCAGGCACCTGCTCCTGTCTCAGCCCCGCACAGAGCTGGCTCCATCCAGGTCCTCTGGGGCTCGGCTCTGGCCCCCAGAGCCCCCAGAAGAAGGTGGAGTTGCCCCAGCCACCCTCCTGGTCCTTGTCATTCCAGCAAGAAGACAAAGATGGGAGCATTCCCTGTGCTGGGAAACCTTGCTGGGAAACCGGCAGACAACCCAGGCAGTAGTGTTGGAGCTCAGCATGACTCCAGACCAGCCCCTGGAGAGGAAAGCTCTGGCATGATTTGGCTCCTCCATCCCAGACTGGGGCAGGTTGGAGCCCCCACACCACAAGGAGCACCCAGGCATTGCCCAAGCAATGCTGCACATTGCATTGGAAGCAGGGGAGGAACACCCCAATGTGCCTGCTAGTGCCTTAGCAGCACCGAGGCAAAGGACTCCAGCTGCTCAGGACAGGAGCCTCCTGAAACAGGCCACCACAAATCAGGAGCAGCATCTTGGGACTGCTCAACCCAAGCCTGGGTATTGCTGTCTTTCCAATCCTTGATTATTTTTCTCCTTGCTGACGGCTTTGGGAATTCAACACTCATCTTTGGGAAGGGATCTTGCCTCACAGGATCCAGATTAGCTGATTAGTTTTGGGACCTTCTTACCCCTCTGCCCAGTCTCTCCGAACAGGCCCATCCGTTCAGGGATGTTTGCTGTAGCTGAGAGCGCGCAGCAGGACCTCTCTCACTGCCGCTCTGCTCAGGTGCTGCGAGCCCCTACGGGCACAAGAGCAGGGGTCTCCAGCTGCCACCAGTCACCCCTCAGGTGCCAGATGAGCAAGTAACACCTTCCAGTCTTGCAGATCAGACAGCTCTATTTTACATGGTAATCTGAGGAGAGTTCAGCAATACCCAGGGCAAGTTTGGAAAGGTGCACATAGGCCAGAGGGATGTGTTTCTATAGAGACACACCTTGTGCAAGCTGGTGATGGGCCAAGAGGATCCAAACCAAGGACATGAGCTGGAGACAGAAGCTCCTGAGCATGGTCAGCGTGGCCCCACCGAGATGAACACCTGCAGGGATAAAAACAGCAAGCTCAGAAAAATCTCCTGGCCCATGTAGCAGCATCTCTTCACATGTCCCCTTCCTCTGCATGACCTGGGAGTTTTGATTTGAAAGATCCAGTTTTGTAGGAATTTGTCACTGATCTCCTTTCTTTGTCTTTTCACGCTCCTTCCTCTAAGGCAACACTGGCGCATTAAGTACCAAAAAGCCTTTTAAAATTGCACACGGGACAATTAGAGTCCTGAGTGTACAGGAACCATGGATGTTACAGCACAGCCCTGGAGCACCTCAGAGAGCACAAGCCTTTTGAAACACCAGCCCAGCTGTGGGGACCTTAATTTCCTTCCCTAGATCAGCGGAACTTCAGATGCATCTTAAGCAAAGCCCCACCTCCTACTGCTCCTCCAGTGCGTGTTCAAGTACATAGGAGGCCCAGGCTACTTTCCAAGCAGCACTGCAAGCTGCTCTCTGCTCCACAGCTGGTGACTTGCTGCCCGTTCACTTGACACTGGGCTACAGCTGGCAGCCCCAATGAGGCGACAGCTAAGTAGGGAAGCTCCTTGGGTCTCACTTAGACTCGAGGAGGCATCGGGCAGAGTAGATCTGGCAGACTGGCCAGCAGTAAAAAGCCGTGCACAAAGTGGCATTTCCAAAGGCAGGGAGTGAAGCAGGAGGCACCTCTCCTCGGGTGCAGTCCTCTTCCCCAGCTGCTCTGCAGAGCGTCCCAGAGCCCAGGGTTCCTGCACCCAGTTATTTTCCAGCCGTCTCCTGCTCCCCTGAAGTAACATTAAACACTCTCTAGAAACGCTTCACTCCCCCCCAGCCTCCTGGGGTTGTTAAGGGCAGGATACTCTAGGGTGATATCATAAGGATATTACTGTAATGAGATGGGAGGGGTTAAATAGCTCTGCAAGGAGAGTGGTGTGGGTAGGGAGCAGACTCCATCCAGCTGCGTGGGTGTGATGGACAGGGGCCATTCCACTTTGGGCTTGACTCTTAAGCTACAGAAGGTTGTGTTGGGCCAACACCTACATGAAAGACTTCTAAGATTTTGGAAAGATGCGCCTCCCCCCCCCCACGCACAGTTATTACTGGAAGGGGCGTAGGGATCCCTGCTAAGGGCTTGACCTGCCTGGGCCAGCCCAAATCGCCCGCTGAATTTGAAGCGACGACATTGCTAGAAGCATCTTTCCACCGAGCAACCCACCACCTACAAAGGACGTGGCGTTTTCGGGGGGGGCTCCAGGATGTTATTGCCACTGCCCTGGCCAGATGCCAGCACAGCCCATCGCATCCTCCCTGCACACGATCCCTTTGTAACTGCACTGCTAGGATCGTCCTTTGCTTCCTGTCCTGAAGTGCTGGGCAGTGCTGAACAGCTGCTGCATTTCAGGGCCGGGCAAAGTGATTCCTATGAAACTTATAAAATAATTTAGGGCTTAGGGCTGAACAGTTGGCATCCTGCTGGGGCCGTTAGCGGCTCACCCTCCGGCTGCGTGTCATTGCAAAGGTCGTTTCCCCTGAGGTTCCCTATAGCCCCCAGCCAGTTCGCGGCATGGCATCTCCGCGGACCTCTGGCCTCCCCCCGCACTCCCGTGGTTCCCACAGCAGCCAGCACCGCTCCTGGACAAGGTGCTGGGGCATCCCGGGGGCACCCCGGCGGGTGCCCAGAACGCGGGAGGCGTCACGGCTGCCTCGCAGGGCTGCAAACAGCGCCTGGATGCAGGGCTGGCAACGTGAGGGAGCTCCCGCCTTCCCCATCCTCTGCAGCCTGGCTGCGCTCTGGGCTACTAGGGACACTGGAGGCTGCAGGGGATATGCCTAGGGCAGCCCTCGTGAGGCTGGGGGCTACCAGGGACAGCACTCGGCAAAGGGGGTACTAAGGAGCTGGGCAGGGGCTCTCCGAGACCCTTCTGCTCGGAGGCTATTAAAGGACCCCTGTTTGGGGGCCACTGGGGACCCCCCTAGCTGGGGGCTACGAGGGGACGTCCCAGCTGGCGGCCACTGAAGCCGCTCCCCGCACTGGGGGCCATCAAAGGCCCTCGGCAGCCCGGGGGCTGTCACGGACCCGGGCGGGCCGGGCGCTCGCAGGGACCCCGCGGCTGGCGGCTCTCGGGCTCGCGCGGGACGCGC
>VZSV01000115.1:2668699-2712576 GCA_013398735.1 Nothocercus julius
CCTGTCGGCGCTCCCGGGCGGAGCGGAGCGGGGCTGCCCCGGTCCCGCCTGCGGTGCCTCAGCCTCCCGAGGGCGTCGAACAGGGCGGCTGAAGGGGCCCAGGGCGGGAGGGTGGTAGAGGCCCGGCCGGCCCCGGGCAGCCATGGAGAGCTGCCCCCTCCGTGTGTGTGTGGTGATGGGGGGGACAGGCTGCGGGGAGCGCGGCTCCAGCAGGGCCGCGCCGGGTAGCCTCGCGGGGCGGGTGGGGGCTCCGCGTCGCGCTGCTGGAGCCAGAGCTGCGAGAGGGAAGAGGGCCGGGTCCGTGTGTAGTGAGGAACGAGAGCGCCACTGGAAGGGAGGGAGCAGCGTTCCCCCAGCTCTGTGCCCGGGAGCAGCACTCCGCTGGTGTCAGAGGGGAAATTCCCTGCCGGCCTCTGTGCCCTCCCCAGGGTTATAGATGCTCTCTCCTGCGGAGCTGGTGGGCAGCCCCCAGGAGCAAGGGGAGGCCTTAAAGAAGAGCAGGTGAACAACAGATACCGAGCTGCTTCTGGCTCTGGGCTGGAGCGCACAGTGTGGAGTGCAATAAAAGATTAAGTGCCAATAAACAGATTTCTCCATGAGCAGAAGGTTGGCATTGGTAGGCTGGGAGGTGTGCAAGTGATGGGCACATCTGGCAACTCTGAGAGGTACCCTGTGGGTGCTGTCCACTGAACAGAATCATCCATCAAGTGTAGATAGCTGCATGCTAGAGAAGGCTTTTCAGAGGTGTGCTTCTGTGTTTTACAGAATCAGAGGCAGAACTGAGGTGGAAAGGGACGGCATAAGAGGAAGCAATGAATCCTTTTTGAAGCATCAGGCAGCAGGTAAGAAAGCCAGGAAGGAGCTGGTGCTGAGTTGCTTTTGTCCCGATGCCTGAGTTTTTGAGAATGTCAAGCACATACATGGCACAGTGTCCCTTTGAGATGTTGTTGAGAACTCAGAGATGCAAAAGAAGTAGAAGCAACTCTGAAAAAACTCATTAAGAGTCACTGGGAAGAAAAGCTGAGCTAAAGAGCTGAGCTAGTGCTCTTCATCTTTATGCATTATCCAAAGAAAACACCTAAAGTCTGTTCTTTCAGCGCTGAACTAGCTGTGTTCACTGTGTAAGTTAAGCGGTCTGCGTAGCCAGAGTCATGGTGAAGTCCTTGCTGAAGATCTGACTCTTGTGGTTATTGCAAGTCAGGTAATTCTAGTGATCGTCTGTTCTGTTAGGTTACTTCTTTCACTATGTTGTTTTTTTCCAGACATGTTTTAATTGATGCCCTGAAGGATGTTTTGGATGCACCACCACTCTTTCTGTGTTCTCCTGAAATCACTGTTGAGATCCAGTTTAGAGGAGCAATTATTTGATACTTAAGAATTGGTCCTTCGAAATTTGTTTGGCCCTTTTGCTTATTTGTCAGGTCACTTTTAGTGCAACTCCTTTGTCTTCTCTTTGCTTGTTACTCTGCTGCTGCAGAAGCCTGTGCGTCCCAGTGGTGTGGTGCAGGTACTGTATCTCAGCCTCTGGATGTCAGCTCAGCATTTAAGCTGGCAGATCCTAGCTGTGGTGTCAGCGGTGTCTGGCTTTTAACTCCTTCCCAGGAATTGTGGGAATGCATTTCAGAAGGGCGAGCAAAGTAGCAAAGTGCAGCCCGTGGCTCCCTTCGTCTTTAATATTAACAAGGTACGTAGGTCAGGAAGGGTTGTTACATGTGAAGGCTTGTTGCCTCTTGAACCAAAGATGACCTTGCATTGTTTTCCAATCCTTTTCTGGTAGTTCTTGGCCACTGATAAGTGACTTGTTTTGAAGCTCTCAAACCTTGACTTCTTATCTTTTCCACCCGCTTTTAGTGCAACCATGGGGCTTAATGTTTTGGGGAGGTAGTTTAGGAAAGACACGCAGTTCCTTGCTTATCTGACCCTTTTTGTCTCAGAGCAGGATACACAAATCTGGATAGGACAGTGGGTGTGGTTTTGGTGAATGTACTGTTGTGGAGCATGCCAGAGCCATCTTGGAGAAAGGATTTGTGGCATTTGGTGTGGCCTATAAAATGCTCTTAAAAAAGCAAAGAAAGGTAAACTTTAAAAAAAATTACTAGGACTCCATAAATTGTGACTATATTTCTCAATATTTGTTTGAAGTGGGCTTTATGCTTCTGAATCAGGGAGGCTGACAACCTTTACTTTGCAAGGAGGTGCTGCCTTAGTAGCAAAAAGCGAGCTCGCTAGCTTGCCAAAAGGTCTACTGTGCTTTAAAGGGGTTGCACTGAAAACTGGTGTGAGACTTCCGTGTGCCACCACCTCTACCCAAGGAATATTTCTGGAAGTTAGGTTGTAATGTACTAACCATATTGTGTCCTTGTGAGCAAGAGCTTGGCCTTTACAGCGTAGAGGGGCAAGAATAATACAGTAAGGTCCCTTCCCCTCAGCCTGTCTTATTGCTAGAAGAAGTGCTACATGAGGGAGTCTCAAAGGATTCCTCCACTCTGGAATGGAGGTCCTATTTGATACCTTTCCAACTCATCTGACTTGGTTGTTTTTGTGGAGGTAAATTTAAATCCTGAAGTTAGAGATGTTCATCTTCTTGCTTGAAAGCTTTGCTTGGGAAAATATTTTCCTTCTTGTATGACACCTTGAACGGAGTTTGTGTTTGTGGGGAATTTTTAGCTAGCTGGTGCTAAGAATGTGTGGGGTTTTTTTGTCACTAATAACTGAGTAAGTACGCTGCTTCGCTTCATTTTATTCAGGAGTGCAAAGGAGCTATGGGCGTAATGTCAGCAAACTGGGCTAATGCTTTAGGGATAAAATTGTCCATTCTGTTTCCATGGCAGTTCCTCTACCTAAGGGCTTCTGTCTTGTTCCATATGCCTGCATCTGTCACTGGTATAGGGAGAATATTACGTTTATAAATTGAGATGATTAGAGGGGAAGGGTGACCCCTGTGGTCAGAATTTTGATCTGGAATGTAAGATATGTAATTTCCGACACAGGTTTATTGTGTGAACATGTTCAGATCGTTACTGTTTCTTGGTCTTCATTCTTTGGTTGCAAAATATGATGAACGCACGTGTTACTGAGGATTTGGGGAAGATTCCATAAGTGGCTCTAAGTCCCTGGAAACTGTAGTGATAAATACTGTGGTAAAGCTTGGTGGAGAAGACGAAGGGGAAGGAATATGCTAAGCTGTGACTTCAAAATGAAGCAGATCCTTGTGTGGTCCACTGTCTCCCATATTCTGGAGCATGATGAAATTGTTGAGGAGTGCAAGTTGGGCCCTACCTGATTTAAAGGAAGGGAGCACTCTGAGACCGCTGCCTTTTGTCCCTTCCCAGGGTCTGTGTGCTTGTTTCCAGGACTCATAAGGTCTTGTCCGGCTATATCTGTGTCTTAGATTCATCTTTTCACTTTTCTGCCCCCTTGCTTGCTCTAGACTCATGGTCTTCTCTCTTGCCAGCATGTTAATATAGAGTCTTATTGCTAATATGTGCAGACATAGGTGCTCAGGAGCAGCGGCTCACGGGCTGTCTTGTGTTTGGAATGACAGGAGCCATCCTCTCTGGGGTGTCCTCCTGGGAGCTCTGCATGGAAGGGAAGCTGCCACAGAGGAGTGTGGAGAGTGCTGCGATGGCTGGAATGCAGGCTGAGCATCTCTTGGGTGGGCTCAGTTTTCCTCTGCTTTCTTCAGCAATGCTGAATGCCAAGCCTGAGGAAGACTGCTGCAGAGGGGGGAAGGAGCTGGAATGTATTCTGCAGTTGAGGTGAATGCAGTTCAGTAAAACTGATAGGCATCAAACTAAATAATGATTTTGAAGTATTTTCACATGATGTCTAATCTGTGGAAATTCACTACCACATAATAGCACTGAGGCTAAGCTGAGCAGGATTCAGAAAAGATCAAGTGCTTATATGAATGGAAATGTTCAGACTTGCTTCAGCTCAGGTACTTGGTTTAGAAGGCATATTTTTCAGACATAACCCCATCTCTAACATGTAAAGGTTAGGAAAAAGGGCAGTTCATTCCGTAATTGTCCACTGGGGCTTCTTGCTCCTTCTTCTAATCCATTAGCCTTTGTCAGAGAGAAAGTATTGAATTGCACTTATTTGCTATGTTATATTACCTGCCAGTCTTCTGTTTTGTGATAGCTACATTTAAGAAAACTACAACAAACTGATCCGAGTAGTCTTAATAGTTGAGAATTTTAAGCTGTGGAACAGAGGGGTCCTTGGAAGGATAGCACAGCCCATAGGTGAGAATTGTATCTTATTCATGAATGCCAAGGCATAACGATTTGTCTCTTCATTCCATATGGTTAGGTGAGGAGCTTTATGCCTCTTGCTCCTGCTTCTGAGAGGGCAAAGAGCGTGTGGAGTTTGGCCTCTACACATTGCAGTCTTGTAGTGGACTTTAGTCGGAAAGCAGCTGGAGGAGCAGACTCTAAGGTTCCTCTAGTGAGATCCAGTGTGTTCTGGCACGAACCTCATCTTCCCTGTATTTGAGAAGACACATTCTCTGTCCTGCATCTTGTCCCAGCTGTGTTGAGGATCAAGAGCATCATTAGCGCTGCTTGATCACATAGATATTAAATGGATTTCATGGTAAAGGTAAGTGGCAGTGGAACGGAGATATGTTCAAGGGGATGTTTGTTTGCATTGTCTATCTTTGGGCTGAGGGAACTCCTGAAGTTCACAGCAGAGGGGGAGGGTTTTCAGAGCTTGGAGGAGGTCATGCAGACCTTGAGATCTGTGTATGGCCGCCCTCCCTATGGGCTGTTCTGGCAACAACACAAGTGTGCTTACCCCGGTTGTGGTAAGCATAACTGCTGTAAATGGGTGAAGGGCTACTGACTTTCACAAAAATTGTTTATGTGATACTGAGTGAATACAGATAAAATATGGAATGGGTGAGGATTGGAATGTATGATTTCCTGTAGGGGGTTAGGCTGTTTTTTAAGGGACTTTTGCAACCCTTTTAAGGGTTGGCAAATTAACAACTGAGTCTCAGAGTGACTACTCTGTCTTGTCTGAGTTCCACACTTGTATTTTGTGCTTGCAGTAAACTTTGACTTTGGCCATGCTGTAGGAATCCTAACTGAATTTTCTTGCTCTTGTGTTTAAAGTCTCAGCTGTCCAGCTGCATTACTGTAACACTTATGCATGGGTGGCACGAAAATGTGAAGGGCTAGATGAGAGGTTTCTCTTAGCTCTTGTGGGATTACACTTAGACTCGTAAAAAGCCTTAGGCAAGTTTTACTTCATAGTATTTGTTTCAAATGAATATAAGATATTTCCCCAAGATAATTAGATAATCATTGTGGCAGTAAGGTTTTTTTGACCATTGTTTTAGCATATGGTACTTGGAGTAACTGTGCTCAGACCTTGGTATGTGTTGCTGCCTGTGCTCTATGCAGTTTCCAAAAATGCCTTGCTTTGTTGTCTCCTAAACCCAATTTCATTCTGCAACGTTGCTGTTCCTTAGTGAGGGCTCTGTTGTTGTCTGGTGGGAATGTTAAAAAATTCTAGGGAAGTGAAATGAGTAAAACACGATTGCAGTGTCCTTTGTTCTGGATGTTCTTGTGCGTTTTTATTTATATATGTATATATATATATTTTTTTCTCTTTTTAAGAGCTCTTCTCCCTACACTTTTACTTGTGTTTGTGTGTGTATTAATATTTTAATTTATGCACAGCCCTACCAGACAAGGGAAAAGATTATAGAATTCAGCAGGATACTTGTTTAGATTTGTTTAAAGACACCCTTCTTAAAAAGGATCTTCTTCAGGTTCGCTAGGTAGTTTCTTTCTTTCTTTTTTTTTTTTTTTTTTTTTTCTGAGCAGAAGGCAGCTTCACATAAAGTAGAGCTTGCAAAATACTTTTTTGAGTTTGAAAATTGACATTTCCAAGCATTGCTCATGCCCTGGTTGTGTAAGTGCTAGGAAATCAAGCTGTGCTCAGAAGGCTCTTCTCCGCTGTTTTTCTAGCAACACGCTTTGCTAGCGGGAGATGTCTGAGTTCGGTACTCACTGCAGTTCCTTCTGAGGCTAGTAAGGAGTCAATTTTTGGGAAGCTTCTCATGCCAGGTGGGGTTCATTCCTGGAAGCAAACCACTCTTGCTCAACTGCAGAATTTTTGCAGAGTCTACTCAGAAGCGTATCCGTTTTTCCTTGATTTGTTGGTGTTTTTTTTGTAATACGTTTGCAGGCATGTTTGAAAGGGCTGCAGCAGAGTTCAGCGTAGCAGAGGCTACAGCTGGGTGGGTAGAGTGAGCTCTAGCACTATGTAGCTCGAGATGATTAACTGCCTGACTGACAGCTTGCAATATAAACATTAGTCCAAGCATGATCTTGTCCGAAAACCCCGCCTACGCAGGGAGCCAGGAGCCTTCCTGCCACGCGCCGTAAATCGTTTCGGGTTTGCTCATGCTCGTGCTTTTGTAAAGCAGCTGTGTCTTGGGGATTAGCAGTTTGCAGAAGGCCCGTGCGAAGCTAAATTCGGGTCCCTTGCCCTGGTGGCCAGTGCTAGTAACAGGATAGCGGGGGTGCTTCTCTGCAGTGGAAAGCGCTTTGCTTTGAGGAGGGGGTGGCTGCAGGGCTTATGTTATGGGTGACAGCCAGGGGAAGGGGTAGGTTTGCCGCACTCAAGGATTGTAGAGAGTTTTATTTTTTTGTGTTGCTTTGTACAGTGTGATTTCCTGTGGACTATCCCATGGTAGCAGAGTCAAACTGCGTACAAGGCCATCTGGGGCTTCACAGCTTTTAGGAAAGACTTCACATTGCTTCTTGGATTTATTATGGCATTGCAACTTCTGTTCCCAAAGTCAAACTATTTTTTGTGCTCTCTGGGATAATTGAAATGCCAGAATTGTTTAAAGTAACCATTCTTGGATCGTCTTGAGATTCAGTGGGTGCCTTCAGGTCTTTCTGCAATAAAGTGAATACGCGCATTTTGCTGTACAAATGAGACTGGAAAGTTCGGATACCTCATTTGTGCTGGATGTTTCATCCAGCTGCCGAGTAATGCAGATGGAAGCAGATCATTTTTAGCGGGGTTGATGTCTCCACCAGCAGATCCTTTCTTGGGTGGGTTGGGTAAGAATCTGGGTGGAATGTTTCAGCCAGGCCTCCCCATCTCCAAGTGAGCACAGGGGCCTCCCGACTACACCGTAAGCAGCCACAGGCAAAGTGAGTGGGTTCTGGGTGCAGCAGAGCACTTGCTACCCAGTGACACAATTAGAAAAGCTCTGTTTTGCTGAAGCTGCTGTGCAGGTGCCCCTCTGTGATGCAGGAAACTTTTCCTGGAACTTCCCATTTTACTGTTGTCTGTAGTTGGTTTGGGGAGAGTAGCTGGAAGGGCTGATCCTCAGCGTGTCTGTGTCTCCATGTTTTCTTCTTTTATTGAAAGCTCACTTTTTTTTTTCCATTTTTTTTTTTTTCCCCTTGTGTTTTGTTGAGATGGAGGCCATATAGAACCAAATATGTATGTGGCTGTTTGTGTGGGCATTAGAGATTTGGAAGGCACCTTATAATGGGCTGTGGGTCATTTCATGTCAGGTTGGCTACACTTCCATCAGGCTGATTCTGCGTTGCTGCAGTGTGCACGGAGAGAGAGAGAGAGAGAGAGTGTGTGTGTGTGTGTCTGTGTGTGTGTGTGTTTGGGGATCCCAGTTATCTGTCCTGGAGGGAAAGGCTTGTCCTCCTGTTTGCTGTCTCCTCTATGCCCTCAAGAAAAAAAAAACACCGGATTCTGGAGAGCTGTTAGCGTAGAGACCAAATTAGATGTTTTTCTCTTTCTTAGATAGGCTTTTCAAGTGTATGCTGAGTGTGAGACGAGGAGTGTGGGTATGTGATTAGAGTTTGATCCTTCTTTCCCCTTGCTGTTCTTAATGCTACTGTGGGAATTCAGCTTTCCCTTTTTCTGCTAGCTGCTGTCCAGGAGTTGCCACCGCCTGGTGCAAAGCTCAGCATGCTCGCTTCGAGGCCTTAGCCTGCCGGGTTGGGACTTTGCCCGCCTGCCATGGCAGCAGCTCCTTTAAGAGCTCGCGCTAAATGGGTCTTCTGGGCTAGGTCTGAAGGGACTAACTCATGGTGGTACAAATCGCACCTCAGAGCCTCTGGAACAGGGGAGGGAAGGAAGGAACAGGGGGAACAGTGCAGTTAACTCTTCCCCCTGCACATGCTTCTCCTCTCCCTCTGCTTCCTCGCCTGCCCAGCTGTGTAGTAGGTTAGCAGTACGTGTCTGTTCTTATTCTTATGAAAGTAGACTTTGTTCTCTGAAGACTGCTAATCATGCCCCATGGGGGTGTAATCAGTTATAAGGTATTTAATATGGTGCAGGCGGGAACAGGCTGCCTGGCCAGGCTGGCAGATTGCAACACTGCAATTATGAAGGGCCCCTTTCCCCCACTCACCCGCCCACCGGTGGCAGGATGAGGGCTGTACCTTGAAACAGTATTAAGTGTATGGAAAATAAAGGTGTAGTGGAGGAGGGGAGAGGAGAGGCAGAAGAGGCAGCTCCTATTCCAGGAAGCAGCTCTGAGTGCTGCGAGAGCTGCAGCCATTGCAGGCTGTCCTGTTGAGGCTTGTGGGGATTTGGGGGCAGCCACCGTCAGAGCGGGTCGCGCAGGGATGGCCTTTGGCAACCTGTTGAGCAGCAGGGGCTTCCGTCCTCTCCGAATTAGGTTTCCTTGTGGTGGTTGGGGTTGGAGAGGTATGGCGTGGTTGGAACCAGAGAAGCCTTTTCTCCTGCTTGTGGTGATTTAAACATCTAATCTGTTTGGGTGCTTTTGTATGTCCTGCCAGGCTTCTATTTATATCTTTGGATATGAATGTATTGGTAAATGTGGCCTTTCGTGCTCTTCCATCAAGGCGCTGGAACTAGTGGAGCAGCTTCCCTTGTAGTCTTGGAAGGAACTAGGTAGCTGGAGGCCTTGAATTTTAATGAGCATGGGAAAGCAGGAGCTCATCTGGTCTGCTCTTATTACCTAGCACCAGACCCTTCCCCTCCATGGGGGCCTTGAACTGCCCACATGGGGTGTGTGGCAGCCGGGCCGTGAGCTTCCCCGCTGTCCCCACGCTGGCGGCTCGCTACGCATGTCCCTGTGCACTGGGGGCTTGTGGCTCTGCTGACCTCTGCCCCTCCAGGCTCCCCAGAGATGACAGCGTTTCAGCCCTTCGCTGGGGCTGCTGGAATTTGCTGAGGCTGCTTTGGGCAGTGACAGCACAGGGCTATGTGTGTGTGTGAGCACAGCCCTCTGCTTCTTGGAGAGCATATCAGCTCGGCCTGTAGAGTTTCTCTTGCTTATGCCTTAGGAAATCCTGCTCCTTCCTGACATCCCTTTGCTGAAGTTTGGAACCTGCTAGGTCCAGAGCTCTCTTTGGAGACTTTGGGCTATTGCTGCAGGTTATATCCCTGCTACAGTGCCCTCCAGAGTGGGGGCTTCCCTGCCCTGCACTGAGAGAAAACTGGCTGTTAAGTTTCATAACCGGCCCTCTGCACTGAGCAGTGGTTTTTGAGTGGATTGCTTGCTAATTGTATTACTCAAAGTAAGTGCAAATTCCCAAAAGAGGCCTTCGGAACACAGCCTTTCTTTATGTTGGCTTAAGTACATGGGTAACTTGCACCTCCTCATCTGTGATGCATCCTCATCTCTCTCTCATTTGGAGTAGCTTCCTATTTGGGGAAAGTGGCTTCTTTGGAAAGCTTCAGAGTTTGAAGCAGTGCCATGTGGAAGTGGTGCAGTGTTTTTCTGGCTAGAGCATAGGGTCTGCTTGTAAGTCTGAAACAGCGAAGTCCTGGGAGAAGAAGAATGTCATGGATTTCCGTACACTGAGTTTTTCTTCTCAGGTCGTGTGAGTGACCAAGTGTTGGTGCTGGTGGGGGGAGAATCACGTGCACTGAGGGTCAGATCCGTTCTGTGGGCAGCAAGGACAGCATCTGCAGGAGAATGTTGTGATAAGGAAGAAATGATTGTATCTCAGAGAAGCTGATTGACTTTAGGTAGAGCGATTTCCTAAGGGAGAAAAAAAGTTCTGGATCCTTCCAAGCACCCTGGATGCCTCAAGTGAGCCCCCCATTCAACTCTGTCCCCCCAGCTTGCCAAGGCTCACTGTTGTCTTTGCCCCTTGCCTCACAGGAAACCTCCGGGAAATTCCCCTGCCAGGATCCTGCACAGGAGCTCCGTTCGTGCCCAGGAATGTGCTTGCTCCCCAGCCCTGGTGGCTGCTCTTCTCCCACAGCCTGGTAGCTCTCCTGCCCTGCTGCCTTCCTCTTGCCCTGCCGATGAAGACGTCGCCCAGAGGCGCGTCGCGCAGCCAAGCTGGGCTCAGCGGCCAGGCCGGCCTGCGTGGGGCACGCGGCGGGTGTGTGGGCCGCCTGCTTGTTTTCCTCCCTGCCTGGTGAGGAATGCAGCGTGTTTGCCTTCCCGGCCTGTGGCTGCCGCTGCATTCCTGCGCTGGGAGGCAGCGCGGCGGCGGCGTGCTGTTCGTGCCCCCAGGCTGCGTGCTTTCAGCTCCACATCAAAGGTGTGTTTGGTGTGGAGCTTGTGCCATTCCTGGCCACACCTGGTGGCCTGCAGGCACGCGGGAGGTGGAGTCTGGCAGTGCTCCCCGATGGCATTCAGGGTTCAGACTGCTTCTTGCCTGTGGAAAGGCTGGAGCTGAGTCCATGCTAAACAACCCCAGGAATGCAGCGGGAGAGCCGAGCAGCACAGTCACTCCAGGGGCATGTCCTAGCAGCAATGTTTCCTTTATAGCTGCAGCAAAATAACTTGTGCCTGCTCCTCCAAAGGAACTGGCTGTTTGCTTGGGTGTGTTGTGGGGCTTGATTTACAGCCATGAGGCCAATTAAGGTTGGCTTGCCCCCCCTGCAGCCATGTGCGCAAAGCAGCGGTGATTGGTGCCACCAAGCCCTTCTCCAGGCAAACTGTGTTGTACGGCCATGCACCCGGAGATGGAGCGGGCCCAGGATTTAGCCCTGGGTGGGAGCGGTTCCCCCAGCAGACAGGGTAGAGGTACCTACATATCCACTGCAGCTGAGCTGTTCCAGCTTGTTCTAGAAAAGCCTCCCTCTTCTGGCTGGCACCCCGAGAGCTGGCAGTTGAGCCCTGGGAGTTTGGTGAGGAAGTTCTGGTGAGCTAGGCAGCAGGAGCAGATGCTTTATTTTGGGATCCTTGCCTTGATGTCTGGGCAAAACAGACACTTGTTTTGTGGTCCTATCATACATGCCATCCCTGCTCTCTTTTCCTTTAATTTCCTTGGCACAGGGGAACATCATCTCTTTAGGCAGTGCCATGGTGAGTATAGGGAGGCTCTGGGCAAGGCTTGCGGAAGAAATGGCCAAGCATTCCCTGTGTCCTGCGTAAGCCCTAGCCTGTTCTGCTCATTAAACAGCTTATTTGATCTTTGGCACTAGCAGTTTTCCTTCTGGCAATTCCCAGCCGCCTCAAATTCTGTGACCAGCCAGTTGCTTCCATACTGAAGTTTCCCTTCATGCTGCTCTCCTTGGCTTTGACTTTATAGCATAGTTGTTGCTTTCTGGTCATTGCTGCAGTCCCTGGCTCTACTGCTGCTGAACTACCCTACCAGACCACACCACTCTGTCTGGACAAGGATGTGTCACTGCTTCAAGCAGGATCTCAACTATAGGTGGTTAGGGGAATGTTGCTTGCTGCCAAAGACTCTTTTGATAGTGAGAAGATTGGAAATTTGGTTCTCTTCTCCCCTGGCTTCATGTGAACTGTACATTTTGTTTCAAATTAGGTGCCACTGACTATCCTCAACTTTCAAAACGTTCATGTATCGCGAAGCAAAGTATGTGTTGCCTGGATCTGCCTTCTCCTTCCTCTGTGGTGCAGTGCCAGGCTGAAAAATATGCCCTGTGGCAACACGAAGTGCAACAAAAATATGAGAGTGCTTAAAAGTGGATTACGTGGAAAGCTATTCATTGAATCTTTAAGTGTATATAATCTTTGTGCATCTGTCATGGAGGCGTTTCAGCTTTGTCATGAGACACAGGCTGCTGCGAAATCTTGCTTAGGATTAAAGATTTGTGCCCACTGCCACTTCCCAGTTGATGGGAAGGGAGCTGGAGTGAAATGGATGGGATGTTGGCTGAGGAGGAGCTGGGCTCTGCCCTGTCCTTTCGCTTGCCCATCGGTGAATTTTAGTGCATGGTGGAGAGGAAGCAGCTAGTTCCTTGGCGTGCTCCCCTGCTGGCCCCGGGGAAGGTGAATGGCTCGTGGTCGCTGTGTGTGTGCGGGGTCCGAGGAGACTGAGCTGCCCCGGGCTGGGCTGCCGCAACCCTCACCGAGCAGTTAGGGCTCCTCCTGGTGGGACAGGCAGCAGAAGGCAGCCCCGCAGCCAGGAGTAGCGCAAGGAGGGGGCCTGGTTGTGGGGCAGGAGCAGATGGGGTGGTGTTCCTGCAGCTAAGACGTTCCTCAGCGTGCGGTCACTGCCGCTTTAGGCCCCGACTCTTGCAGCTGAAGGCACGAGCCACCAGCTCGCTCTCGGCGCTGGACACACAGCTCTTTGCAACTCCTGCCTGTGATGCATGGCTTCCGTCTCCTGCTCTGCCCTTACGTGGAGGCAACTGCAAGCTGCTGGCTTCTTGAGTGGTTTAATCCAATATATTCAACACAGAAAGGCACTTGGAACGTGGTAGCTTGCCTTCTTTAGGATGTGTGGGGTTGAGCATCCTCTAGCCTCAGCTAGAGCCCCTTTGGCTTCAGAGGGCAGGCTGGGGAGGAGAGATAGTGAAGCTGAGCATTGAGGTGTGTGCAGAGCTCCCTTGCAGGGGGGTCTGTAGGGAGGAATCATGTGCAGGAGAAAAGCCTGTCTTTGCTGCTCAAAAGGCGATGGCTTTTCCTAAACCTCAAAGTAATTGACAGGCTTGTGCTGTCCTAAAGAATCATGGCAGCAAAGAGCAGGCACTTCAGCTTCACAAAGCAATGCCAGGCAGGGGATGTAGTGCTGGCCTGGGCAAGGTGGCTTTGTGGTAACACTGAAGTGCCTGGCTTCACCACAGCTATCCCTTTGGACAGTCATGCTGGTTATTAGCAATTGGGAACAACGGTGGCTGTGGCAGTGACAACAGGTGTGGAAGGGGACAGTTGCTGGAAGCTGTTAGCAGTTGGTGGAAGCAGCCCTGCCTGGTCTGTGGTGGGGTGGCTGTGGCCATCCTCCCTATGGAGAAAGAGGAGCACAGGGAGCACAGTGCGGTGTACGGAGAAGGCGGCGGGGCAGCCTGTGGCTGCTGGTGGGGCTGGGCAGCCACTTCTATCCATCGGCAGGGCAGGGAGTGGAGGTGCTTTCGGGTAGAATGCCAATGTTACAAGGACTAATGGGAGTCCAGGTGGATGGGGAGGGAAGAGCCAGAGCCGTCGCGCGCTCCGTACAGGTCAGCAACAAAAAATGAGTGGGTGGATCTCTTTTTTTTCTGTATTTTGTTGACTGAACTCTCGGAATAAAATCCCTCAGCAGTTCAGTGGTGCTGAAGGCCAAAAGAATCGTTAAAAAAGAAAAAAAATCCATCAGGCAGACTGAGGGCAAACTAAATACAGGGCCATGCCACAGAAAGGAGGCCAGCACTGCACTGTGCCTGGGGAGCCGAGCTGCGCTGCGGGTGGCAGTGCTGAGACAAGCCCTTTGCCACGGTCTGCCCTTGGCTCGGGCTCTGACTCTGCTAGGCCTAGAGTGTGGTTTTGAGGTGGCCTCCTTTTCTTGTCCTTGCTTTGTGGCCTGTGCAGACTGCTGCTGCTGGTGGTGGGTAGGTGTGAGTGCTCTGACATAAATGGTTCCTGGGTAGAGAGGCTATGTGCAAGGCTGGGGAATATTTCATGCAGTCTCCAGAGGAGGAGATGGCTTGGACTTGGATTAAGAGGGAGATGCCCATGCGTGGGGAGAAGTGCTCTTTGCAAGGCAGTGAGGAGCACTGACACTTTTAGCTTCTGGGAAGGTAAAGTGACAGGACTTGGTCAACCTTGGGAAAAGGCTCTGAATACTTTCTGTTCCTTTCTTGCCTCATGGATGAGTGTGTTACCACCACCCCAGTTTCAGTCCTAATTCTTCTTCATTGCCAGCTCATAAGGAGCTGTTGCATGTGAAGGGAGGAGCAGACTGGCTGGTTTCAGAACAACCCAGCTATCCTCACACAACAGCAGTATCTGTAATTTTACTTCAGTACACTGACTGTTGTCTGTATTCAGTGCTGCAGAGATCATAAAACATTTCTGTGCTGGAAGATCTTCTCTGATGGGTAACAGAGGGGATGGCTTGAGTTTCCATGGCAATGCTTCTGAATGTGCTTCTGTGCGAGCAAAGAAAAGAGGGACTCGGAGCTGACCGAGACTTGCGGGTTTCCTCTGACAAAGCGGCAGAAGGTGAGACTGCGCCTTAGTTGTCTGCCTGCCTCTGGATAATGCGCCCCACCGCGGCACGTAATCTGGAAAAGGAGGAAGGGGACATATGGCTAATGCCAGAGATGGGCTGTGTCGTAGAGACTGCAGCAGGACTCCTGGACATGCTTAACTGTTCAGCTGCAGATGCAGCTGCACCATCGCACAACAGTTAAGCCGGTACCATTCTCTGCCTCTCACATCTGACCATCTGCTTGGAAAAAGCTAATTAAACCACAACGATTCCTACTAGGATTAAGCCCTGGCAGCAGAGGGAATTGAGCATAGTGCAAATATTGTTCTCCTGCTAATGGGTCAGGGTAGCTGCTTTATTTGTATTTGTAAAGAATCTTCCAGCTATTCAGCTCCTTGTTGTCAGGTAGGTGCTTAGTTCGTACTCACACACTTTCCTTCTCTTTGTCCCAGGCATTTCTGGTTTGGTGCAGAGTATGTTTGTGTCTTGCTGAATTTTCCTACAGTGCATTTTTCTAAACAGCTGAGGCTGTTTTCCTTCTACATGAAGTTTCCTACAAATACACAAAGCTGTTTTCTTTCCTGGTGGCTCAGTTTCTTTGCTTGTGTAATGGAAACTGTTCCTGCCCTCCTCAGTGCATGGTGAATCCTAGTGTTGGTGTGGGGCCACGTAACCTTGTAAGTGTAGAGTGAATCCGAGGTGCAATACCAAGCAGCTCGCTGCTAAAACATTCCTGTGGCCCTTTACGAAAGGTGAATTTTAAATCTCGTAAAATAGTAAATGTGGAAGTATGGTTTCCCTAGCAACTGAACTCTTGTGTATACCTACAGTCCCTGTTGCCATGTGATCCAGAACAGCTCTTCCAAAATAATAATAAATAAATAAAATGGATTTAAACTCAGGGTGGTTCCACTGCTGGCACTGTTCCTAGCGCTCAGCAGGGCTGGGTGTCACCAGATTTTTCAGATTACTAGAAGCCATTGAGGAATTTGGTTATCTGTGAGGGAAGATTCCAAGAGAATCTTCCCCACTGTCTTTCTCTCTAGCACCCGGAGACAGTGATCCTGCCCCCGTGCTTTCCTGCTGGCATTCACTCTGCCGGGAGCTGACCGTGGAAATCTTGTTGCAGTGGAGGGGAATGTTGTTCTGCGTGTCGTAGCTGACAGATGGCTGTAGAAGAAGGCAGGGATGATGTGGTGAAGGTTGGCAGGAGCTGGACAAGACCAGTTTGGAGAAGTGGGTAGAGATGAAAGCGAGAGCACCCAGCAAGTAAAGATAATAAATCAGGTCTCAATACTCAGGAGAAACAGTTCAGATGGTATTAAATGAGGAACTGGGGAAGAAAAAAAAAAAAAAAAAAAAAGACTAATGATTTGGGAATTGCAGAATTTTTTTTTTTTGGCAATATGTTTCAATGGGAGATGCTGTAGGAATTGTGGAGGTGAGAAGTGGCTTTCGGGTAAGGATTTACAGCATGTTAGGTCTGTGACCTCAGACTAGCTTTGCATATAGAGCTACCCTCCAGTTAGCAAGAGAGCTGTATGTTTTGGTGGAAAAGGGGCAATAGTAATACCCTGCCTGGGGTAGTTAGTGAACACGCTCCAATCCCATACGCCTGTTTGCTCAGATAAGCTCTCGGTGAGCCCTATCCCTGGGAACAAATGTGCAGAACATCCTGTCCCGGTGTCTGGAGTGCTGTAGGTCTACTGGACGTGGGCAGGCAAAAAGTAGGGTTGTGTGTTTATGTGTGTGCAGGAAGCAGGGCACAGCACAGGTAGCACCCTTCATTAGTATCCTTCTCTTGCTTGGGAAGGATAGAGAAAATGTAAAGCCATTCGAGGCTTAGCATTGTGGTGAGGGCTAGTTGGCACAGGAATAGTAATATTTTGAAGTCATAAAAAGGCCAGGAGCTTTAATGCCTTAATATATTTTGTGAGAGGTGGTTGGCTTACATTGATTCTGCAAAAGAGATTCCACTCCGCATTTATGTATTTACTTTAAGCAGAAAAGGGCAATAAAGAGGTTACATTAAATATTGTTAAAGATCTTGCCTTTGCAGGAGAGTTGTACTGATTTACCTTAATCGGATTAGAAACGGTTCTGATTAAATTAGTGCAGCCTTCTTGTAAAGGCATCCTTAATTTAGTTTGTGCGTTGTGTCTATCTATTTAGCTTAAGTTGATTCAACACAAAGTGCTCTTAAATTGAATTAAGAACATTTACCCAAGAGGGTTATACTGCTTTACGTTATTTCCTAAGTCAATTTAATTTTGTACAGTGTGGATGTAGACAAGACCTTGGGGAAAGGGCTGATCCTTTTTATTATTTGCTGAGCTGTATGTCATGTTTGGCTGTAGCCATGTGATTGTGGAATGAAAGGGCCTGTTGTGGTGCATGTTGGGGGAGGATGGGCAAAATGACCATTGCAAACATTTGTACAAGTTGGTCACTCTCAGACGTAATTTTAGGTCAAAGCAGACTGTTTCTCCCTATAAATCTTGGCTTTTGCTGTCTCCTACTGGTGTGAGATGCCTGGAAAGTTGTCTTAGGGTTCCCCATCAACCTGCAACTAAAATGCCTACAGACCTTGCTGTGTATGTAGTAAAAGTAGCATCTCAAAAGCTTTTCAGATGTTTAATGTTTCCAAGGATTCAGATGGCTGAGCAGGTTTGTAGTGGACTTTTCTGCAGAGCTTGAGATAAATTTCACCTAGTTTCATGCTATTTCCCAATGGCTGTGTCTCCCCAGCAGGCATCTCAGTACGAATGTACAAAAGTCATGGCCAAGGAAGAAGGTGCCACTTAATTACTGCAGGTGCCACTTTTATTTCTTGTTGAAACACTGAAACTAGTTAACACATCTTGCATTTTGTGCTTGGGGATGAAGGCTTTTCAGGAATTGTTCTGCAAGATCAGTTAAGAGTGGTAGCATTTCAGAATAATGCTGGCTGCTGCAATCAGCTATTCCATTTCTTGCTGTTTGCTCTTGCCAGCACCTACAAGCATCTGGACGAGATCTGAAGCCTCCTTAACCCTGAAAATGCTCTGTGGGCTGGGTAACTGCAACAAACCTGTCTGTCTGTCCCCTCAGTGCTGGGGGAAGGAGGCTCCTCTGTCAGGCTTCAGAGATGTGCAGTCTGTTAGTGGTCTCTGCATTGCTGCCACTCATCAGGAATTCCTGCGTGCCTGTTTTCTTCAGAAATGTTCACCTACTCTGTCCTTCACTACTCTCCAAATGTTTGCTTGCTATAGCTGCTCCCTAGCTCGTGGCTGGGAGGAAAAAAAATAGGGCCATAGTTCCCTAATTTCACTCCTGTGAGCTACCAGCTCGTCAGATGCATCAAAGCATCAGGATTTGCTTTTGTTAGCAGGGCCTCTACAGTTATTCTGAGAAACCTCTCAGAGTACTCCTCGTCTCCACGAGTTCTTGTCTTGTGTGCACCTCTGAATATATAAAAAGCTTAGCCCGAAAGTCCTTGTCATTGCCTTGCTGGTGTTGCTTCTGCATGTGGTCTAACAGTGGTTACTTAGTTCTGCCTGCACAGAAGATGTCTTAAAAGAGCAGAGGTAAGAAGACATATGGAGTGAGGAAGGACAAGGAATAGAAGGAATAAAGGTAAAGAGGCTCTGGAAATTTACAGCCTAAACCACCTTGTGAGAGCTGGAAGGATCACTGAGCAAACTAAAGAGATCAAACTACAGGGATCACTAAGCAGATTCGATGGGCTTCCTGTGTGTCAGCATTTCTGGACAAGGAGCTATCATTAGTTGTCTCGGTAGCTGGCAGTGCTAAAGGTAACTTGGTAGATGACCTTTTGCTGAGCTGGCTCTTGAGCCATTTCAGAGGCAGCCATTAAAGGTGCTTCTATGCTTTTATATGTATTAGAAAGCTAGGGCTCATTTCCTGGTCAAAATCTCTCGTGGGTATTTTTATTCTCCATTAACATTCCTTTGGGGAATTGGACTCGGGCTCTGTGCTTCCTGTGCTGGTGCTGTTGCGATGTCCGTCAGCTGTTGTGCCCTATTCCAGAGCCCGTTCCGTGTGAGCACTGCTGGAGCGAGGCTCCCGGCGGAGCGAGCAGAGCTGCTCCCACCCACGCAAGGGGCTGAGGGACATTAAGCTGCTCGTCACTCACTGGAGACAGATCATAAAACGCAGACTCAGGCACGTGGAGTGTAACTGAAATAAGGGGATCTCTGCATTGTGGACAGAGGGACTGTGAGGAAAGTGATTCCCATAAATTTAAGGGACTTCCGCAGGATGCATGGGTATAACAGACACATGATATGTCCTGTGGTATTTATATTCAACAGGAGCTATGTAAGACTGCAGAGTCGACTGATTTCGTTTACTTTGGAAATATATTAAGTGTTAAGCAGGGCTTATTACGTGGCCTATTGTTCAATGGCTAGCCTGATCCCTTTTTCTTGATGTCTCTTGGAGTCATTCCCATGCAGGGAAAAGAGCTTTCTGCCTAACGATTAAGATTAATTGGTATGAAAAAGCAGGAATGAGCAATAATCCTCCTGAAACTCAATTTTAATCTGAGAGTCACTGTAATGCTGTTACTCAGATGTGAATTTTGAACATTCACGTATCTGATACAACAGAATGGGATGCAAGTTTCTTCCCTGGGAGTAGTCATCCCTTTTTTTAAGTAGAGCCTCAAAGAAGCCAGGAACAGAACAGATCTGAATATATTTCTAATTGGGATTCCTTCTTTGAATGAAAAGATGATCTCTCATTAAATGTTAACGGGTCTTTTAATAGCCTTGCAGTCCTTTTCCATTATACTTGGCACCAGCAGGCTACTGAGGCTGCTTTTCACTTCAGACAGACTCATTTCTCCTGGACAGGGCCTCTTGGTGCAGCACTTCCATCATCCATCTTGCTGATTAGTTGTCTTGAGCATCCTGCTGCAGCAGCTTCCTAAGGAATCCATCCTGCGACATGTGGAGGGTGAGGCTGGCGGTATCGCATAAGCAGCGGAAGTCAAGTGGCCCAGTCTCCCTTGCTTTTGCATCCAGGAGTGGTATTGTTGCCTCCCAGAGCCATATGTGCCAGTCTTCTCCACTGGGTATGCATTCATGGTTCCCAAGTAGTGGGAATTCTGGATGAGCTGTAGTGTTTAGGTATGTCATACTGAGCACTAACAGCACTTTTTAAACACATGGGATTTGGGATCAGAGTCTTTTAGGGTACCTTGACTTTGTGATGGCTAAGGAATGTTTCTGTAGTGTTGCACTAAAAACGACTATAGTTCAGATTGTGTTATGGAATGCATTTTTCTCTTGTTGAAGTTTATCTTACTAAATGAGAAGTGTTTTTTTAAGTGCTATTTTAAAAGGAGAAGGCTGGAAAGATGAAGCAAAGGCTGAAATTAGGAACATTCTCTGCAACATAGTCACAAGCAAGAGAGACTGCTGAGCCTGAACACTGGTAAACAGGATTCTTTATAGGGGCATAGAAGGCAACACGAGAAAAAGTGGTGATGGGAAGTCCTTCTCTGCCTCTTGCATTCTGCAGGGAATGGTCAACTACTTGAACTGCAAGCTGGCCAAAACTGGGTATCTCCTAGTCTGAGAATCAAAGCCTAAATGTGAGCTACCCAGGACCTTGAGGGACTTGCCAAGTGTCAGGAAGACAGTAGAGGTCTGGAAGTGTCACTCTTGTCAGTCCTCTCTGCTTTTGTCCAAAGAGACTCCTTTCTTTTTGGTTCTCCTTTGGATGCGTTGTGGAGAGCAGGAGGTCTACTGAAGACCAAGTGAGCAGGTGGGTGGTGGTGTGCTTTTTGCATGACTTTCAAGGGGCCCTTAATTCTGTGGATCCTGCACTGAATAGTCCAGGCAATTCCGTCATCCTGTGTCACATGTTCCTCATGTGTCGTAAATATTTTGACTTTCCCGTAACCCTCAGAGTGTGTAGCCATTCTGCAAGTGGAGAGGGTGAATTTTGCTGTGAGGGATGATGTTCTCTGATAGAAACAACTACAGGCAAGTTTATGTGCTCAGAAGATGAGCTGCACTCTGTCACTCTGAAGGGGAAAGAGGTTTTATGTTTTCCCTCTTTAAGAGGGAGTGGAGGATTCCTCAGCTTTTTGCATTGACAAAGCAAGGTGTTCGTTTCTTCTGGAGTCTTCTGACACGCTGTGCGTTTGTGTCTGCCTGGAAGACACAACTGCTGCTGGCTGATCAGTGCGAGCCCAAGTCTTACACAAACCATCCCAGAGAAGCTGTATCCTCTGTTAGCTTAGAAGTGACAGTAGAACTACTCTGAGCTATAAGTAGCTATAAGAAAATAGAATTGAAGGAGGCCAGGAGGAGGCCTGTAAATGTACGGGAGCGTTGCTTGCTGATGAGAGATGGAAAGTGCAGATAAAAGGCACCAAGAGGTTAAGTTTCCTATTGAATTACAGAGCTAATTAGAATGGTTAAAGACTTGGTGGAGGAGCTACCTCCTACTGTAGCTTCAGGCTGAAGCTGAGCTGCTCTGAAGTAGTCAAAGTGTGGACTTGACAAGTTCCTTCTGAGAGAGCTCGTGAATAGCTTGGTGCTTGTAGAGCAGAATTTGTGCATGTTTTTATTACTAGGTATTGTCTATATGTTTTTCTGCCTTGGAGCAAAAGGTCCATCTGCTCTGTGGATAGCATGTGCTCGTCTCTGAAAGGAAGGCTGGGGAACTGAGCTGCCTTTGCCTTCTTTCTCTCCCCCTGATCTGTGGTGGCAGAGAGAGCCAAGGTGTCACAGACAGAAAGGGTTTGCTGTGCTGGCTGGTGGAGGGAATTCAGCAGAAAGAAATGAGCCGACTGCGGCAGGGTGCTTGGGACAGTGACAGACGCTGGATTCCTAGTGCTGGACGAGAGCACGAGTGGGGAAGCAATGACCCCTGGAGCCTTCTTGGAAAAACTGCTGCGTTTCTGAGGCCCATTAGCAGCCTGGCTCTGGGCAGCCATAGGC
This sequence comes from Nothocercus julius, assembly GCA_013398735.1. NCBI lineage: Eukaryota > Metazoa > Chordata > Aves > Tinamiformes > Tinamidae > Nothocercus > Nothocercus julius. The sequence goes on from VZSV01000115.1 coordinate 2,690,016, forward strand.
ATCCTGCTCGCTGGGGGGGTGGTTAAAAGAGCTTCCCTTGCTGGGGCACAGTAGAGGCAGGGAGCTTGTTTTGCTGGTGAGTGGTACCATCAGGGAGCAGCCTGGTGGGGCAGCATTTGGCTGCTGACTCCTGCCCTGGCACCTGGCAGTAGGTAGCTCTGCGCATGGCTCTTTCCACATGTTGTGCTCATAAGTGACTGACACCAAGTTTCCCTTCTCATGTTTCAGGAGCTGTTGGCCAGACACTGCTAGACACGGACAGCGGAAAGCTGACTCGGAGACGAGCAGCCCGAGATGTTTGAACACGTCTTCCCTTTGGATCTGTAAGTCCTTAGCTAAGGGGAAATACCTGAAGAGGACTGTGAGTATTTAAGTGTCTCTGGAAATTCTCTGATTATGGGGACAGATTACAAATCTTGGCGTCCTATGCAGGTAGGTGGAGATGAGATGGCAAGTAGAAGAGCTGCCAGGTACTGGGCAGGAAGCAGGACAGTCCTGCTGGAGCTTGAGGAGCAGCCTGCTGAGAGACAGCAGGGCCTTTGGTGTGTTTGTTCAGAGCACATCTGCGATGGGAGCGTGCGTGGGCCTGTGAGGGCAGCTGTTCCTGGAAGCCTCTGCTCATCTGCCAACCTCTGGCTGGTGGTGTTGCCTTGATCATGAACCTGGGAGCTGGTGGAAAAGCAGGTTCAAACTACACTGACCTGGTCCCTGCTGGAGTTGCACGTTCTCCCTCTCCCTGAATTTAGAGCTTAGCCCTGCGGAGCAGTTAGGAGATTGTGAAGCTGTTTTCCCTATGCTGGTTGAGACACGACTGTAGCGCCATACTGAGGAAAGGGAGCAGGCAGCTTGCTGGGGCAGGGCCAGCGTGGGGGCACCTCTTCAGCTTGTGTCGGCAGGACATGAGTGTGTGTGGTCCCGCTTGCCTGCCCGCTCCATTCACCTCCTGCGTGGCTCTCCCTGTGTGTGCAACTGCTCTGCACCCTGCCGCCTGTCCCGCTCCCAGGGCTTCGTGCCACTGACAGGGAAAAAGCAGCAGCAGCTGCATCAAGGAAGGCAGGGCTGAGCTGCAGGGGTCTCATGCCAGTGGCAGGGATATGGCCATGGCACGAGGCACTTACAGCTAGCTCACAGTTTTCTGGGAAGCAGTTTCCTTGTAGGACTGGGGACCCAGGGCTTTGAACAGAGAGGAAGTTTGTTTCTGAGTTTGTGTTGCTAGCTGCATGGACATCACCTTCCAGCAGCCTCTTAGCAGCAAGGTAGAGCATGGCACGCTGCTTGATGCAGGCAAGGAAAGCTGCAGGCACAAGAAGTGACCTTTTGGTTCAGGTGGGAGTCTGGTAAGTGCGGGGTCATTTGTAGATACAATGTTAGCAGAAGCACTGACTTAAAAGGATCAGTGTGGTAACCGTTAGCATTACCAAGCTCTGGACCTACAGCTTTGCAGTTAGCATCCCTATGGAGGAACCAGAGTAGTTTAGCTCTAAGGACCCCATCTGGCAGGAGGTTTGTTTAGGCCTGCCTGCGGCAAGCAGGGTTTCCTTGAAGATATTGCTTCCTTGATTTTGGAACAGGATTCCTGTGTGCTTTGCACGTGACTACGTCAGGAGTCTTTGCAGCTCTTGCTGACTTCAACTTCCCAAAGCTAATTTCCTTTATGTTCAGGAGATCTATGGTGAACTGGAAGTGGGATGAGCATTCAGTTGTCATCTGCTGTAAATATTTCCTGTTCCTTATGTAATTATGAGATGAGCTTTCAAACCTGGCTTTTTGATGAGTGCTAAGCTCTGTGTTTTTTCCCTTCTTTAGGGCATCTGAGTGAGTGTCCTTGCTTCATGAGGCTTCAGGTTTGAACCCAGGCTAGTAAGTGCTCAGGTTCTTGTGGGCTATAAAAATTACAATGTTCGAACTTGGGACTCCAGTCCATAGTGTGGCAGGAGTTGACAGAAGAATCCCCCAAACTACCTGGTAAGCAGTAGGATGCTGATAAACCTGCTTCCAGACAGGATTTCAGCATTCCTTTTCTAATAGGAGAAATGCTTTCCTAAAAGGCAGACCTAGCTGTTTGTTTGGAAATACAGTGGAAAGTATGGTATGCTGGATGGGATTAAAATATTAGAGATCCCTTCACCTGCTTCAGTATTTCTAGGAGAAGAGCCCTTGAGGGAATGACTGCAGCAAAGGTTTTACAGGGTTTTGCTGGAGGAGCTTTACAGGATAGTTCCAAGAAGTTGCGTATGTCTGTGGAAAGGGCATAAGAAGTTTTTGTGAACTTGTGTTTTTCAGCAGGGTGGAAGACAGCTTGCGAGTGTGCCTGGAACATGTAAAGCCTCCTGTGGCTTGGAGCCACTCTGTGCTATGTGCAGACATGTAATATGTACCCGTCGTCTCACGGGGCTCAGTCTAGGTTGAGAAGAGACAGGTAGGCAAGAACATACAAAACCTAGAGAGGGCTGTTGGAGTTCCCTGGCTTCTAAAACTCCACTGGCCAAAATACAAGCAGCTGAAATTGCTAGGTCAGTGACCCGGTGGTACCCACAGGTCTATAGAGAGGCTCACAACTCCGTGAAGGGTGAGTGATTGAGAATCAAATGGTCCTGCCTATAGCTGAGGGAAGGGGGTGACCTGGGCTGAAGCAAGTCCTGCAGTTCAGGCATTGCAGATTCTAGAGACACTAGCCTGTGATCACTGTTAGGATCCACCAAGGCAAAGGGGTAGAGAAAGTGGACACTTATCCCGTATATAGGGTGGGCCATGAATAAAGCGTGTGTTGTCATCAGGGGGAGATCTGTTATGAGGCTCTGCACAGAGTGTGCTGTGCCTACTGGGATGACTCAAATCTTGGCTGCCTGAGGAAGTTTCCTTGCCTTTCACTACAGTCTTGAGGTGGTAGAAGGAAGATTTTTCCATGTGTACAGATCCCTGCTTCCCTTCTGCACCGCTTTGCTCTTGTACTACTACTGCTACTGCCTATAAGGAATCCTCCTGCCCCAGCCGGAATGAAGGGGCAGCAACTAATCTGGTCTTGTAGTGGCACTGCTGCATATTGCAACAGCTGACCTTGGATTCCAACATTCGTGGCATTGCTCTTTCATTTCATGCTAACTGTGCCCTTGGCATCTTCTCCGGGTTTCCTGACAGAATGAGCAGGGTATAGTAGCTGCTTCTGATGAGCCTCCTGGGGCCTGCCCCAGTTCAAGGGTTCAAGTGCAACCACCAGCTTGTGGGTTTGGGCTGCTTAATGGCTGGAGTCTCCTCCCACGTAGTCACTGCTGACAGTGACAGCATAGGATCAATAGCTCCTGCCCCAGCTGTCACTGCTGCCTGTGAGGCTTGCAGTTTCCATATCGGAAAAGGCCTTTCCTAAAGAGCCTGATCAATATGCCGCTCTGAGGCCTGTTCTCGTTTGCTATATATAATCTGGACACACACAAACTACGTGAGTGAGCGTGTGCGGAGGGGGGAGAGGATGTGCCAGCCCTCTGCTCTCGCTGTCCAGGAGAAGGACACGGCTACCTCGTACTCCTCTCCTCTCTCCTGCAGCTGCTCAAGGCCTGGGACTGCCTCCTTCCCTTGCTCTGTTAGTAACCTGCATGGGGAGCTGCTCTGGGACTTCGAGGGAGCTCAGTTCCTGCTGGGTGGCTTCTAGGGTTCCATGGAGCAGCCGCGACCCCCTTCTCTGTGCCCTTTCCGCTGTCGGTAGGTAACCCGCTGCCAGAGCCACGTCGGTGGGAGGATGTCGAGCACGGCTCCGTCCAAGAAGCCTTACCGCAAGGCGCCCCCGCAGCACCGCGAGATCCGCCATGACGTGCCCATCCTTCGCGACGACCAGGATGGCGTGATCCTGGCGGAGCAGAGTCAGGTAACGGATTGCCGGGTGGCAAAGGGCTTAGCACCATTGCACCAACAAGCGGGGGTTGGTTATGCCAAGGCAGGCCGGCTCCAGCAGTCGGAGGGGTTTGAGGTTTGCAACCTGAACTTCTCCTCGTTGTGGTCCCTGGAGTCAAGCAGTGAGAAGGAAGTGACAGGTTGCAGAGCAGAGCTGAATATCAAGAGCCGGACTTTTTCACCGGCACTGCTGCGTGGTGGAAAGATGGGGCAGCGAAGCGGGAAGCGGTGCCCGAACCGTAGCCGTGGGCACCTCAGCAAGTTTGTGAGCCGCAGCATGGAGACGGTTGTGATGTCTGGAGATGAAAGACGCCCTCCGGCTTGCTCTTTCAAGAGCAGAAGCCTGGAGCGCTCGCTTATGTTTAAGGAGCCTCCCGAAGTCCTGACACCAATGAAGTCTCGAGCGTGCTCGAGCCAGCTGCCTCTCAAAGGGATCCTGAAGCAGAGCGGCGCGCCGGGCCCGCGCCTCGAGAGCCTGCGCAAGGCACGCTCCGTGGAGATGCTCGCGCGCGGCTGCGGCTCCCGCAAGTACAGCGACCCGCAGCTCTGCCTCGGCCGCAGCGAGCGCAGCAGCAACGCGGCCGCCCGCCCAGGCCGGCGCAGGGAGAGGGTTGCCGAGGAGAAGCTGCAGTTCTCCAAATTCCTGGACGAGATTACCCACCGGGTGCTGAGTCCCCTTCGCTTGCGCTCACTGCGGGAGGCCAGAGGGGCAGAGCGAGACCGGGACTCTTCCCCTTTTCCCAGAGCTCCTGTGCCAGAAGGCCAGGGAGAAGGTCACCTGGAAGAAGTCAAAACAAATCATGCGACTGAAAGATCCCCCTGTCGAAGCAGAAGAAAAACGGAGATGAAGCGTGAGAGGCTGGGGATAACTTCCTCCCAAAGAAAACCTGCTGAAGAAGCTGAGACAGTTTCCAGACTAAGAAAGAAACCTGTCCTGGGGAGAAAGGACAGTAAGGAGAAACTCCTTTCCTTGGAGAGGAGGGTAGTAGATCTGTGTCGGTGCAATCTGCAGCAGCAGGCAGAGCTGAGGCTGGCAGGGACATCACCTGGGCAGCAGCAGCACTCACTGTCTTCATGGAAAAGCAGTGCAGAGGGCAGAAGGGACAACACCAGCCCCAGTTTGCGGCTGCGGCAGCCACAGAATCTGTGCCCTAACCCTGGGCAGAAGCATGTGATGGAGCTGAACTACCCAGAGAAAAGATCCTGCTCCCCTCCAACGTGCTGGAGTCGGGGGGAGGGCCCTTCCCCATCTAAATCCTCCCCTTCCTTCAGCGTCACAACAAACAAGGTAGGTGCCAGGGCCACCGCCTCTCACAATGGCCAGTGTCCCAGCCTGGATCTCAGTTTGTCTTTAAAGCCAGCGTGGGGAGCAAGAGCATGTCCCGAGACACTCATGTTGTTCCCATCTCCGGGCAGCTGCTGCATTATGGCATCTTGCTCAGGGGAAACGCAGCCAAAGCTTTCGTGAGCCTGAGGATCAAAGTCTTGATCCAAATCACCTTGCTTCCTGTAGGAGACTTTTCACACGAGCTAGGGGTGAAGAGAGAATTTGCAAGAGCAGACTCTTCTCATGTCCCTCAGTGGGTTTTGAGGTAGAGTAAGGTGGCAGGTGATGTGCGTGGAGGTGCGAGTGCTGCTGGGCAGCCTGGCTGGGTGCTCAGTCCCCAGGAGCTGCTCTCTTGTGCTGGCGCTCACGGCCGCACTCCAGGTTGGGCGCATCTTCCCAGGAGGCAGCAGCTTTCCCCTTGGCTCCAGGAGTCAGGAAAGCAAGGACGGCTGCTGCTGTCTGCATGGGACGCTTGCCAGAGGTTGGCAGGTCGGAACCCCCGAGGCTGCAGGGAGCAGGTGTGTGGGAGGCAGTGTTGTCGGGCACTGCTCCGATGCTCCTGGCACTCCGTGCGTGCCTGTGTATCTGCCCTCCTGGGTCTTTATCTGATGACTGTATCAGGTCTTTGTAAGCTGCCTTTTTTTTTTTTTTTTTTCCTCTCTCTCCAGGCTCCTTTGAGGCCATACCCTCATTTTAGTAGGAATCACATATATTCCCTTTGCTTGCTCACAAGTGCATGCTGAGGTATGGGAGAGCATTTGCAAGCACCAAGCACTATGCTTTTAAAATACGAATGGATGAGGGGAGCAGCTCCATGATGTCTTAGGACCAAAACTGGGTTGATTTCTCCTCTCTAGCAGCTTGGCCCCGTCCATAGCTGTCTCTGTGCTGCAGCTTCTCAGCCTGGAGCTGGCTGTGACTTAATGGATAGATCCTTTGGCTTGTGCAGGGCTGCTGATGCTCCAGACCTCCAGAATATCCTGTGGACAGTCTGGCCTTTGTCATAACAGTCACAGCCTTGAGCTTTTAGAGAAACTATTGTGTTTTTTAGTGTTAGTAAAATCTCTCCTGCCGTGCTGGCCCGCAGCAGTCATCTCATGGATTAGCACAGAGGGAGTAAGAGTAGCTGAGCCAAGTTTGAACCACCCCCTCGTAGGTTCCCCCCAGAGCTTGAGCTATTGCTCTGCTGTGTCTCCTTTTTTGGGGGGTCCCTGGTCCAGGCATCCCTGGAGATCTTGCCCCAAGTGTTAGTTTCTGTCACAGGCTTTTCTGGCCTTTGCTTCTTGGGTTACTGCAGACTGGTTACAGTGGCTGGTCACAAGCCTGCAGAAAGAAACCCCTTTTACTGCACAGTCTGGCTGAAGTAAATGGCAAGCAAGTTTTTTCAGCTCCCAGATGATTTCGCTAATGTTTTTGTGTGCCCTCTCCAGTGTTGACTGCTGGTGGCATTTTCATTCTGTATATACTGGCCTGTGAGGACTGCACAGGGAAAGTGCAGGGGGCTGAAGCACCAGCTAAGGTAACAGCATTGCAGGGGATGCTGAGATTGCGTCGTTGACAGAGGAAAGTTGCCCATCTTGTAGGGTGATTTCTGCTCTAGCAGTTTTGTCCTGAACCAGAGCACATAGTCTTTGCATCAGCCAGCTGAGCGGTGTGTACAGCGCCCGGCTTCCCTAGCATGGCTAGTTTGTCTAGCATGGCTTGTCAGAGCAGGTGAGGGAGAGTCCCAGGTAGAGCCCAGCAATCAAAGCATTGCCCTTTAGGATGGTGTATGCAACCCGCTCTTCCTCGGTAAGAATCTTACAACTGTTTTCTTCCCTGTGCAGGATCCCTTGACGGATGCAGAAAGAATGAAGTAAGTGTCCTGTTGTCCCTGTATGCCTGTTGTGCTGCAGCTCTGTAGTACTGATTCCTCACATGCTGCTTGTGCCAACTGCACATCAAAGCTCGCTGGTCCTGTGGGTTACCCTCAGAGCTTCATGCCTCTTGGGCCCTTGTGGGAAGAGCTTCAGTCTGTGCCTCGCCAACATCTGCCTTGTATCTCTGCCTTCCCTGTAGGGAGGACACTGCTCCCCTGTGCAGGTGCAGAGGAGTTGGTGGATGTGGAAGAAAATAGGAGGTGAAGCCTTAATAAAGATGTAAACAGCAGAGCCTTTCTTAACGTTTCTCGTTGCCACTGCTCTGGTGTGAGGCACGAGGGACAGCTCCTCGTGGCGTGGGGACAGAGAGCTGCTTGCACAGTGCTCCAGACCCTGGTGATGAGCGAGTTTGCACTGCCGAGAGAAGCTGTATTTCTGAGTTTCTCTGAGCACTGAGGAATGAAAAGCAGCAGGAGATACTTCTGCCCACCAGGCCCGTCCTGGCTGGAGAGGAACAGAGCAGTTAATGTTGAAAGGGGGTTGCCTGGCAGCTGTGATCACATCTCCCTTTGCACCCCATCACCTCTGCTCCTGGGCTCAGGCTGTGGGGAGCTGCTCTTTCTAGCTTGTGTTGACAGCATGAAGGCTTCTGAACAGTCCAGGGGGAGCAGAAAGGGCTTTCAGTCTTTTGCCTTCAACTCCTGTGACCTGGGCTGGGATTAATTATTGAGTGGGTTTCATTGAGCGGCAAGGGATACTGGAGCCGAGCGCTCCAGCTGGCTGGTGGGCTTTGTCTGGGTGCTGTAACACGAGAGGGGCTTGCAGCCCGGCTGGCGTGTGCTTCTCTGCCCCTGCTCCTCGAGGCTTTTAGAGACGTGGTGGCAGCTCCCAGCAGTGATTCACCTCTCACCACGTGGGCTGGAGCCTCCAGCCGGCTCAATGCCCAACTTCCCTGGGATCCTGTGTGGGACCTGGGCCCTGGAGCAGGGTGGGAGGGGAACAGTGGCTTTGAGACCCCTCGTGCACTAAGTGGCAGCCTGTTTCTCTGCGCCGCAGGCTTCTGCAGCACGAAAACGAGGAGCTGCGCCGGCGGCTCACCTACGTGACCGGCAAAATGGAGGCGATGGAGAGGGAGCTGGAGTCGGGGCAGGACTACCTGGAGATGGAGCTGGGCCAGAACCGTGAGGAGTTGGAGAAATTCAAAGACAAATTCCGTAGGTATGGAAAAGAAAGCAAGAGAGAGATAGAACTAGAGATATCTCCCATCAAAGACTTGTTCAGATGGCTCAAGTAGGCTGTGCCCTGTTGTGTTGATCTGAGACATGCTGCATCCTTAGAGAAGTGCTCCCCCACACTGTAAGGAGGGCAAGGGCTCTCCAGCCTTGGCTTGGTGCAGCTTCCTCCAGGGTACAGGGCAGGAGCTCAATGTGACTTGAGAGGTTGACTGCAACAGAGAATTCTTCTTCTCTTGGGTGTAAGGCAGGATCAGGCTTGTACAGTTGATTGACATGCAGAGAGCCACTGATGCTGTGGCAAGTAATTCCATCATGACTTAGAAGAAATTGCTTCATGACCTACCTAGAAAATAGTGCCTCAGCTAGGAATCGCTGTCCATCACGTGCTTAGACACAGCATGTCTCAGAGGAGTTCCTGAAGTCGCTTACACCCTGCACTGCAAGCGTGTGGGAGGTCACCAGGCCAGACTTGCCTCTGCTGTAGTCAGTTGAGGCCCAAAGGTTGTAATGTGGTAGAAGTGAGGCCTAATGTGCCTGGCTGTCTCTGTACTGCCCGTGTTGGTAGTTTTGAAGCTGTGGGAATGGTGGTTTGCATGGCAGCTGGGAAGGGGGCTTCACCAGCTGCCTGGGAACTGTTCCCATGTGGGCACTCCTGTTTGTGTAGGTTGCAGAACAGCTACACTGCTTCCCAGAGAACCAACCAGGACCTGGAGGAGAAGCTGCATGCCCTGGTAAGTGGCTGTTAAGTCTCTTCAGAGAGGAGGTGGATGAGGCCTGGATGTTAGGAGCTAGTGGGGGGAACCCTGGCTTTACTGAGTGATATGGCAGTGGGTAACAGTAAGATTCCACCCATGGCCATCTAGATCTCCCCTCAACAAACAAACAAACAAAAAAACAAATCCCAGCCTTGTGTCCTGAACTGGCTGCTCGGTTGGCTTCTCCCTGCCATGGTCCCGCACGTGAGCTTGGTTCCCCATCGCATAACCGCATGGTCCTCTGTCATGTTGCTTCAGTCCCTCTGGCAACGCTGGGGTTGTGTCAGTCTGTCCTGGGGGTGGTCCTGGGCGGGCAGCGGGGTAGTCGCAGCGAAGCCGGTGTGCGTGTGTCCGTGCATTCATAACACTCATGGCTGTTTCTTTTCTCTCCCTCCCCTTCCCCTCCTCTCTCTCTCTCTCTCTCTCTCTCTCTCTCTCTCTCCTCCCCATGCTGCTGCTGGCACTCGCTGGGTGCACTCACCTCTCAGGCCTCTCTCAGCCAAAGCTGGATTTTTGCAGTTGCGTCTTTGCGTTTGTGTGTTTTTTCTTTCTCCTCCCTTCGTGTCTCAGCCTGTTAGTCCCATTGTCAGTCCCGCACGCACCATCCAGACGGAGGGGCCCCGGTCCAGCCAGGGGCTCCGCGGGTACCCGGCAGGCGGCCGCGGCAGGTCCTGGCTTGCAGCGCTCCTCTCGAGAGCGCTCGCTGCGAGGAGCTGCAGCCGGCGGGCTGGTGAGCGAGGCCCCTGCGCCACGTGCAGGGCCGTGGGCTTCCTTTGCTCCCTTTCCTGCCCCTTCCGGGCTGCGAGCAGGCAGGTCGAACAGCTGAGATGCTGGTTGCCTCTTTGTGGCCCGTGGTGCCTCTTTGGTTCTAGCACTTGAGCTTCCTGCATTAATATTCCTTATGCTGGTGCCCAAAGGGGGCATGCACATTTGGGAAGCATCCTCCTCCCCTTGTCTCCCTATCTGCCTTGTACCCCAGGTCGCAGGGAGTTTAAAGATGAGACATTCCCTGCTGTGGGGAGGGCATTAACTGAGCTCTGGGTGAAGCTCCACAGGTTTTCTTTCTTACCAGAGCAAATTTTGAGCTCTTCAAAGATGGTGCCCTGTCCCTGCCCAGCAATACTATTCAGTATCACCTATACTGGGCGATATTGTCATCTTTGTGTTTTTTCCCCACCCCCACCCCCAGAGCAGAGGGGCAGTTATAACAAGCTCAGGCACCTTTGCTGCTGGTGGCAGTGTGTGATCAACCACTCCATCCCCTCTGTGCTTCTCTAGAGAAGCATCAGAGCTAGCTCTGCGCTGGGCAGTGAGGAAAGGTGGTTGTGCGGCGAGAAGAGGTACCGCATTCGAGGCTGAGCCTCCCTCGTTGCCTCTGAGACTAGCAGAGTGGCTGGCTCCGCTTGCCCTGGGAGTCACTCGCTCAGTGAAGAGGCAGGATGTTCCTCTTGTCTGTCTGTCTAGAAACTTCTGTATCCCAGCTGAACATGTCTGTACGGTGCTTGGGGTGGGTGGGCTGTGAGGCCAGGCTCTTCTGTGCTGGTGAGGCTCATGCATGGTCTTCTTGCATCCCAGATTAAGAAGGCGGAGATGGACCGCAAGACCCTAGACTGGGAGATTGTGGAGCTCACTAATAAGCTGCTGGATGCCAAAACCACCATCAATAAGCTGGAGGAGCTCAATGTAAGTGTCAGTCTGCAAATGTTTTGGAGGTGCATGAGGTGCGGGGTTCTCCTCTCATCCCAAGTCGTTAATGAGAGTGTGAAGAAGCATGTGAGTGACTTCGGTTTGTATGAAAGTGGGAGTTGCATGCAGCAGTAGGCGCAAGCAAACAGTAAAGTGCCTTAGGGGGTGAGCAAGGAAGAGCTGATCTTCGAGTTTGATGTGTGTCTCTGTTGGTCTTTGAACATTAGGTTTGACCTGAATTCAGGCTGTACCAGTTGAGATGTCAGAGTGGGAAGGTTTTTTTTGTTTGTTTGTTTGTTTTTAATCATTTTATCGTATTTTTATCATTAATGATATGGCTTTTCTATATCATTAATTTAGCAGTTCTAGGATCTGGTGCTTGTTGGCTGCTCTCAACTCCTTCCAGCCTGGCTGCAAGGTGCTGGAAAACAAGCAGGGTCTACAGGGATGACTGTGAGATCTGGCATGGGATAGTAAATCTGCTTGGACTTTGGAAGTTGTGAATCCCCTCAGAGAGAGGAGTTTGATGCACTGACAGAATATCTGTGCCTAGAGCAGGGCATTGGAACTGAAAGGGATGCCCTGGCCGAATTGTAAGGAAACGCACTGGAGTTTGAAGCACCTTGAGGTGGGGTATGGAGAGGAGTGAGTGGTGGTTACTGTTACCAGTGATTCACCAGCTGTCCCCTTAGGCTTCTGTTCAAGCAGCATCTGGCAGGTGATACCTTTTAGTTGACGAGACTGGGCCGGGCTGACGGTGTCTGCATCCTTTGTGCCCTCTCTTGCAGGAGCGGTATCGGCAGGACTGCAACCTCGCAGTGCAGCTGCTCAAGTGTAACAAGTCCCACTTCAGGAACCACAAGTTTGCTGATGTGAGTAGCAGCCCCGCTGAGGCGGGAAGAAGGGCTTGCAGCCTCCGCCCGGCCTTCACTTCGCTCCAGGTTTCTCTGTGGGGCGGTTGGCCTCTCCTCCCTCGGTGGAGGAGTGAGGGGGCTCCTACTGCCTCTGAGAAGGCAGCTCAGAGCTCCTGTCAGCTCCTCTTTCACACCAGCTCCATTTCACAGCTTGGCCTGGGGCTGTTATAAAAAGCACAATAACCTTGAATTTGATAGCCTGCCGGGTGCCTGATAGGAGCTGTCAGGAGGACAGACTTCTCTCTTCCGCCATTCTGTCCACTTTTCCTTCTCACCTGGCCATGTGGCTTGGCCATGCTGCCTCCTTAAGAGTGGTGGCCTGCTTAGGCTGGCCCTGTGTCACTTGTTTGTCTGAGCAGGAATTAGGGGAGTAGCCTTTAGAGTGGGCTTTGGGCCTGCAGAACAGAAGAAGTTGCCACTGAGTCATTCTTTCCCCATGGACTCTGTCCAGCCTTGTCCAAGCCTCAGCATGAGCAGCCAGGGGTCAGGCCTTTCACATTAGTAACATCAGTAACATCACTCCTTGGCCTGGGAATAGCCTCTCTCTTTGCCTGTACCCCAGTCTCCAGCCTCTCAGGGAACCTTTGTGCTTGTCTTTTGTGACTTAGCAGGTGACCAGTACATCACCCTCCCCCTCTGCCAACGTGTCTCAAATTAGCACTCTTGAGGCCAGTGTATCAGTTACTGCTGGGGCAACCTTGGCCTCTGCCAGCTGTCTCCCTGCCGAGTTGCTCCTGGTTCTGCCCAGAGGGGCTGCCCCGCGTCCCCAGCTTCCTCCTGCCCCCGAGCAGCCGGGCCTTGTGGCACCGCTGAGCGGTCTGTGCCCCTTCGCGCTCCCCTCTGCAGCTGTGGTGGCTGAGGGGAGGGCGGCTTTGTGGTGCGACGGGCAGAGCGGGATAAGGAGCAGTGCTTTCCCCTCGCTGAGACCCCAGTCCTGAGGGTGTGGTAACAGATTTACGTATTTGCCCATCTGAGAGAGAGAGGGTGAGAAAGTGGGATGAGAAGGGGTGGCCCATGGGAACGAGGGAGGGCATCGATTCTGCCCTTGGGCAGGCTGCCAGGGTGGCAAGGCAGTAATTACTGCGTTCGGGGAGCGCTGCGCATCTCGCACGCGGGGCTGTTCAGTCACTTTGGTGCAACTGCCAGTTGATTTTCCACAGATCAATAGACTCCTCCCTAGCATGTGCCAACAAAGCCTTGTCTCTGCTCACGGTGTGGGGGCCTGAGGCCTTTGTGCCACCTTGTCCTGTACTCCTTCCAAAACAGGGCCTGTGAAGGCTGGCCTGGGCCCCTAACACTGTGTTAAAGCTAAAGCCTTAGCTAAAACTAAAGTTAGTTCATGCAGGGCGGGTTTGCTTTGGAGAAAGATGCCTCCCTCAAGGCAAAATAGGCAGAAGTGCTAGCATCAGGATAAGGAGCAGAGAGCAGAGCACCCATGAAGGCTGCCACATGAAGGCAGACTATTGCAACCTAATGTTTTGTCTGGCAGTCCTCTCCTAATGCTCTTTTCCTTCTCCGTAGCTTCCCTATGAGCTGCAGGACATGGTCAATAAGCATTTGCACAGCTCTCAGGAGTCTGCAGGCCCTGGACAAGAGGCAGCCCACACCTTGGCCCCATCTGATGTTGTGCCCACCTCAGTCATTGCCAGAGTCTTGGAGAAACCGGAATCTCTCATTCTGAACTCAGCCAAGTCAAGCAGTGGCAGCTGTCCCATGGCTGAGGACGTCTTTGTGCACGTCGACATGAGTGGAGCCGCTCCCGATGCCTGCAACAGTACAGGGCAGGTGGGGAAAGAGGGAGGAAGCACAGGGAAGCAGCAGAATGGTGGCTGCAAGCCCCAGAGCAGTGTGGAGAGCGTGCCAGAGGAGGTGCCCGCCTTTGAGAAGCTGATTCCGTACCCTACGCCGTCCCCTCCCCATCCAATGTACCCGGGCCGCAAAGTGATTGAATTCTCTGAGGACAAAGTCAGGATCCCCAAGAACAGCCCCCTGCCCAACTGCACGTACGCGACGCGCCAGGCCATCTCGCTGAGCCTGGTGCAGAGCGAAGACGAGAGCGGCGAGAGGCAGCGCGCGCTGCCCGGCAGCCCTGCCTCCGAGGGGCGCCGCTCGGCCTCCAGCTGCTCCTGCCAGCAGTCGCCCAAAGCGGCCAGAGCTCGCGGCTCTTCGCAGAGCAGCCCGTTCAGCAGCCCGCCCCAAATCCCCAGCGCCTTTGCCAGCTCTGCCAGCTCCGAGGAGGACCTGCTGGCCAACTGGCAGCGCATGTTTGTGGACAAGGCGCCGCCCACCTCGGAGCGGGTGCTGCTGAACCGCACGGCCTTCAGCCGCGACACAGCCCCCGAGCTCCAGAAGAGGTTCAGCCGCTCCATGCAGGAGCTGGGAAGGGCCACCTCGGCCTACTCGGATGGCGAGGAGTCGGCGCAGAGCTGCAGCTGGACCGTGAGCCGGGACTCGAGTGTGGACACGGATAGCACCGAGTCCAGGGCCCGCAGGAGCCATTTCTCCTCAGACTACGGTACTGATTTCTCCCAGGATGAAGCCCAGAAGTTGCTGCAGGGAAACAGTGGAGTCGCTGCCGAGCCCGGGAGCCCCCCACCAGAGAAGCACAAGGACTACGTGGACCTCAGCCTGCCAGAGAGCCCCGCTGAGGAGAGGGAGATACTGCTCCCGGGAAGCAAGGAGAGCACCCCAGCATGTATCCAAGAGGAGAGTGGAGAAGGCTGGGTCAAGCCTCCATCCAGCCGGCCGCACCGCAGCCCCAAGAGGATGGGGGTCCATCACTTGCATCGCAAGGACAGTCTGACGCAAGCGCAGGAGCAGGGGAACCTTCTCAGCTGAGGCAGGGGAAGCAGCAGCCACGTCATGCGGAGCTGTGGGGTGTTGCCATCTGCCCACCTCCCAAGGGAGCAACCTCCCTCAAACACCCTCCAACCGAGGCGGGCTCAGGGCGCGGCTCTGAAATTTTTATTTATTCTTTTTTGGATACGTGGAAGAGCTGGGATCCCCCTTCCGCAGCCCATCAGACCCGCAGTACTAGCACGCGCGGCGTGCAGAAGCGCACCCGCTGCCCTGGCACGCTCACTGCTCTGTTCACAGCCTCACACTGGTGCCTGTAGCCGACCTCGCTCTCGGTGCCCCTTCGTCCTGGTGCCTCTGCCTCCTCATGCTCTGGTCTTTCCTCCCGCCCTTCCCACTCAGGTACCTGAGGCCCTGGACTCTCTCTAACGCTGCTGCCCGCAGCTGCTCTGCTCTCTCTCAACTCGTGCCAACAGGGCAGAGCGCCTGTGCGGTGGCGTCTGGTTCCCTGGGAGCCTCCGGGGCGGCGAGTGAGGCGCGAGGACCCTCCCGCCAGATGGCTTGGGCGCCGGGGACGGGCTGCGCTTGCTGGTGTCCAGCTCTCCTGCTGGGCTTCGTTTTCCCCGGACGATGCTGAAGGGGATTCCACCCCAGGAGCTGCCTCCGCGGGTCCCTCCGCCCAGCTCTGTGCCAGGCTCGGCACCTGGTCCCGCGGGAGCAGCGCCCGGATCGCCATGCTGCGGTGTTGGGTGCCGCTGCCGCCCTTGCTGGGGCGGCTGGGGGAGGCCTGCGCCCTTCCCGGGGTCGCGGCGTCGCCTGCTGGGGGCTCAGGTTTGTGTTTGCGTGTCTCCTCCCTCGCGCCTCTTCCCCCACTCTCTGTGCTGTTGTTTCGTTTGAACGGTGCTGATCCTTTGCTCCTGGGTGGGCTGCTTTCTTCTTTCCGAGCCTTTGGTTTTGGGGTGTATTTTGTGTTTTGTTTTGTTCTCCCCCGCCCTGCACAGACAGGAGCAGCCGCTGGCAGCCCCGCTGCCGCCCGCGTTGCGGGCGCGCTGAGGAGGCTCCGCTCCGAGCTGCGCCCCGCCGAGCCTGCCTCCCAGCCTAGACCCGCACTTGGAGCCGATCCCGCCCCACGTGAGCAGGGCGGGAAGGACGCGGCTGGGTTGCCCGGGGCCGGCGAGGGCCGCGTGCGGAGGAGCTGCTCCCCGCGCGCGCGCTTCCTCACGGCTCGGGAGCAGCCCCCTGCCTGCCGCCTTTACGGGTCCCCATCTGCGAGGGGGGTCCCAGGCTGGCTCTGGCACCTCTCCGGGGCCTCCCTGTCTGGGTAGGGCCTCTCCGCGTGTTTTTTTCCTAGTGTAGTGTGATCTTTTGCGTGACTTCTCTTCAGTCTCGTGTGCTCAGTGTCTTAATGGCGGGGGGTGGGAAGGGGAAAGGTCTGTAGACGTAGGTGTTCTCCGGGGGGGTTGCAAAGCCCCGTGTCCTGCTTGTACCCTCCTCCCGTGCCCTTGTCCAGCTGGTGTCTCTGACATCCCCCGCGGGGGGAAGGCAGGCGGCAGCCTCACTGCCCGGGCCCTGCGCCCCTCGCACCCTGCCATCTTGCTGTCTGTCTTTTGAGTTGGGCTCGTTTTGTCTTCCCACCGCCCGCTCGGGGCAGCCCCCTGCTCAGGAGGCAGCTCCTGCTGGCGCGCGGTGGCGAGAGGCCCGGCTCCTCTCGCCACGAATCCCGTCCCTGCCCAAGGCCTGCGGCGGCGCGGCGAGGGCCTCGCCCCGGGCCGGCGGCTCCGGCGCCTGCGGAAGGGGCTGCCGGCTGCCGCTCCGGGTACCTCGGCCGTGGCCGCTGCCTGCACGCGCGCCTGGTTCCCCACTTCCAGCCCCTGTGGCGCGGGCGGCGTGCCCCGAGAGGAGGTGGGCCTTGGGGTTTCACTACAGTATTTACTACAGTATTTATTTCACTTGATTCCTGTGCTAACAGACCGGTGCTGAGAGCGGAAGCCGCCTCTTCGCTTGCAGGGTGCTGATCTCCCCTGTCCAACGTGTGGGGTCCTCGTGCCTGCTCTCACCATCCGCTCCCCTCCTGCTGTGTTTCTTAGGCCCTTCTGCAGCATTCAAGGGGGCTTTAGCATGTGGCGGCCACCAGCTCGTGGCTGCTGGGCGTCTCCTTGGCTCGGGTGCTGAGCAGCAGCCCATGCTCCGAGAGGGCTCGCGCCGTGCCCTGGGGAGAGCCCAGCCCCTCGGGCCGCCTGGCGTGGGGCCCCGAGCCCATCACCTGCATCGCAGCGTGGCGGGCATCGCCCCGCGGCGCTCAGTCCCTGCGCCCCCGGCTTCCGGCACGCTGGCCAGGGCGACTAAACCCACCAGCTGGTGCTGGTGCCGGAGGCAGCCGCCTCTGCAGACTGAAAACAAACCCACGAGGGGCTGCAGGGGTGCAAGGAGCGCCCGTGGCCTTCGCAGGCCCCCGGGCCCTGCAGCGCCCGGCTGCCCGCGAGGCTGAGGGGAGGCCCGGCGTGGAGCGGCAGCCCTCGCCGCAGGCACGGCACGGTGCCGGCCCTCGGTGTGCCGTGCCGCCCCCGGGCCTTGGCGCGCCCCGCTTCCAGTGTCCCGCCTCCAGACTGTTAATCTGTAACTAATATGGATTTTTTGGGGTTTTGTTTTTGTTTTTTTTCTGAAATTTTCAAACTGATGTATATTTTAAGACCAGAAATAAACTATTTTAAAAGTAAGTGGTGATGGCTCTAGTGCTTTCTCAACCAGGGAAGAGTCTGGACCAGACAGATCCTGAGCACGTGAGGAGGCAGAGCTTTTTGGGGTGCCCTCTCCCAGGTCTGCTGAAGTGGTGCGCCACTTTCTGCCTTTCTGCCAGGTTGGTTGCTGTCCCCCTTTGGCATGGGTCTCCTGAAGCTATTTGTGCAAATCACGCCTGGTCTGGTAGGAGCGAGGCGCAGCCTTGGCTAAGGAGTCGTGTGGGGAAGAGCACTGTTTGACTTCTGTGATCGCAGCCGAGTGCTCGCGCTGGAAGCGCCTTTGGGCGCTGCGTGCATCTGCACGGCTCACAAGTCAGAATGCTTCACTTGTAGCGTACTCGGGTCATTTTTGGCTTGGGAGCTGCCCATGACTTTTTTTTTTTTTTAAATAGCCCTTTTTCTGTGTTTCACAGAGTTGCCTGATGAAGTAACGTGGGCAGTTTTCACATTATTTAAAGGCTGTGCTGTGAGAGGCGGTCTCTGCATCAGAACCTCTTTACAGCAAGCCCTGCTCTGCTATAAACGGACTCAGTGTTGCACCAGAAAATTCTGCCTGCCCTACTTCAAGTGTTGCTGTCTGTCCATCCATCTGTCCGACCGGTGTTTGGGCAAAGCCCTCCCCCTGCTGCTTTCCTGTCTCCAGAGTAGGATGAAGTGTGGCTAATTCTTCTGATATTTGCTGCTTTTCTTGCAGCACCAGCTCTTGAAAATATGCAAGTACTCATTTCTGAAAGCGAGTTATGTGGGCAAAGGAGGAAGGCTAAGATACCCTTGAGTTTCTAAAAATTGCATAGCTCCCGTGGCAGTCCTTCGTGTTTATTCTTGCAGAGGGAGTGGGGTAACAGGGCACTCTCCTAACGTTCCTGGGGGCTGCTGCTCAGGCTGCTTGACAGACTTTCTTTTCAGTTACCTGTTGGACTGCATGGCAGAGGTAGGAGGGCTATGATGAGTTCTCCTCCTCCCCAGGCGGTGCTGCTGGTGCAGCACTTGGTGCTCCTGTTGCCTCAGAAGCAGGGGAGACCCCTGGCATCTTCTGGTGCAGGAGGCAGGGGAGCATTTCCTGCTCCTTGTCCTTAATGAGTTTGTTCTGTGCTGCCTCCAGCGACAGCTGCTGCCACCAGTTAATCCTCCAGCCTAATCCCAGCCTTGAAACACTGATGTCCCCCCAGGTGAAAGGGGCATCAGGCTGAGCCTGGGTGCCAGTGTGGGTGGCTGGGGCCGGGCATCCACCACGGGCTCCAGCCTCCCGTGGCAGAGGGGTGGCCTCGTGCAGAGGAAACCAGGCGCTGTCCAGCCTCATGCCTGGCCAAGCAAGGGGCAGGAGAGGCTGCCGGCATCGGCCCTGGAGGAAGCCCCTGCTGCCTACATGGGGCAGCCCATAGTGAGCTAATCCTGTGCTTGCTGGATGGAGCCAGTGTTGGGCTCCCAGAGGACAGAGCCCGAAGACCAGGTTCCTTTCACTTCGATCTCGGAGGAAAGCCCTGGCCTGCTACTGCAGGCATTTTGCTCACTGAGGATGAAGTGCGTGGGAGGGAATCCAGCCACCCTGCAGCTGCTCCCACAGGAGCTCATGGCCACCAGGCTACTCACTGCACGTAGCAGAGAGTGGCACACGGGCACGCTGCCTTCTCCTCCCCCTCACCCCAACGTTTACACACTAGGGACCAAGGGTAGCTGGTGCTCCGCAGCGAGCCTGTGCCCAGCGCGGTGCGGACGGGCTTGAGGGAACTGACGAGTCCCGGATGCAGCTTCAGCACGGGAGGGCAACTGCAGGGTGCACGGACCGACGTGGGGACCCAGGTGCCTGCCCTCCTGCTGGCACCTCTGCAGCAGGGCCCTGCCAGCGCCCGCTGTGACAGCAGCTGCCTTCCCTGCCCTCTGTTGTGGCCAGCCGCATGGGGCGGGCTGGGGGCCCAGCTTGTTTGCACACCATTGCACTGCATGTTAGGGCATCACTTCGCAGGAGCCCAAACGGCTGCTAACACCTTGTCACTCAGCACCCCGGCCCCGCGTGCGAGCCGCAGAGGCGGGGGCTGCAGGCAGCCCCGTGGGGAGCACCCCTAGTAGAGGGGCTCGTCCCTGCCACCCCGCAGGGCCCCCTGCCTTGTGCCCTTAGCCCCCATCTTGGCTGCACAGGAGGCCATGTGCATTTGCCCCCCATACCAAGTCCGGACACCTCCTTGCTGCGGCGGCCCCGCACGGAGCTGCCCCCACACAGGGGCAATGAGCCAGTCTCTGGCAGCCGCGAATGGTGGTGCCACATCTGTGACCTTTATAAAACTCTCGCCGTGAGAGCAGGGCAAGCCCTAGGAGGAACATCTGCTATACACATCTGAATAAATAGCGGCTGCAGGCTGGCAGGGCACAGCCGAGCGCGGGGACGAGGCAGGGCGGCGCGATTGACACATGCAGCGAGCGGACAATCACAAGCGGCTCACGGGGCGTGTGACGACACAGGGACGTGCGTGGATAGTCACTCGGACTGGGCTCCCAAGCTCCGGCGCACGGGGCCCAGGGAGGCATCAATGGGACTTGAGGTGCGTGAGGAGACACTTGGGGCAGGCTCATGGGAGCCCAGGGATGTGGCCACATGTGTGCGGGGGCAAATGTGGTCCCTCGGCGCGGGTGACACACACACAGACAGAGGCCACTCCTGTGCTGCTCTTCGGGGCAGAAGTAGGCAGGGCAGCCCAGCTACATTTCTGTTTCTGCTAAGAGGCTGTCACCAAGGCCCGATGTCATCAAGACCATCTGGGAGCTGGAATCTGTGGCAAAAAAAAGAAGAAAATAGCGAGCTGCAGGAGAGGCTGGAGTCCAGCTCCAAGGTGGGGATGAGGAGTTAGGTGGCAAACAGCTTCCCCCCTTCTCCCGAGGCCTGGAAATCCTCACTTTCTGCACTGCATGAATGGAGGGTTTGTGTAGCCCACCCTTGCCTGGTGTCAGGAAGGTGAGGGCAGCTTTCTGGCTCTGTGACTGCAGGAAGAGACAGCCAGAAATGCTGCAGCGCTGCCCGCGCCGAGTGAATCAGCTGCAAGGAGGCTGGGCATGCATAGCAAGTAAGGCGTGCAGCAGGGCACCCGGTTCCCATCCAGGAGACTTCAAACAGCAGTGACTTTTTTTTGTTTCCCCTGAATATGAGGAGGGAGATCATTCAGCCCCATATCTGCTTCTGACTGTGACTCCTAAACCCTCCAAATTGTTGTGTGTGATCTCTGTTTTGAGGATCAGTTTGGGGAACAGGACCCAAAATTTTGCCAGAGCTGCCAGTGCAGCAGTTTTATGGCTTTGATAAATAGTTATCCAGATGTTTTGAGACCCGGGGAGTGGCTGTGCTTGTCTGTTAAATCTAATATGAGAATTGGGAGGGAGAACGGGCAATAAAGGTTCCAGGTTTAAGAGCGGAAAAAAAAAAAAAAAAAAAAAAAAAAAAACAGCAGGATTGCAATGTGGTTTTGGCAATATACAGTACTGCATATACAAAAAGCACAGAACAGGTACCTATTGGTAATTGGTACCTCCATTTCTGTTACAAACCCCTGCCAGACAGGTTGTGGCGCCTGGCTAACCCCTTGCAAGCTCAGGCCACAGAGTGAGGAGCTGATCCTCTGTAGACTGCAGCGGGATTCTGGAAGCGGTGAGGAATGACATGAGTTTTGGCTGGGATGTCTTGGCAAAGGCCCGGGAGATCTTTAATGCGCCTACCCTCGATTTTAAGACTTTGTACAAAGACGTTCAGTTCCTGTAGCATCAGCGAAAACACCTCTGAGGCAGCTTCCACTCTTTGCTGCAGCCGCATTGTCCTTGGAAACAATTTCCAAGGACTCCTTGGAAATCCCTTTCCAAGTACCGCTCAGCCCAGCAGTGTTTAACATGAAGGTCATGCCTGGAGGTGGGCTGCACTGCAGCTCTCCTGGAGAAGGGACAGGCCCCATTTCCCAGTCCCGCCACGAGACCGGCAGCATTAGGAAACACCCCAGCACCCAGGTGGCTGCTCCTCGGCCCCAGCCCTGGGGCCCCAGGACTCTCACTGTTCTGGCAGATCCAGGGGTTCTTCTCCCTGGCTGTCACTTCGCGAGCCTCGCTCTCCTCCTCTTCCTCGCCCTCAGAGAGCAGGTCGGAGATCTGCTGCTGCAGCTCAGGACTGATGTTGTTCTCTGCCAGGATGAGCGTCCGCAGGGCTGTGGGGTAATTCTCTACCATGTCCAGCAAGGTCTGAGCAGAAAGGGAGGGAAGCAGCACAAAGAGCAGCTAGGTCAAACAGAAAGGGTTTCAAAGCTCTGTTCTCCTGTCAGTTCCAGCCCTCCTCTCCCTTCCCTTGGTTTTGACCTCCCTTCTCCAGATTTGTGAGAGCCTGAGGACTTCTTATGCCTCTCTGGGAAGGACTAAGCTAGGATTTCCTAGCTTCATCAAAGAAGAGGCCCTATTGCTCCCATGCCCTCCCAAAGTATGTCCTACATTCCGAGTCAGGCGAGTCCCCCTTACCACAGGGAGCTGGGACTCCAAAGGGACAGCCTGCATTACCAAGCCCTGGCCACAAAGCTTTAGGTCTGATCCACAACCATAAATCCAACCACTTACTTCTTAAAAAAAACCCAAAAAACTACAAACTGCAAATATCTGCCTGCATTTCTCCCTGCTGATGTAAGGCAAGGCTGGAGAGCATTCAGTCAGGAGCTGTGACCTACTAGCTCCTCCTGTTGCTGAATGTGATGGGCCAGGGAAAAGCAACAGCTCCTCTGGGCACTGAGAGGAAGGAGGATGGATGTGGACTCTGGCAGGGGAAAAGCAACAGGCCCCTGGTCCAAGAGCCTCTACAGGTGCCCTTGGGGCTTTAGTGATACGCTGTGAGCACCAGCGTCTCCTCACCTGGGCTGATTGGTTGGTAAGTCCCGTTCCCTCCAAGTCCAAAACTTCCAGGGTTCGACTGGAGGCCACAGCGACAGCAAGCATCCCTGCTACCTGGTCTCCTGTGGGAGAAGCACATTAGAGCTGTCAGCACTGCCTGCCTGTGCTCCTGTAACACCATGTGCCTCACTGGGGCTAGGGCTGGCATGGACACACTCTCTAGGAGTGTCTGCGTCCAACAGCCTTCAAGTCCCAGGCACCTTGCGGAAAAAAGAAAAGCTGCTGATAGAAAAACAAATAACTAAAAAGAAGAAGAACAGGCAAGGGGGCACCATTTGCAGATGCTGGGAGCGCTCGGTACCGCGCACGGCGACACCTCCTCATGAGGCTGCTGCCACACGGGAGGGGGCAGCCGGCCGGTGCTGGGGAGCGCAGGCCCGGCCTGCTCTCCTCCTCACCACCTTGCAGCAGAGCCAGAGAAGGAGAGTTGGTTTCTATGGCAACCAGTGCCAGGCTCTCCT
>VZSV01000115.1:2724441-2757674 GCA_013398735.1 Nothocercus julius
CCTGCCGCGGCCCGCGTCGCTCACGCCGCGGCTGCCGCCGCCCCGCTCACGGGCGCCCCGTCCCTCTGCCTCCTCGCAGGTGCACACTACGGACTTCCCCGGCAACTACCCCGGCTACGACGACGCCTGGGACCAGCTACGCTTCGAGGAGGTGAGCGCGGCCCAGAGCGGCCGTTGGGGCGAGTGGCGGCCGTAGGGGAGGGGGAAGGGGCGATTACCGGCCGCGGGCGGCCGTTGGGGCTGTCGGTTACCGGCCGCGGGTGGCCGTTGGGGGGCGCTGAGGCGTCGGGGTGACGCGGCGCGTGTCCCGGGCAGGGCTTCCGCGTGGACGTGGTGCGCGAGGAGGAGGACACGCTGGAGTTTGATATGGTGGGCATCGACGCGGCCATCGCCAACGCCTTCCGCCGCATCCTGCTGGCTGAGGTACTGCCGTGGGGCCCCTCCTGGGCTTATCCTGCCCAGCCACCCCTTCTCTGGCACTTGTGGCTTGCTGGGTTTCTGCAGCAGGGCCTGGGGACAGGGCCCTGGCCAGAGAGCTGAGTTCTGCCTGGAAGTGGGGTCTGAACTGTGTGTGTGTGTGTGTGTGTGTGTGTGTGTGTGTGTGTCCTGCGCTATCTTAGACCAACATCGTGACTGTTTCAGAAGTGAAGTAAGAACTCTTTGTGTGTGTCAGGGGCCCAGAGAGACCTAGGGCCTGAGCTGCATGAGCTGTAGCAGTTGTAGCTCTTCAAGAGCACATTACTCAGCATCTTTGTAGTGGCTGTAGATTAACCTGTCCTTTACTTTTCTTACTCTTACTATCTGCGAAGAGAGGGAGACCACATTCATACTTGTACTAGGTAGGCTGATTTGACAGAAATACTAGTGAGAAGAGCCTGTGGGGCAATTATTTATGGGAGAGAAGGAGCAGTGAAAACAAGAGTGTTCTAGATGGATATTTTGTTCATTTATAGTCGGACTGTCATCTTGAACTGACTTGATCTGTTCTCCTCTCCTTGAGGTGCCAACGATGGCTGTAGAGAAAGTCTTTGTGTACAACAACACATCCATTGTGCAAGATGAGATTCTGGCTCATCGCTTGGGCCTTATCCCTATCCGAGCTGACCCTCGACTCTTTGAGTACAGGAACCAAGGTGAGAGTTACAGGTGTTCCTTCGATCAAATAGAAATATTGAAATTGCCCCCAGAGTAGGAATCTAGGGGTCAGGTAAACAGAGCAGAAGTGTGATTCTGTGGAGACTTGTGCAATTCTCCCTTTTCCAGGAGATGAAGAAGGGACAGAAATTGATACGCTGCAGTTTCAGCTGAAAATAAAATGCAGCCGAAACCCTCAGGCAGCCAAGGAGTCATCTGACCCCAACGAGCTGTACATCAATCACAAAGGTAAGGTCTTTCCATGTGCTAAAAACACGTGCTGATTTTCTCTTGGGAGACAGGAGTTGGTCTGTTCTCTGAATCCCATGAGCAGAGAGAGCCAATTCCCTTATTCTGCTAAACTTTTTGCCAGCTGCAGTCCTGTGGCAGTCTGCTTTCTGAGGCTGATGCTTGTGGCTCCCCTTCGCAGTGTACAGCAAACACATGACATGGGTGCCCTTGGGGAACCAGCCAGACCTCTTTCCCGATGCCGGCTTCCGACCTGTGCATGATGACATCCTCATTGCGCAGTTGCGGCCTGGCCAGGAAATAGATGTGCTCATGCACTGCGTCAAGGGCATAGGTGAGTCGTGGCTCCCTGGGGAAGGGGAACAGGTGCCCCAGTGCTTGGGCCGGGGCACGGATGTGTGGCTGGAGAGGTAGTGGGCTGGCTACCTGCTTGGTTATGCTGTTGTTGTGCGGGGCCTGGCCTCTCCTCACCCTTGCCTCCCTGTGCAGGTAAAGATCATGCCAAGTTCTCTCCTGTGGCCACGGCGAGTTACCGGCTGCTTCCTGACATCACTCTCCTGCAGCCTATTGAGGATGAGGCAGCTGAGTTGTTGCAGAAGTGCTTCTCCCCTGGAGTCATTGAGGTCCAGAACATCAAGGGTACTTCATTCACTGCTCTAAAGTGCCTTGGTCCTTGTGAGTCTTAGCAGAGACTGATTGGAGACCAGAGTCAAGCCTTGTAGAGATAAAACCATGTTATGATGTTGTCTTGCTGGTCAGCAACTGAACCTGGCTTTGTGGATGAGGGGCTGTCACGTGCAAATGTGTTTGCGGGTGAGCTGGGGTCTCCTCCAGTGCCGAGGTACCGAGAGTCTGTCTGCAGAGCTCTGTGGCTTCCTACTGCAGCTTCTGAGCATTGTGTGTCAGACTGGGCAGTGAGCAGCAGAGTGTGGGATGACTTGCACCCTGCCCAGGGCTACATACAAGTTTTGGGTTTGTGCTGGAGCTGCCCATTTCTGTCATGTCAAGAGTTTTGTGTTGGGGATGTGCTAATTCTTTACATATGTGACTTTCCAGCCCTTGCTGGTGGGTGAGCGCTTGTTTGGGGTGCCCTTTGGTTGTGGGAAGTGGATGTTCCTCTGCTGCTGGTGCCCAGCTTGTTTTGTCTCCTTTGCTTCAGGAAAAAAAGTGGCAAGAGTAGCAAATGCCCGACTGGACACATTCAGCAGGGAGGTTTTCCGTCACGAGAGTCTGAAAAACCTCGTGCGCCTGGCAAGAGTGCGGAATCATTACATCTGTAAGTGAGCCCTTTTGCTTGGAGCAGGGAGCCTTTCTGCTGCGGTGCAGCATGAGCAGAGACCTGGCCAGGGCTGCTGTCTGGTCTCTGTCTTCCTTCCCTGGTCATTAGCACTGGTGCATTTGATGCCAGTGGGTGATTGCTGAGCCTGGGGTTTGGTGCTCTTTTGGAGATGTGTGTGCTTCTTGCTGGCTAATGCTGCAACCTCTCTGACTGTGGAGCGTTAGCCTGACAGGAGTGCTGTGTAAGGGAAGATGCAGGGGCAGAAAGGCTGCAGCCAGATGTAGGCTGAAGCGTGTGGCGGTACTGACTTGTGTCCCTGCAGTTTCAGTGGAATCCACGGGTATCCTGCCTCCTGATGTGCTGGTAAGTGAAGCCATCAAGATACTAATGGGGAAATGCCAGCGCTTCCTGAATGAGCTGGACTCTGTGCCTATGGAGTGAGCGGGCTGCGGCTGAGAAGCGCATCTCTCCACCGCTGCCTGCAGGGCTGGATCTTCCTCTGAAGGCAAGAGCTCCGGGATCACTTTGTCAGATTCCCAGGACCATCTCTTTGTGTTTGTTTTCTGTTGTAATGAGCCTCCTTGAGGAGAAGCCCTTAAAGGCTTGATTTTTTTAATAGTCATGTGCCTCTGTACTGTTAGCAGTTATAAACCCTAATATACAGAGAAGAAAGTGCCAGCAGGCCTAAAGATGAGTGGGATAGAAACAGCAGTGTCCTTGCAGGCAGCATTTGGCCCCAATACTAGGCCTGTCCCCTGTTACTGTGCTGTGTTGCAGACTTGGGCTCTGCTTCCAAGTTTTTTCCAGACAGCTGGTAACTAGTTGCTGGGAAACTGGCAGCCTCCCTGTCAAGGGAAGCACAGCAGGTGCTTCACCCATGTCCTTGCTAGCTATTGCACTGCCACGTCTTTGTGCTGTAGGACCTACCCTGCAGGACCTAATTTAATTCTTCTTACGCTTAAGAGTGTTGGAGTGAAACAGCCAGGCTTGCATTGTGCAGCCCCTGCCTCCTGGCTTAAAGCTCCCCCCAGACGCAGCGTCTCCCTCATGCTCTCGCTTGCTTGAGATGAAGCCAGCCCCGCACTGCAGTACTTGGCTTGTGTGTACGAGGAGCCACAGTGCCAGCACTGACCTCCAGAACTTCCTTTTGCTTGGGACTGGGGTTAGATGTTCAGCATCTTCATCCAGGTTTTAGCACTCCTTTTCAAAAGGAGTAATTATAGCTGGATGGCTTCAGTTTAAACAAGCTGAAGCAGCTTCCCCCATGAAGTGGATTGCAGCTTGGGCCTCAGAAGAAGCTTTTGTAGCAGGGACTAATAGTGAAGGTGTTCAGGCCCAGCTCTTGGGGGGCTTCTCTATTTACTCAAAAGGGAGGATTTTCTTGCCAGAACAAAACAAATCATCTTCTAGGGTTACTGAAAGGGTAAGCTGAGAGAATTAAGGCTGAATAGCTCAAGTACACTACTGCTGCTAGCTATTGTTCCTCTCAGAAAGAGCTAGGGTGGTGCTTGGAGGCTACAGCAGCAGCCTGAGCAGCTTTCCACAGCTTTCTTTGGCTGTTCCAGGGTATTTCCCAGCCCCCAAGCACTAAAGACCTTTAATTATGTGAGTTTGTTGTTTGGTACATATTGAATGGAATTTAGGGAAGAAGTGGGCCTGACTGATCACTAACACGTGTGGTAATGTCATTCATGCTGGAGGAGTTCAGAAAGCTTCCAACCACAGAGAACAAAAATTCATGTTGAGAACATCAGGTTCTTCAAACAGACAACAAAATGTAGGATGACTCAAGCCCCCATGCTTGGGAAACAGTGATGCAGCAAAGCAGCATCCTGGAGGCCAAGCTCATCTCTTTCCCCTACTTCAGCCAACTGTATGCCAGTGGAAGAAAGGCAGGAGAAAGAACTCACTCCTTAATTGTGATGAGGGATGTTGCCACCTTCTACTGACTGATGCACCTGCAGTGACTGAGGTACCATAAACCCTTTATTAATGTGTCCTTACAAGCCCCCTGCATTCAGTGTAATGCAACAACCCTAGAACTTACCTTTCCTTGTGGTTGAGGTGTGCTTTGTCTGCTGTAGCCATGTCCAAGGGTGGTTCTTTTTGTAAACATGTATCCTTTCAGCTTTGAACTCACCAGCTCTGACAGATCAATTAATATTTCTAAATATATCTTTTTCCTTGTCTTCTAATTTATTTAGCTAGGGTGGGAGAATGCATCCTCATCCTGCTTATCAGCATGTGACAATTCCTCATTTACACTGACTCCTAGCAAAAGTGCCTCCTGGGTAGCAGATGGGATAAGGAATGAATGACCCTTAGAAAGGCTTCAGCTTTTACAGAAGCAAATTGAATAACATGAAACGACACCATGTATATGAAACTGGAATAGCTTTACTGACATTCAGAGGTGTAACACAACCAGTTCAGAGACAGCTTCAGATTTAAACATTCCTACAAAAAAGGTTCTAAAAACCATTTAAAAAACCCCTTGTGTCTAGCATGAAGTCACAGAATGTTAAAAATGCCACAACACAATAAATACACCCAGCCTTTGCTAAAGCCAGGAGTTATGTTAGCTGAGGAGTTTAAAAAATTGAGGCCAGAAAGTGTGGGTGCTGTAAGAAGAGCAGGGTGAGTAGAGTTCCCCAAGCCTGCTCTTCCTTTCAGCCCCTCCTCGCTCTTTAAAGCCCAGCTTTTCTGTCCAGTCCACCCTAACAGAGACATGACCTTTATCCTTCTCATGAGTTCCTTCTTTCTCTGTCTCGTGGAGGGCAGGACTGCCAGCTAGTGCTGGACAGAGTGTCACAGCTCCTGTACCACTGTGCTAAGGTTATAGTAGATTGAGTGAATCAGTTATCGCCTAAGAATAACCAGCTTTGGGGCCTGGAGGGGCTTGTAGATTCCCACCTTCTCCAAAACCCAGTTTTTGGGCAGCCTTACCCCTGTGAACTGCATTATGAAACCTGCCTCCCTGCCAGGCCCTGCAGTCCTCTGACAAGTACCATACCACGTCAAAACAGAGGCTCCTGTCACCTCCACAGCACCAGGGCAGCCTCATCTCTTTGGGGGTGCAGGTGTGTCTGCTCCTGCTCCACATTCTGTATATCTGCATGCTTTGCACACCCAGCCACAAGGCATGGTAAAAATATGCTCCTGTCCTGCTCCTGAGGGGGGCTCGTGAGAGGCTGGCACGAAGCAAGAGCCCTCCGTGTGGCGCGAGGTGGAGCCAGACCCATGCCACATGAAGGGAGGAGTGGCCAGTGCCCGCCTCCCTGCAGAGAGGACCGCACCTTAACAAGACTGAACTTGGTGTGAGGCCGGAGCGCCGGTCAGCAGCAGCCGAGGCCCCAAGCGACAAGTACCTACGGGCACGACGGGAGTGTCTGATGTGCTCCCCACAAAGTCTGGTTACCTCTGCCTCGACTAAGATGAGGGCAGCCTCACTGCAGACGGGCACTATTCTGCCTTTTGCGTTACTCCTAACTGCCACGGACTGAAGAGGGGGAGTGAGTTAAGAGACAGCCGAGGCCAGAGCACAGCCAGGCTTTACCTAACAGAGTCTGTGGGCTCAGCTTCCCCCTTGCAGAGAAGCAGAGATCTAGAGTGGCCAACACTCGGAGGGGAAGGGAAGGAATCAAAAAAGCTTAACGGACTGGATCCAGTGGCACCCCAGCACCCTCCGCATGTAGGGAGGGCAGGACCTGTAAGGGGTTTTATTCAGGTAAATGCTTGTGGAGATGACAGGTAGAACCTAATGTGTTTACTATGAGGAGAGACAGAAGGGGAAGAGATGGTTGCAGTGTCCCTGGATCAGGGCTCAAAGAGTGTAGTGAGGCCCTCTCCATCCTCATTCTCTAGCATGTCTGTCTCCAGTGATGGCTTCACCTTTTTGAAGAGAGATGGGAGGTTGCGGATATGAACTTCCTTGCGGAACTGCTCCCCGAGGGACTTCTGCAGAGGACACACAGGGTTTGGTTACTGCAGCCTTCACAGGCCCGCTCAGCCGCAGGGCCTCCCCTCCGTACCACCAAGGAAGGCAGGCCCCAGGGTGTGAGCAAGCCCCAGCCCCACGCCGCCCCATGGCTTTTGGGGAAGCTCAGGCTTGGTCTTTCCAAAGCATTCGAGCATCTCTGTGAAGGCTACTGCAGACTGCCCTGCACTCCTGCGCCTCAACACCTCACACTCCAGCCTGCAGCTCTCCATCTTTGAGCTTTGCTCGAACATCTGAGGAGCGCTCCGGCCCCTGCAATCACTTTTGTGCCAAGTACCCACTGTTTCTTGGAGAGAAGCTGCTGCTGGAGGTCTGCTCCATCTGGGTTACCACCCCCAACCCTCGCGGCTGCTTAAAGAGACCCAATAAGATATTCTCAGTATTCCTGAGACTGCACTGCAGCAACCTCCTGCTTGGAAAGGCACATGCTGGGTGCCACCAGGCTTGCTTCCCAGGCACAGCTGGGGGATGTCAAAGGAAACGCGTTCATTTTGCTCTAGGATATCACTTACCCCAATGCAGCCCGCGATGAGGCGCTTGAAATGATCCTTCCGGCGCTTGTCTGCCACTTTCTGCAACGTTGGATTGAGAAGTTTTGACTCAAACTGCTCCAAAGATTC
The DNA here is from genome assembly GCA_013398735.1 of Nothocercus julius. Classification (NCBI taxonomy): domain Eukaryota; kingdom Metazoa; phylum Chordata; class Aves; order Tinamiformes; family Tinamidae; genus Nothocercus; species Nothocercus julius. The sequence continues at coordinate 2,731,721 of VZSV01000115.1, forward strand.
CCTCTGGATATCTGGGATCTGCTCCATCACTACCTTGAGCTCAGCGTAGCGAGGACGCTGCAGGGAGAAAGATGCTCAGGATGGCTCTGCCAAGGGAGCCGTGCTGCCCTTCTGAGGGGCTGTCAGCCCCACTGCTTCCCTGAGCCAAGCTGCTCCACCACCCCCAGGCACCCCGGCGGAGAGCACAGCTTCTCACCAAGGCCTCGTAGATCTGGAAGGCCAAGTGGACCAGAGCTGCCATGCAGCCATCGTGCTGCCCGTGCATCTGTAGTCCCCTGAGCACACTTGTGAAGAACCAGGACACGGCATCAGGTAGCAGGTTTCCTGGGAGCACCTAGGGAACAGGCAGCGTCAGCACAGAAGCAGGATACTGACACACAGCTGCCTTTGTCCAGCAATTTACTCATCCCAAGGGAGAAGGTGCCCCGGGAAGAAGCAGCCTCATCTCTCCCTGCACTCAGAGCTTCTTCTGAACCCAGCAGTGTCAGAACTAGTCCCGCTCTCTACGCAAGGTACCTGTTTGAGCAGCGGCCAACAGAGCTGCGTGGTGGTTCTTTGGCACGACAGGGTGTCCTTCCAGGAAAGGGATGTGTAGGCAGTGATTAACATAGCAGTACAAACATCCTGAAAAGGAGTCAGGAGGTGAAACAGGCACAACAATTATTTCCCACCTTGAGGATTCGTGTCTGAAGGGAGCCAGGAGACAGCCTGGGACTCAGGATGGGGACAGAGTCAGGGAACACCCTGGGGGGGGCTTGATGCCCAGTGCCTGCCCGCACAGGAGGCCACAGAGGGTATGAAACACTGTAGCTGCACCTTATATTGAACCCTAAGCCTCGAGTGCTTTGTTGCTTCTGCAGCAACCAGCAGGGCCCTTCAAAACAAGGATGTTCCTAACAGAATGATTCTCCCATGGAATAGATCCTTATAGAAGCATCTGGCTGCACTGCAGACAAGCGTGACAAGGGGCGCAGCAAAACAATGGTAAAGTGAAAGCACAAGCCCTTACCTCCTGCTTCATGAGACACTTGCCAAGCTCGGTGAGCTCCGCGCTGGCCGGAGGAGTCACGTCTGTGGCCATCACTTCATCATCTGCAGAGCAGAGGCAGGAGTGAAGTGTGGCACCCCCAGGGCACGGACAGAACCCAAGTGTCCCCCCGCCAGGGATGGGGCACACAGCAAGTACCTTGGTACCTCATGCCAGATCATCTCCCCCCTGGCAGGCAGCTCTCAGCAGCTGTGAGGCAGGAAGGGCACCCAATGGGCTGCTCTCCAGCTAAGAAATGACTGTGCAGGTGCCCTGTCCCCTCCAGGAGCAGGCCTGGCTCTCTCCCCTTTTAAGGGATGGGAAAAGTGTTGGCACTCAGCAAGAGGTGAGTGCCATTTACTCACCATCTCCATCTAGAGTGGCAGCCGTGTTTTGCTCAACGCCTTTCTTAGAAACACAGCAAACAGCTGCAAAAAAAAAACTGCAGGTCAGAGGAGCCGAGAGGGGAACATGCTACTTCAGGACATGCAGAGATCATCCTGCACAACCTGCTGGGCCGACAACTCCTTCAAGCTCCTCCCAGCTCTCCCTAGACCTTGTTTGTTACACAGTATCTGAAGAACCCGAAAGCACAGCCTAAAAGCCAAATATTCCTCTAACTGGACAAGTGAAATGCTCTGCTCACGTGATGCTTCCTGGTGGAAGCTGCTGCGAGGTGGCTGCTTTAAACTGCTAAGAACCAGGAATGTGCAAAAACCATTGGAAGCCTAGAACCTGAGGAAAGGAGTGTTGTACAGCAACAGGGCTAACAGGAAGGCAGAAGCAAGGCTGACACCCTGTAATGCTAAGTGGAATTGATTTTTCCAATCTCTGCTAAAAACCATACCGCAGAAACATGACACTGGAGAAGAGGAACACAAAAGAGATCTGCTTGTGGCAAGGAAGTCTTTCCTTGAGATTGTCTGGAGACATGACAAATGCTGACAACAAAACTGCCCCTTGCTCAGGTTGTCCACAAATCAGTGTCATGTATCGGGCTCCAGGTCACAGAAAGGAAGAACCCAGATTTCAAAGGACTGGACTCCTACAGGGACAGTGCCAAAACCGTGGAGCCCTAGAGGCCAACAAAACAAAAGGAAGACAATGCTCGCTCTCTCGCAGGTTGTAAGCTGAGCTCTTACTAGGTTTTAGTTAAGATTATCACAGGGTTAACTATCTTGTATCTGGCTTCTGAGGATTATGTTAATCTCTTCCAGCTGTAAATTTTACTGCAAGCTGAACATTCCTGTAGTCCTCTCCAGGGCAAACTTCCCAAACATCCCAGTGGACCTAGCTTAGGTTCACTTACTGATGAGATCCATGACTTCGCGGGTCAGCAGCCTGACCAGCTGCTCCTCAAGCATCTCCTGAGACTCAGGATTGTCGTCTGCAGCATCATCCTCACTGAGGAGAACAGGTTTTAGTGTGAGGGGAGCCAGAGCCTTAACGTATCCCTTCTGCCCAAGCACAGGAGTGAGTCACCAGCAGGATAAACAGAGAGAGTGAGACTGAGAACTAGCTAAGACCACCAGTCCCCTGGCGAGGGGGGCAATACTGAGGTGCAACTGCGGGGGCTGAGCAAACTCCTCACCAGCAGTACCTGGCATTAGCAAGTCCAAAAGCCAAACCAGGGAGCTGCAAGCTAAGTCAACATGCCAGAAGATTCGGTGTTTTTCAGCACTCTGCTGGTGGGCCTGTTCCCACCCCCAGGGCAGGAGGGCCCGTGAAAGTCAAGAGCTTCAGCCCGCTCCCCGTTCTCCCTCTGCAGCACTCACCAAGGGATGGCGCTTACCAAAACATGCCTCGCTGGTTGATCACTTGCCATTTCTGAGACAACCTCTGTTTAAGACCAAGACAAAAGGGAAGATTGAATAACTTCCTCATGAACTATCCTGGATACAATGTAAAAAGGACCCAAGCACTACTCGCTAGGAAGTAGTGACAACTGCTGGTAGAAACACTTGCAGGAGTTGCTAGCACAGCTCTTAGCCCGACTTTGAACAGGACAGAAATTGCTGGTTAGCTGCAGTGAAAAGCCAGAAAGCCGTTGTGGCTGTGCTGACTCCAGGCTGTCAGGAAACGAGCGGACACAAGCAAGACAACCCTTACAGAAATGCTCGTGCCTGAAGAGCTGATATCCTCCAGTCTGAATTGAGCACAAGGCGTGCAGCGGGACAGCCTCGCGAGCCCCCTGGCCAGTATCAAAGCCTCAGGCAGCAGGGCTGTGCCCTCGCCTGGCTGGCTCTGCAGCAGGGAACACCTCCTAACATTCCCACCGGGACAGGCATCAAACTAGCTGTTCTCTTACCACATGCAGATATGTGAAGAGTGGTCCCAGCATGGGGCAGACAAGGGCTTCATAGTATTCCGGGGGGCAGGAGAGTACCAACGGCTTAACAAACACACCTGCACAGAGCAGTTAAGGAAAAGACCCAGCACACATGACTGGCCACAGCCCTGAATTAAGAGGTGTCACATCTACCTGGGCGTGAGGTGCTCAACCTCTTTCCATGACAGTTCAGCTGAGGAAGTGCCTTTTTCCTAGCTGTGGAGTCAACGTCCAAGCCCTGGGAAGTGGGCTGAGAACCCCAGGTGGTCTCCCACACAAGCACTGGGTCTAGTCAGACACGCCACTGTCAAACACCTATTCTCTCCCAGCCCACTGCCACCCAAAAGGCCATTCCCATCTCTGAGGGTGCCTCAGGACAGCACAAACCCTTCAATCATATCCCAGAGCCAGGGCACTGCTGTTCCTGCTCATGCCCTGCTAGGCTGTAACCTCTGCCATGCCATGTGTCTCCCCGTTTGCCTGCCTTCCCACACATCCTTCTTTAGCTCAGCTATACTGAAACTGATGCCAGAAAGCCAGCAGGATTTAGCTTTACATGCTCAAAGCTTTCCTAGCTGCCCTGAAACAGCGACGTAAGGATACGGAGCATAGGACGCAGTCTGTAGTCAGGAATGTTGTTGAGGTTGACGAAAGCCGAGCTGAGGAGCTGCGTGGCAAGACCCTCCACAGTATAGAAATCCTGCTGCATGGAGGGGCCTGCGTTTCCCAGGATGTGGAAACTACAATGCAAAGCAAGTTACGTGCAGCTGTACTGGACAGCAGGGACACACCGCAGACCTGGCAAAGGCTGCAGGTGCTACCGTTTTGAAATGAGATGGTTGCCACATTCTTATGCAAACATTGAAGAGAAATGTTAGCATAGGATCTCCCTTTTGGGATACCTGCAGAAAGATAACGCTTTAAACATAGGATTTTAAGGCTATGTTTTAAGATAAACAGTAACATACACTTCCAAGTGCTGATACTGTATCCTAACACAGGATTAAAAGCAAAGAAACAAACTAGGTCAGGATACAGAAAGAGCATTCCAGCCCTGCCAGACACTGTTGAAGTGTTACAGGCAAATCCACACTTCAGGTACTTCTTTAGCAACTGTGGTCCACGTCTGTGCAGTAGGTAGATTGTAACTGTTAAGTGTAGTTCACCACTGCTCCTAGCACTTAAGAGATGATGGAATACAGCACACTTGAAAAGCCTAAGTCTAAAACAGGGCTGCACCCAGCAATGTCCTTCTGCACCAGCTGTGCAAAGCGAGATGGTATGTGGAAGCTGTGTTGCTCTTACCAGTTGTCGTAGAGGGTACAAAAGAAGCCCTGCATCCTTTCTAAGACTGTTTTGTAAACAGGGGCATCATAAAGCTCCAGCAGAGGCTGAGGGAGACCTGTGGGAAAGAACAAACCCAGCTTCATTGGTAAGAAGAGAGCGCAGGCAGCCAGGCAGGCTGGGCAGCAGCGAGGGCACGTGGAGAGGGAGCTCTCAGCTCTGCCAGCAGCCCGTCCTGTGCTCACCCTGCTGGGCAACACGCTGCTGCTGCTGCCCCACGCTACCAATACGTCTCTAGCACAGACCAGGGCTTCGCTGCTTTACCTGCAGTAGCTCACAGACAGACAGAGCTCTCAGGTGACAGAACAGGTAAAGGAAGGAGGTCTGCTTATTTTACTGATAGGGAACAGAGATAAAGCAACTTCAGCATCTTTAACTCTCTGGCAGAGCCTGAAATTAAACCTTACAGCCCATACTTGGGCCACTTGGGCCCACTTTTGCTTTGCTGGGAGGCCTCCTGGGCTCACCAACTCAAGCTTCTTTTTAAGAAGGCTCCAAAAGCCTCACTTTAGTACCAGGCCTAGAAAGAGAGAGCAGGGCCGGAGCACAGGTCTCTATGCCCTCTAGGACAGGTCTCTGCATGAGCTCTCCAGGAGCCACACATTCCTCCCAATGAGAAGCCCCTTACCTAGTATGGCATTCTTTTCCACTTCCAGCATGTCTAAGGCCTTTGCAAATGTTTCTCCCAGCTTAGCCACCATCTCTGGTGTGTAGAGATCGTTGTGAGTCCTGTAACAGAAGAGCACTTGGTTTATACTGGTGTGGGTCAACCCCTTTTGCCCTTGACAGTGGGATCCTTTCCTTCAGCTTGTGAACAGCTCCTCTGTGGCAGACGATGAGGAAGGTGAGACCAAGCACGTGTGCATGGGATCCCCCTTCCCCACCTGCAAAAATATTGGGGAAGCTCACCCGACAGAGATGTGGAGTGACTCCACCTCATGTCCTGAAGCTCCTGGCTGCCCCTTCCTTCAGTTCCCCCCACCCGCTGTGAGTGCTGGCAATAAACTCCCAGCAATTCTCCACGGATGCTGGCAACAGCATATTAGCTTGGCCAAAGGGACCAGAGGATGTATTTTAAGTACTGACAGACATAGATTGTGTAATCTCAAAAGATCTTCTGCACCTAAGGCCCCTACGGAGGGAGAGGCTTTTCCAGCTCCAAAATACACACACTGCCCCTAGGGACGGGTCACAGCCCCCAGAACGGCAGGCGGCACTGGAGGGACTCTAGGGAGAACATTGCTCCAACAGAGGTTACTCGTGGCAGACACGCGTGCCCCCTGGAAAACGCATCCGACTGGGAACAGCTCCATGTAATCAGGAGGCAGCCATGGTCAGCCCTCCTCGGGGAGCACCAGTTCAGCCTCGGGTGGCTGGTTCTTGCCATCCGGGCCAAAACGGGTCCCCTCTTAGCCAGGGTACTGACTTTCTTTCATAGCTGGACTCGGCAGGGGGAATCTCTCTCACCTACCTCTCTCCTTTGAGACCTCAGACCTCCACTGTGGGTGTCGCAGCTGCACACAGCACAAATCCTGCAGCCTCCTCCAAAACTGCATTGCCACTGTACCTGCTGCTAGAGGTGATCAAGGGCAACTCAGTATCTGCCCCTGGAGCAGCGGTTCCCAAAGCGGGGGGATGTGTGGGAATGGCTGCGGGGAGGGAGCGTGGACGGACCTCAGGGCCTTCTCCAGAGCCTCAGCTTGCACTCACGGCTTAAGGATTTTTGGATTTTTTTTTTGGAAGGTTTCTGTTCACAATCCTGGCACCCCAATGCAGTGACATCTGCCTGGGTTTGCAGAGAGCCCGAGTTAGCTCCAAAACAGAAACTATCCCATTTCTCTCTGCAAGTGTTAAATACTTCCCTGCTCACAGCACGTGAGGAAGGCAAGTATGTAAGTTTTGCTTAAAAGAGCTACACAAATGACTTCTTAACCACTCATACTCTCACTCTGGGCTGGATCTAACACCATGCAACAGGCCTCAAAGGGACAGAAGCTGGTTTTAATTTCTCAGCAGGAGTCAGGGAGAAGGCCAGGTTCCAAAAGTTTGGATAATGCTCTTCCACTGACTCTGAAAACTCTGCGTTTCTGCTTGATGCTCTCCTGCAACCTAGCTCCAAAAGTCATTTCCTTTTTCATGTCTCCTGCCTGCTCCCTGCCAAAGTTGACTTCACCTTAGGCTGGGTAGAAAGATAATGTGGGAAAACCCAAGGACTGCAGAATTGTGGGGCAAACCTTGAAATCTGACTGCTCTAACCCCAGGAGAAGGGGTCAGACAGTTACATCCTGATGCTGCACTCATGGTCCTTAGTGGATTCGGAGTCCTTGAAGAGTTTGCTCAAGTCTGACAGTTGGGAGAGCAGATGTTTGCTCACAGGCCAGTCTCCCTCATTCTAAACTACAGGAAGGTCCCAGTGGTGACAGAGAACATGGCTAATCAGTTGCTCCCCATGGGAGTCGAAAATCCCAAATCCCCTGTGCATGATGATGCTGTAGCCCCTAGGCATGGTCCAGCTGAGACTCAGCAGCGAGCAGCACTCCTGGGCATCCCTTACACAGGAGAACATGGAAAAACAAAATTCAAGAGACATTTATAATTCAGGTAAGACAAGAAAGGATATGACAGGGTGTGGGGAATGTGCTCTCAGAGATGGGCACAGCTCTGCTGGAAAGGGTGTCGTTGCTATCTAGAGACATGGACTCATGGGCCTTAAGGCAGTCCAGAGTCCACGCGTGAAGTCATCACTCACAGCTGGAGCCCTCTGTGCTGGCTGAAGCCCTCACGGCACCCCATGTGCACACAACCATTCTGCCACCAGTATCAATGCCACGCTCATGTCAGCATCTGCCCGAGAGAGGTTCCAAAGAAGCCTTTTTTCATGCAAAGCATTTGCTGAGCCTGACTAGCTTGTCCACTTGCAACAAAACATGAACACATCCCAGCACCACAGAGATTTGTTGCACAAACCAATCTGTGCATCTGCTGACTCCAGAGAAAGGCAGAAACTGTATGGGTGGCTGGAGATGAATGTGATTCAGGAAAGAAAAAAATTTAAGCAAACTTAAGACAGAAGCTAGAAAACAGCTAGATAAAAAGAGGCATCACAAAGGACAGGAAAACTACCACTCAGAAAGCTGCAAGCAATGAACAAAGTAACCCCATGACCACCCAGCAGATTTGGCTACCAGAGACACAAGCATGACAGCCACAGAAAGACAGGATGGCAAGGAAAGCACCTCTCTGTCTCTGCCACTCAAAACTGCCCCATTTTCCCGCACTATTTGGACTCCCTCTCATTCCCACCGATGTGAGGCACGAGCAAACCCCTACCTCGGAGCAGACCCTCTCCCTGCAGACGCAGCACGAGCACCACACGGCACCCGGAGAGCAGCACCCCAGCTGTGCAGCAGCAGGGGCGGAGAGGCCCTTTCTCTGTGCGCTGGGGTCTGGCTTGGGGCAATCGGTGCAGCTGCTGCTGCCCCTGCAACCACCACCCCGTGACGAGAGGCTTCTCAAAGTGACCTGTCCAGCAGCAACACAACGGCGCTCTGGAAAGCGCCCTTCCCGGCAGCATCCCGCCCAGCTCCGCGCTTCCCGACTCTGCCAGGCTGCTCCAGACTGCAGTTCGCATCAAAAGGGGGTCCTGGGAAACAGTACACGAAAAACGTCCCATGGAGCCTCTGGAGTGATTTTTGCTGTCCAAGCTCCAACTTCTCCAGAAAAAACATAAACATCGTGAAGCTTTTGAGCTGAACAACTGCAAGCCTGTAGGTGTCACAGAGACCTCTGCAACCAGCAGTAGCCCAGGAAAGTATCAAGTGGAGGATCTATTGCCCTCAATCCATCAGCTGTTTTGCTCTTCTTGGAGCACCCAGCCTTACACACCTCCTTTGGAAAGGCCTGGATACCTCCGAGTGGAGCGTAAGCCGCTCCTGTATGTTACCAATCACTAGAAACATCCCAAAGTGGAGATCTTGGTCTGCAGCAGAGAAGCTTGAACAACCCAGGTGCACTAGCTCAAAGCACGGCAAGGGAGCCTCTTCCTTTGTGCTGATGGGGAAGCACTGGCAACAGATCACAGCTCGGGCATGTTCCTAGAGGTGACATGAAGGCAGGAGCAGCATTTCTGCTTCTTTACAGGTAGTGCAGTAGGAGTTCGGCAGAGAAAAGTGTAATTTAGTTTCCTCAGCTTATCATAACAAGGATCCCAAGCGTTTTTAACAATGCACCAGTTCTGGCAAGAACAGCAACTGCACTAGCAAAAAGCCGGTCCATTGCAACCCGTTCAAACCTCAGGCTCTCCCTGTTCCACACAGCCTGCCCAAAGAGCTCATCCACTGGATCTCTGGCCTTCAGGATAAAAGGCAAAACCACTTCAAAGCAGAGCTCCTCCGTGCTACAGCCATGGCTCAACCCTAAGGTGCTACCCCCTGCGCAGCACAGGGCTCTGCAACGAGGAACGACCACCTCACCAATGGGCCAGACCACATGCGCTCGTGCCACCGGCCCAGCACGTTGCTTCTCACCAGAAGCTGCAGCCCTGAACTCATCAGCAACACAAAACACACGTCACTAGGCAGCGCTTGCAGGAGGAGAGCGCCCTGCTCAGAAACCTGGGAACTGAAAAACCTAAGTGGATCTGAAAAACCTAAGTGGATCTGAAAATGCTCCTTCCCAGCAGGCTCTTGCCACGCAGACGGATCCCCCACCTTCCATGTATGCAACACACAGTGTTCCCTCACGAACAGGCCCATATTCTGGCAAAATCCCAGTGCCAGCTGTTATACTGAGCTAGATCCCTCATTTATAAATATGTGGGAAATGTGTTACTCAGGATTCGCCTTTTCCGCTTGCTCTCAGCCCTTCCCCTGGCTGGCCTAGTGGTGCACAACCCCAGGGACGCGCAGAGGCAGTGCCGGGCAGCGGCAGCCCCAGCAGCTGCAGCGCTGGCTGCAGGAGCTGGCAGCACTTCGGGACGCTGCCTTTGGTACCCAGCAAAGCGAGCTTAACTTAGCACTGACAAGAGAACAAGGCAAACTGGATGTGACGAGAGCTGGGACTGCCCTGGTGGTGACCGGAGAGGTGGCCTGGTAGGGGCTGAGGGCAGAGCAGAGATGTTAGCTGAGAAAAGAGTAAATGGACGGCAGATTTATAGCGGGGGAGGCAACCCCAGCCCCGGCCCCCATTGGCTTTGATGGGCTCGTGCAGGCCAGGCCAAGGACGGCTCCAGCTGCCCAATCCCATTCCCCACCGTGAACAGTTGGGAACAAGACCTGGGCACCTGTGCCAGCCCGCGTTCCCGCTGGCTTCACTGGGAGAACGTGCTGTGAGCATTGCCATATTTATCAGTGCTTGACTTTCAGAGGCTCTAAAATCAGTGTAAATGATTTCAAGTCAACTAGACCCACCTTATAAGAGCAAGGAGGTTGTCAAGAAGTTTCAGGACCTGCTCAGTGCACGGGTTGCGGTAGATGGGACTGCCGCTGGGCATGTACCCGACCAGGAATCCTCCGGCTTTAGCCTCTTCCATAGCAGCAGGCCAGCGGGCTCGTTTCACCACTCCCAGGATGGTGTACACGCAGAAGCTGATCTGCAACACAGGCAAGAGACACGTGGCGAGCACTGCTTCACCAGAGCACGGCCCAAACAAACAGGTCTTCAAAGAAACCTGCCATCCTCCCGTCTCAAGGGGAACGTGCTACAGAGAACCTAGCAGGGTGATGGGGACAAACACTGGTGCGTTTGTTGCCAAGAAAATGAAGCAATCTGCTATGACACATTCTATCATTTTTAGGGAGTCTTGGCCATGGCAGGACAGCCTAGGAACATATTATTAGACAAAGCATCAATGTGTAAATCTGATGAGTATGCAGACAACTCATTTAGAGGGCAGGGCTGCCCTCTAAAAGGAAGTGCCAATGTCATTACTCCTCATCTCCTTATGCTGGGATATGAACATCTGTCATCTCACAGCAGTCAAACTGCACTGGCACCAGAGCAGAGCTCTATCAAATTATTTCAGTGTCTTCCACAGACCTAAAGAGAGCAACCCACTTATAGCCAGTCCATGAAGTAAAGGCTCAGCAATAGCTCACACAACACGAATGTCCTAGGATGCATTTTAATTATATTCAATGCTGTAGTCTCAGCAGAACGTTTCCACACTGCCTGGCTCAGGAAGCACAGCTCACATCACCTATTTCCACAATCGGGTTAACTAATTAATTCCCACAAACCTAACTCTGCCAGGCCACCAGGAGGGAACAGAGCGCTTCACCCTGATGAATCAGCTGCTCTGGCATGGCCTATGTGCTCACAGAGGCAAACAATGACCTGTCATTCTGCAGTGGGAAAAAGTGATCTGCATCCTTAAAAAGTGGATGATCTGGAAAGATCTTATGTGTGTAGCCACACCACAAATGAAGGCTCTAAGGAGATAAGTTATCTCACTCTAAGGATTAAGCCTTTCCCAGTAATGATACTCACTCTAGAACGGTTGAGGCCACTAGTATCTTCCAAGATTGGATCAGTAATTTTGTTATCGGCACCCACATAGGAGACAAAGGCTTCAGGATCTGAGAGGACTCTGGCAAGGGAAAAAAAGACAATGCTAAGGATTACTGTTTACACCAGAGTGTAAACAGTAGCCTTACACTGGCAGAGCAGAGCCTTACACTGGCAATAAACTTCTTAACAGAACTATCTAGAGTCACTGGCTAGCACTCCCCACTGTTCATGGAAATTTGAGGAAAAGCAGCAGGGATCTGGAACTCTCCAAACATCTCTAGGTCTCTTGGGCTGTGAGGACCCAAAGCCTCAGAAGCCCTTATAAAGGTGATACTTCTAAGAAAACTCTTGTGCGTGCCCAGCGGTCCAGGGCTGCTGCCTGGAGCTGTGGGCCACCTCCATCTGCTTTTAGGAAAGACAGCTCAGCTCCCTGGCAATGTGTGTCTTTCTTTTCCCATTTTCAGTGAATGCTTTGAACATGCTGGGAAGTGCCCCTCTACCACCTCCAACAATTCTTAGGGAGCAATTTTCAACAGGCAGTTCATACTCAGGGTGGCAACTTCTCAAGGAGAGCTATTAACACAAGCAACCAACAAGTGCCCAGCACACAGGTCACCAGGCACCCTGCCACCTACCACCCAGTATTCCCCATCGAGGCAGTGCTACCTCTGCAACATGTCCAGCTCAAGCTCTGCAGTGGCCCATACCTCTGCATCTCTGCGGAGAGCCATAAGTTGGCAACAGGAGCCATGAGCTCCTCCAGGAAAGCTTTCTGCCGCTCATAGTTCTTGAACTGGTTGCTGATGAGGACCAGGGCCTCCATAAGGGCACATTTCTCCATCTGTGTCAGAAGCAGCTCATTGGAGAGCAGCTGCTTCACGTGGTTGTACAACATATCAAAGTTTGGCTGCAAAACAAACAAAACAAACAAAACAGTGTCATGTATTTGGTGTGGATGGGTGTCACTGTAGGACGTAGGGATACCCTTCTCTAGGCAGTCATATCTGTCACAGCAGGGTCACATCTCAAAATAGTTCTGGTCCTTTCATGTGCTGTCCCAAAGTATCTTGTTTCACGTCTCTGAAGTGCCAGACTTGGGAGTCTTCCCTCTCTTCACTCACAGCTAGTCTAGTAAGTGCTCATACGGTTATCACCATTTCCACAGGAGTGGCCAAGTTTCTTCCCTACCCACTCTAGTCACAACCACGTCTTCCTGGAACTGTGTACAAGCCTTAGGAATCATCTCCTTCAGCAAAGTCACCTGAAGATACTGTGGGGCAGCTCTGGGCTTAGCAAATGTACCCCTAAAACTGCCCCAGTGCTGCCCGTCTCCTCCCTTTCTCCTTTGGATTTAACTCATTTCAACTCCTCAGGCAGGAAACCACTCAAACATGGGGGGTTGTCAGTGGGGGAAAGAAATCACTTTGTTGCCATTTATGCAGCAAATATATTTTCCTGAAGAAAAAGAGGGCCGCAGCCAAGAAATTAAAAATGTCTTAAAATACAGCTGGAATTGAAGCAAGGCTCCTGAGGACTGAGTTGGATTTACCTACCAGGACAAGCTGGGGGTAATCCCGGCACATCTTGATGATCGAGGAGCACGCGTGCCTCCTCACGTTCTTCACTGCTCGAGTTCGAGGAGCCTGGACAGACATAACAAACTTCAATGCAACAAAACAAAAGAGTTCAGACAAAGGCAGAGTATCTTCAAGAGACAAATCCATTACATGCAGTTTTTTGCACTGTTGAGTGCAGATCACAGAAACACCTCCACCCCCCTTGCTCTGCCCACAAGCAATGACCCAGCAGTGGCCAATTCCCTGGGGGGGCAGGAGGCAGCCCGAGGCGCCCACGTTCAGGCGAGCTGTGCTCCAGCAGCGCGGCCGCCGGGCACCTTAATGACTACAGCAAGACTCTGAGCAGTCCCGAAGCAGCTGGCAGTTTGACAGCCGCCCTTCACAGCCACGCAAACCAAGCACAGAGGAGCATCAGCAGCTAACAATGAATTTCACTCTCAGGAGGGCCAGCCCAGAGCTGTGTACGAAGCACGTGGGACTCGGACATATGCCTGGGGCTTTCTAAACTTGTCAGCCAAGCTCATGAGGCCATGCCCACGGAGAAGAGATCACCTGTCTGTACTCCCCTGCCCTTTCCAGGAGCAGGACTAAAGACAAGAAGCTTGCTACAGTGGAGCCTGCAGACTCTATGAGCTTTAAAACAGAATATAATTTGATCCAACCATTACAGCATATTAAGAGAGAATAATTCAGACCTACCTTACTTTCTTCTACAACTTCAAAGGTAACTGAAGCAAACAGCTGTGAGAAAAGAGAGGAAAAATCCAAAAACCCACGTCACTTGTTAACATCTAGCACTTGCTTTTATTTTGAGTTCAAGGAACAGGTGCAATTTCTTTAAGTCGGTGAAAAACTCTTGACTAAGTTGAAATATGAATCATCAGTACATACAGGCCTTGAAATAAAACATGGTATTTACTGGGCATAGCTCAGCATTATGATTTAGGACTGGGAACCATAATGTTTACATTGACCGAATCTTGTTCAAGGAGAAACAATATCTGAAATTTCCTGTTTCTGATGCAAGGAACAGTCTTTGCTTCATAGGAAGCTCAAGAGCAATAACTAATGAGTTTGGTACAAGGGCCTTACTCCACTCAAAGCCCACCTGATTTAGCAGGGCCTGCAGGCGCCTACCTTGGAAAGGACTTGTTGTAGGTATTCCGGGCGGTACGTGACGAACGGGAAGAGGGCAGAGATGTTGGTGAGCACACAGGAGAGGATGAGAGGATCCTTTGTTTCGTAACTGAGGACTAGCTGCAGCAGATCTATGCCGTCATTCACCGGGATTTCCTACAGGAGGTAGGGGGCAAAAAGAGGGAGGAGGAGAGAGGAAAGAAAAAAAGCAGGCAATACTCAGCCCTTCAGGCTGTAACACAGATCCTAGGGCTCCTAGAGCCAGGCCAAGAAGTTGCTGCTGTGATATCAGACCCCCTCAGTTGCAGGCAGGTTTCTTGAAGCAGAAAGAAAAGCAGCGGAGACCTCAGTTTACCTACATGCTACATGTACTTGCTAGAGAAAAATGATAGCAGCATTGCCATGATTGCTCAGGCAGTCTTAAAAGATGCCAGTCTGAAGTCCCTACTACTGTTTGCATCTTTATGAAAGACAATTTTGCTCTCTCATTTTGTGTCCTGATTCTCCTTTTCACTCCAACAGATTTCACAAGCAGCTAAATCAACCCTTAAAATTATTTTACAGTAATCAGAACAATGAACTAAATTGCATGAGCAGCTTTATCCAATAAACACCAGTTTACAGGAGGTTACAAAAAAAATTGCCTGCTATTAACAAGCAGAAGAGAGAAAATGCATCTCATCTTCTGATCTCCTGCTCCTTGAGCATGAGTTTCTCTCACTCAATCAAGAACACAAAAAAGAAAAATGAAATCAGAGTACAATTGAAAAAATAAACTCAGGAAATTCCACCTGAGCTGCCCTCTTCTCTAGCCAAGCCCTATGTAGAAGTGCCACCTCTGTGCTCTCCTGTCACTTCTCAGGGAGTAGCAACTAGAACCAGAAGGTATCTGACAGGAAGCCAACATGAGGTTGGTCTCATCTACAGTGTCACCTCTCCTTAGGATAATCACTCACCAAACAATCCAGGGTTTTGCATGGAGATAAATGCTTACTACAAGATTTTCAAAGACAACACAGCTGAAAATCACCCACGTCAATTCAGAACAAGCCAGGAAAGCAGGCAAGAGCATTTGGTGCACGTACGTCTTTATCCAGGGTTCGAAACATCTGGCTGATGACGCTCTCCGAGAAGAAGGTCATGGCATCCCACTGAACAAAGGAGGGAGAGAAGATGGAGCAGAGCCCTTCGCCCGACTTGGCTGTAAGGAAGAGAACATAGGAGCTTTCATCGTGCTCCTCCCATCGCGCGCAGCACCAGCCCTGTAAGTTCTTGGAATGCGACGTTTTAGCACTCAAGAATTCCTGCCACGCTTTTCTCCCCGCAGATGTCTGGCAGAGATGCACTGGAAGCAATTAAGGCACCCCAGTATCGTTTGTCTTGCTTAGGTGAAGGGTCCTGAGCCACAAGGCTGATCCTCAGGAGGTGCAGCACCAACAAACCGCAGAAGCAAAAAGAAAAGGAGAGACCACAAGCCCAGGTTCAGCACTGCAGGCAGGACAGCACTCACTGGGGCTTCTTGGGGAACCAAGTGGCCTTCAGGGGAGGAAAGCAAGGTGACTGACAGAAAGACTTGCCAGTCAGGCAGAACTTCCCTTCAGAAGAAATAATCAATTGGCTACAGGGATGATAAGGTCCAAATAGTAGTAATGCATCTGCTCTGCAAAGAGATTCTGGAGAGAGAAAGAAAGAGTTTCCCTGCTAGCCTGAGGCTCTATGGCAGCTTTCACTCTACAGCAGTGGAAGTAGGCTACCAGTGGTTAACTGTGTGGGTTTAGGGTTTTTTTCCCTTCTCTCTTTTTATTTATTTATTTAACCTGCAAAGATCTTGAAGCCTTAAAAACCTAATGAAGATTTCTGTTTCCCCATGAAAAAGTGTGGTCTAGAAGAAAGGCAAAGAAGATTTTACTGGGCTTAAAAAGAAAGCTAAATTCCATGTGTGTGTGCGCACACACACACACACACAAGTATTTTTTTTTTCTCTCCCCTCAGGTAACTTACAGTTCATGGGTCCCGCATCAAAAGGAATTGTGAGCTGGTACTTCAGCCATTCCCCAGCCATTTGGAAGCCGGTGCGGGGGTCCAGGCGACAAGCCATCCTCATCACCTCTCCTTGCTGGGCTCGAAAAGCTGCAGTGAAAATTGGATACATGCAAGAAGCCAACGCTACAAACACTCCCTGCCCAAAACTCACCCTGCAGCTTTCCAGACCTGGGAACATTCTGGATTGTTGTTCTGGCAATAGGTGTGTAGTAAGCCCAGACACACAGATGGTAAACAGAGTGGAGATTTTTTTGAAGAGATATAAATGAATTTTTAAATGATGAATTAACATAAACACAATTAAAATGTAATCAGAATTATGAAATATCTATCCTTAACCCAGATTTGCTATAATTGAGCATCTATTTTTCATTTTAAAATATTCAGTATGTATATATTTGCTGCTTGCAAAGCACCATGAAATGCTGAGAGGCAAAATCAGCATTAGATAACCATGACTGCCTTTAACTAAACAGTTCCCCCCCAGATAACTTAATACAGATCACTGGCAGGTTCTACAATGAAAAGCTAATGGTACCTTGGGGAAAAACAAAAACCAATCAACCAACAACCAACCAACCAACCACCAAAACCAAGGAATCTTGTTTTCATTTTCAAAGCTATGAACAAAAGTAAAGGACAAGAACAGGAATTTATTTGCTTCAAAATCTTCCAGCACAAGAGCACACAAAGGAATCAGCTCAACTGGCTACAGATAAAACTTGCATTGCTTAAAAAAGATGCTTATCAAATAAATTAGTTTTGTATTTCCAAACAGTTTTATCTTTTTATGTATGTAACACCCTCAGCATCATTTAGCTCCCAAAAAACAATTCTGGCTTTGTGTATTTAACTGCCTTTTGAGTTCCACCCAAGTAGATTTAAAACCATAAATAAAATCCAAGTAACTTAATAATACAAAAATGCCACACTCATTTTCAAACATAAATGTAAAACTTATGTTTAAACATTTACATAAGTGTAAAAATTAAGAATTTAAAGTAGTTTATCCTACTGTGAGGGTGACAGAGCCCTGGAACAGGCTGCCCAGAGAGACTGTGGAGTCTCCTTCTCTGGAGATCTTCCAAACCTGCCTGGATGCCACCCAGTGTTCTAGGTGTCCCTGCTTGAGCAGGGGGGTTGAATCTCTAGAGGTCCCTTCCAACCTCAACCACTCTGTGATTCTGTGCAATTACAGCTCAACATATAATTCAATGAAGTGTATGGTATATTCTCTCAGCTACGAAGTAAACACCGGACTATAGCAGCCAGTGAGAACCAATCTCATTTTCCGTAAGTAAAACACAAAACAAAAATAAAATTAGAAAAGTTAAAGGCTCCTTGTCTGTTGATTTAAGATAATGATTCAGACCAGCTATTTTCAGTCGATCAACCCCAACTATGGGAACTGAAGCAGAAGCTACTCAGCAGGGCAAAGACATCTACCTTTCAGCAATAACACTTAACAACTTGTGTAAGCTGCCTTCCTCTCAGTCACAGGACAGGACTCCAGGCTAACACCTCCAGGCAGCCAAGAAATCCTTTCTTTTGATACTAGGTAGTGAGGGCTACTTGGCCATCCACCTGGACAGCAAAGTAAGAGCAAAGTGATACCAAAGAAGAACCTGAGCTGACCCAGGAAAAATCTCAAACCCCCTCAACTCCAAGATCCAGGCTGAAAGAGTCAAGATAGGACTGGCAGCTGCCAAGTCAACCTGGTAGGCTTCAAACTCAGTCAGCAACTGAAGAGAAAAGGCAGAGAAAACAACATCCACACGAGGACAAAGGCAACTTACAGTTGAAGAAGGCGTTGAAGTCCTCATCACTGTCAAAATCGAAGCGAGAGTATTCACAACTGGGGCTATCCGATTTGGAGGGAAAGCCCACCTGGAGACACAGTGGAGAAGGTGAAGGAGGGAGAAGCACCCACCACAGCTAATTTCAGCTTCAAGGAGACTAAGACTAAACGCAGGGAGTGGACAGTGAAACATCGAGATTAGCACTGCTGCTCAGCAGCCTGGGGATTGTGTCTTTGGCAGCCACAGAACTAAAATTTCAGTTTCTCCCCCGTGCTCTGCAGGCCATGTTCATCTATGTTCCTGCTGACACTGACCTGGCCACAGTTCCCACCTACCTTCACCAAGTTGGTCATAGATGCACGAAGGTACTTGGGAATCGTAGCCAGCAACAAGGGGTCCCGAGACAGAACGTCGTGCCGAAAGAGGGCTCCCCAGGTGATCTGGGTGGAAGAGCGCAGGAACTGCAGGGGAGAGGGAGGAAAGCAAGGAGTTGGAGAAGGTTTGCAGTGCTGGGATATCTACTGCTGACATTGAAGAGTTGCAATCAGAAAGCAACAGTAAATTACACCGACTATTCTGTTGAGGACAAGGCACGCTGCAGGCTCAGCCCAAATTTTCTTGAAGACAAAAGTCTCTCTAAATAAACACTCAGACTACTTCTAATCCTGCTCAGCACCTCTGTGCCAGCCACCATGCCTAATGGGACAATGGAGCAGGAGAAAATGCTTCGCGCTTCCTATCTTCAGCTGAAAGGGAGAGACTGCAAAGCCATATCCAGCTGTGAAATATGCAGCACCTGAAGTTCTGCAGTCTTTTTATACATACACGTATACACAAATACACACACATATGTGTATATAACTAAACTGCATTGATACATTTGTATACAGAGGCACATGCTACATTAAAAATTTTTGGTGCTTCGCATACCTGGCTGGGATGGGTTGTAAAGGCTAAAAATGAGTCAAGGTATTTTCCAAAGTTGGTTGGTGTTTCCACCTCAGAATCTGAGCCCTGTTAGGAAGACAAACAATTTCAGACTAACCTCATGTCACACCAGGTCACAAGTGGTCCAAGTAAAGCAGGTGTGCTGTATCC
This sequence comes from Nothocercus julius, assembly GCA_013398735.1. Classification (NCBI taxonomy): domain Eukaryota; kingdom Metazoa; phylum Chordata; class Aves; order Tinamiformes; family Tinamidae; genus Nothocercus; species Nothocercus julius. The sequence continues at coordinate 2,750,582 of VZSV01000115.1, forward strand.
AGTGCCATAGATTGCAAAGAAGGGGAGAAGAAACCACAGTAGAACAAATGCCCAGATCCCAACTCATTACTTCACTGCAGACTAACAGCGAACAAAGTCACCACTGCTGGAAGTAACTACCCATCCTTTGTTTGCTGTCCATTCTTGCTAGGATTACTGTGGCACCCCTGCCCCCTCCCTCCTCCCAAACCTCAAAGGATCCTTTTTGCTTCTGTGCGGGTTGCTCTGCCCTACCACTTCTCATAGTCTGGTTGCCTTGGCCTCCCACAGACAGTCCCTCTCCATGAGCCTCCCTTCCTGTGCCGACACGGGCAGAGAGGGAAAGGCACTCAGCGGGCAGCACAGCACCCAGATCATCAGTGTGCACCTGCCTCTCAACACTGACACAAAGGACATTAGAAGGACGAACAGCAGGAAGACAATAAGTTTTTTTCTTAGCTTAACAGAAGAACAAACAGGCACACTCTTTTGAGCATATCTAGTGTGGAAATTTAAATGTCCTCCAACACAGGAACAGTTTTGTTAAGTAGTTCTCCTGCAGCAGTACAGATAGCAACAAACCTAAACCATTTTCAATAATGCTTCGTCATTTCACTACGGTAACACAAGATGACTCTTGGTGACAGCACAGGCCTGGAATCAGGACACGTCCTCTCCATTCTACATTCGTAATACCTGGCAGGATACAGTCACCCCACCATCAAGCAAACCATTTTTTGCCTCTTCCAAATGCATGAAGAGAACTCTAGGGCTCTAGAGCCAACCACACATAGAAGAGGGTTGCCTCATTCCCAGCCCTGAAGACCAGCCTTGCCAGAACTGCTGCTGGAATTAGTACTTACTGCTAGAATCAGCACACACTTACCAGCAGCGCACACAGCTGGCTGCCCAGCGCACACAACACTTGGCACAGTCGCTTCAAGAACACATAGTGCTTCTCCACCAGGCCCTCCCCATCTGCCGTCCTGGGAACAAGGAGAATGGGAAATACAGGGTGGCAGTTACACAGGCTGCAAGAGATGGGCACACTGCTGTCTTGTAGAGAAAAAGAGCACTGGAATAATTTAATTTTATCTCAGTGGAATTTCCTTTTAATGACACAGTATTTTAATTAAAATCTAAACCCTCTAGATTTGGCTCTTTCTCAAAGTCCCTCCTGATCATTCGTAGGCCAAAAGAGAGAGTTGGGGAAGCTGAGATACTCACACCACTTTGTTCTTCAATTAGAGAACTCTGCAGTTTTTCAGGTTTTACTAAAAGAAAGGTTTTGTTCTTTCCTAATCCAACCCCAGCTTGCTGTAGCTGAGCAGCAAGGTCTTTTGCAAATGGAAGGCCATTTGTAGGCACTTTTGTGCGAAATTACAGCAACAGGATGGTACTCACTGGGCAGCGGAGAGAATGTAGTGCATGGCAACGTCTCCAAACAGGACCATCAGGGGCTTCCGATCCTCCAGCTTCCCCTACACAGGGGGCAAGATAAACACCTCAGAACATGACTGTTTCTTCAAAGACTTCCAAGTGTTCTTCCATCTGGGGATGGGGTCGCTTTCCATAGGTGATCTCAGTAAAAAACACTACTAAAAAGTATCTAAGGCATTCCTGATTTCAAGCATTTTCCCCAGCTACTAGCACCACAGGGGCTTTAGGCTGGAAAACTCTTCCTCACACATGAGTTCTTCACTGCATCACATTTTTCTTCGCTGCAGACTGGATGGTTACTTAAGGGCAGCTGATGAACAGTCAACCGAGACATTAAGACTCTTACAAACGCGGAGGATCACAGCACCTTTTAAGTCCTGTTAGCATTGCTCAAGGCACTAAGCTGCTAGGTGACACGGTTAGATGACAGTATTTTGCACCCCTCCCTACTCATAGAAAGCACCAAGGAGAAGAAAAAAAAATCGGTGGGGATCCCCAATTTCAAAGCCATGAAGAGAGACAGGCACAGACATGGAAAAAGGTTCTGGCAGTTACTCTATGTGTTGTACTGGTATGACATTCACTCTAAAAGCCATTAAAATGAGCAGCCAAATATAAGTAGAACTTTATTTCCTTAAATAAACGGGCAAAGACATCCTTGCTTAACCTGAAGAAATACACAGGAGAGAAGAAGGAAAAAAAGTGTGTGGGGGGGGATGTCAAAGAGGCACAGAGAAAACTCACTTTTCTGCTGACAGCAATCAGGAGACACTCAGCTGCTCCTACTTGGAGCTCAGGTTCATTTAGGAGCAGACACAACATCTCGAGGAGCTTGCAGTTGTCTGCTGTGATGTGGCTCAGGGCCACCCAGTCAATGTAGCCAGCCAAGGTGTTGAGGGCTGCAATCCCCACACGGCAATTTGCCTGGGCCTGCAAATAGAGAGGAGCCAAGAGGTCAGAGCCAGAGAACATCCACCTTCCCCTTAAAGCTGCCCACTCCCCAGTGGGGCAATATCAAGAACTGCCCTGAAAGACAGGGGAGTCAGCAAAAGGGTCTCACACTAAGGAAGCCAGACAAGGACTGGGCATTCCTCCCCTTGTGCACCTCTAACTTCACCACAAGAGTTTATATTATGGGTGGGTGGACAAGCCGGTAGCAGACTCCACAGTCTGGCAGCAGAGCGTTTTGAAACAACCTTATGAATGGCTACGGCACTGACCCTTACACAGCTGCACTCACCTTCGGCTCCTGACCCAGATCGGCCTTCTGGAAAAGAAAACAAGAGATGGCAGGTGAGCAGCGCTATAGCAGACACCGCCACCAGCCACTGCTGCAAAGGCTCATGCTTGAGAAAGCAGCTTCATGGAGCAGCTCCCTAGTGAAAGAGGCTGCAATGCTGCCTGCAGCTCAGGACATCATTGCAGCCAGCACAACTACCTCCACAGCCCCATGGCACGTAAGAAAACCAAACTTTCAATTGCAAGTTTGGCCACAATTTCCTTCTCATCCAAAGGATGACAATGCAGTCAGCAGGCACCAGGGGAGACACAGGGCACAAGAAGGAAAGACACTTCAGTGCTTCCTGGAAACTTCCAAGGAAGATGCTTCTATCCTTTCAGAGCATCTTATATCGAGGAACCAGTCTCTGAAAGATGCAGGTGGTTTCTACCTCATGAGACTGATGTGTGAAATGGAAATGATTTGGTCCACAGCCAGGAAAGCAGCAGGTGAAAGCTGGCGCAAGAGCTTAGGGCCTGACTTGCAGCTCCAAATACCTAGCAGCAGCGAGGCACTGCTTGAACCAGCTTTTTGCCTAACTGGTGCAAAGGCAGTTTGGCTGCCACAGACACTCAGGTTTGATCAGCTCCTCACATTCAAAGACACCACAAGTGTATCTTCCTGCTGCAAGGACTTGGTTTGGAAATTCTGTCCACCAACATATTTTGCGCAGAGATTTTAAGTCACTCTCTGCCTGAACGATTTAACACTGAGCCACAGGAGCAGAATTGCGTTCTTAACCACAGATGAGGGTCTTGGAGAGCTGCACATGGCCTCCAGCAGTGCCAGCGTACAGACCTGCAACTGAACACCCAACCCTCACGATTTACCCTGTGCACAAACATCTCAAAGATCTGCTAACCTGTGGAGTGGTGAGGGCTTCTTGTTCCTGGGGTGCTCCAACCTTGCCAATCAGAAAAATTCCACCGTTAGCAGAAGCAGCCACACTTCAGAGCCTCAAGCACTGCAATTCAAACCTTACCTGGAAATGCATTTCAGCCAGACTACAAAATGCACCAGGGTTTCCCACCCACCATCATGAACTGCCTGCTCTACAACAGGATTTGTTCAGTCTGTTAGTGTAGCATGAAAGCAAACAGAAATTAGCTAGGATAGACTCTTCCATTGCCTTCCAGCTTCACATTTAGTGTAGCTCCAGAATTCAATTCACAAAGAATGAGAAGTACACATAAGCAACTATTTCTTGCCTGTTTTTTGCTATATGCTTCACCTTCTCCAATCTAACTCCTCATGAGAGCAGCCTGGGGTAGAGATCTGCCTTCACCTTCTATCTTGACCAACCAGAATGCCTCTGACACCAGGTAAGAATTCAGGAAAAAAGGGGCCTCTTTAGGAAACCCTCTTCTGTCAATACATGCTGAGGAAGGCTCTTGTCTTTTGCCTAATCTGAATTCTAGGAGACAAGGACCAGACAGACCCAGATACAACGCCGAGACATGAGACACCAGAAACATGCACATTTTGGCGCATCAGCACGACTATGTAACTGCAGCAAAGGACAGTGGAAATACTTGCCCAGGATGACATCTCTTTACCAACATTGTTATCAAAGCTACCTTAAATCTACCTGTTTCTGTCACAGCCACGCCTTCACATTTGCTCAGCTGTACACCCCAAGTGTCAGCCAGATGAATTGCCCAGCAAGCACGATGCACACATTCACACAAGAGATTCACACAAGCCAAACTATCAGTGCCAATCCTGTCAGCTTGTGCACTCGTACTCTTAGATCAGCACAAAATTCCTAGGTCACAGCAGATATAGTCACAGATTTCAGACAGTTTCTAGCACTTGCTTCCCAGACAATTCTCAAACTCCTAAAAGCCTCCAGCACTGACTGAACCTAAGGAAAGTAGACTCTTACCATGCGCCTGTATTTGTTGACATTCTGCTGTAAGGCAGTAAGCAGGAAGTTGAAGATCTTCTCCATGTTCTGGGTGAGCGTTTGCTGGATATCTCGTCGCCGCTGGGTAGGCAGTGTTTGAAAAGTCACCACGTCCTCTGCCAAGCGTAGCAGGATGAACATCACCAGTTCTGTCTGGGTTTCCTGATGTCGCAAAATGAAACACTCCATGAGTCCAGATGAAACATTAAAACCTTAAGAGACCAGCTGACAGGTGACAACAGAGAGAGAGAACTTGCATGAAAATACAAGCCGTTGCTTGTGGAAACAGACAGAAGGTCTACCTCCGCTGAAACCATCTCCTAGAACCTCCTAGACTCTTACAGGGATATTTGAGCCTACCTTGCTTAACCACAAGCTAGGCTTTCCTCAGGATGGTAGAAGACCAAAACCCACCCTATGGCTAGTGGAAGTGAACAGACAAGTATGTTTCCTACCCCTTGCTTGGAGAGAGTATCCAGCTCCATTAGCATATCAGGCCAGTGCTGCGGCCACTCACGCTTGATCATCTCCACCACAATGCGAGACAGAACATCCTTAATGTGACTTTCCTCCTCTAGGATACTTTGAGTTCCCTGTAAGAGACAGGGGGCAGAGTTATACAAGCGACAAAACTCATGACATTCATCATTCTGAGACAGGAGGCAGAGTGGCTGAAAATATTCTGGATAGCTTCAAAGGTAAGGAAAACAAACAAAGCATCAAAAACCAAGCAAAATCCAAACTCTGACCACAAACAGCTCTTGATCCCAGCTAACTTGAAGGGCACTCCCATCCTCCCACATGCCCACAACTAGTGAATTGTGGGCATCAAAATGATTTTCCTGAAAGGGAGGTCACTTGGTCCTGAAAGCAATTGCATCTGTATTGTAAAAGTGACTCTAGCATTCTTGCAAAGGACAAGAGTGTTCACATTTACTGAACATCCTTCTAAGAAAAACAGAAGTAGCTTAAACGTCTCGTGAAAGCCTCACAACTTCCTGCCACTTGAGGTGACAAGGCTATCCCGTACACAAGCTGACTAAGGCACAGACAAATGTGGTGGAACAGTCAGGGCCATACAGTAAGAAGATAATGAAACTCAGAACTGAACTCAGGCCCTCTTTGGTAACTCATTGGAAGGGATTTTCTCTCTCTCTTTCTCTCTCTTTTTTTTTTTCCCCGTTCCATTTTCACTTCCACTTTCCACCTCTAAGAAGGAGTCACTCCTCAGAGGACAGCACAGGAGAAGAAGGTACTTACACTGGAGATGAGGCTCATGACGTTATTCTTTAGGTAAACCTTTTCCAGGCGAGGCATGTTGTTCCAGCGGAATCTGCGCAGTAGAATAAAAGTAAATAAATAAAAAGACGCAACATCAAATCAAAGTGCTTACAAAGATTCCTGACTTGATTCTCAGTGAACTTTCACTTTTTTGCCTAAATTATTAGAATAAGTTCTACAGCTCAATGTTCTCCCAGTGCCCAGCCTCTTAATGAAAACATTGAGTTAAAATTACTTCTAGCAAATGGGTGGGCGTTGCTGAGGTCAACAGGCATGAAAAGAGGCAGCAAAACCACAAAGCATTAGGTCTGCAGTAGTCAAAGAGGAATCTCAGAACTTAACTAACACAAGCACTACTGGTTAGCATGAGACTAATGACAGGGCCTCCTGCAAAGACCGACCAACAGCCCTTTGCACCTACTTACATTCTGCAATATTAGCGTGTCTTAGAGCTCCGACTTAACCTGTGTGACCCCCCTGAAAGCTGTTTTCTCCACTCCTTGTTTTACAGAGAAGAAAATAAACACAGAGCAGGGCAGCAACTGGCACCTGCAGCATAGCAGGCTCTCTGCCTCCCGAAACCCTTTCCCCTGCACCAGGAGGCAGTGGCCGGGTGTGGAGCTCCCTTACTTGACCACGTGTTCCAGGATCTGCAGGCCAAAGTGCCTGACGATGGCTGTCTGCGTCTTCTCGGCCAGCTTGAGCCCACAGGGCACGCAGATGGGGCACTTCTCCTTGAACTCCTCGCAGAACTGGGGAAGAAGCCAGCAGGCAAAGGGTGAGAGTGGGAGCACAGGGCTGGGGGGATAATGGAAAGGGAGGGGGCAAAAAAAGGTGGAAGCTCCAAAGAAAAGGGGAAGGCCGAAAGAAACGGACCCCTGCAGCAATGAGGGGGAGAGGAAAAGAGGTGGAGGAACTCTGAGGAATGGGGAGGGGGAAAGGACCCCCTCTCCATGGCATGAGAGGAAGGGGGAGAAGTCCCCCAAGGAAGGCGGAGGGGAGATGAACCCTGGGGAAATGGGGAGGAAGGAGGGGTAGGGGAAGGACCCCCCCCCCCGCTGGGGCGGGCCCCAGCGCCACGCGGACGGGGCACCCGCGTGGCCGGAGGCCGGCGCCTCCGCTCGCGGGCCGGTACCTTGAGCGCCTCCAGGCGGTAGCGCTGCGTGGAGGCCGGGTCCATGATCACCGTCACCGCCTTCACGAGCTGC
>VZSV01000115.1:2758464-2777641 GCA_013398735.1 Nothocercus julius
CCCGCTCCCGCCCCTGGCAGGTACCGCGAGGCCAGCGCCGAGGTGATGGGGGTGCTGTCGCGCTTCGCCGCCATCGAGCGGGCCAGCATCGACGAGGCCTACCTGGACCTGACGGGCTGCGTGCGGGAGCGGCTGCGCGTGCTGCGGGGCCGCCCGCTGGGCGCCGCGCTGCTGCCCACCACCTTCGTGCAGGGGCTGCCGGCCACCCCCGGCGCCCGCGGCAAGGGTAGGGTGCCCGTGGGGCCCTGCATCTCCCTCGAGACGCTCTGCGGCGTCTCGGGCTGCTCCACCATGCTGCTCCCTCGGTAATGCTCACTAATAGCTGTGTAGACGGGAGGTTGCTTCACCTCTTCCCCTCCAATATATACAGTCATGGGATTTTTATTTTCCTAAAGGCATAGCTTTTAAGGTGCCTACTTCTTTTGTTGCCTTGGGTTGGAATTACAGAAGTGTGCTGCTGGTCCCTGGGGCTTGCTAATGCTACCAGTCCCTCTGCCCTCACTGAAAAAGGCCCACACGGATCCTCTTTGTGTCCCTCTGCTAGAGGAGCTGCGGGAGTGCAGTGTGCACGAGTGGCTGGCAGCACTGTCTTTCACGGAGCCTGACTGCCCGGACCTGCAGCTGACCATGGGAGCAGTAATTGTGGAGGAAATGAGGGCAGCTGTAGAAGCAGCCACTGGATTCAGGTGTTCGGCTGGGATTTCACACAACAAGGTAGGAGTCTAACGTGTCCCTCTCCCTGAGGTTTGGGAGACAGTGGCTATGGCATGGCTGTCACTGACACAAATGCCCCATTACTAGGAGGAAGAAGATCAGCTCAGTGCACTGAGGTGTATCAGTTTGTTTTTGCTTTCTCTGGTCAATCAGTCAGCAGCACCTGTCAGCCGCAGTGGGTGACACTTGGCCAGCTGCTGAGGCAGCCGCTATGGCTCTCAGTGCGTGACAGCAGCTGCAGAAACAAACTGCCTTTGATGCTGCAGCTACAGAGGCTTCCTGCCTGGCGATACGCAGAGTGGTTTACTGAGAGCACCCAATGCTTGTTTCAGCCTTGCCAAAAAAGGGCTTGTATGAACAGTTAAGATTTAAAAGATGCAAGCTGTGGCCAAAATATGAAAAAAGTGAAATGGGTACTTCGGAACTTCAGAGAGATGAGCGAGCTTCAGATTTCTGTTTCACCTGAGGATGCAGCAGAGCCAGTATGAAGTATTACCAGCATTTGTGTGTACTAGAAGTAGTTTGCATTGACCCGCCTTAAAACTACAGAGGACTGTGATGCAGAGATGAGCTGGCTTGGGAAGAGTGCTCATGTAGAAACTCCTATTGGAAGGGATGCTCAGCTTGCCCTTTTGCTCTAAAGAGAGCTGGGAGGAACAGAAGACTGTACCTGCTAGGAAGGCCCCTCTCTTCACTGGGTAAGTAGTTCCTGAGTAGCATGTGACAGGGCCAGTAGCTGGAAGTGGCAGAATGTTGTGAGAGGCAGTAAGCTGCAATTTCCAGACATTACAGTGCTTCAAAGTTGGTGGAAAATGCTGCCTCTGAGAAGCAAAGAGTTACAATAAGGTGATAGCAGCATCTGCCAGCTTTTGTCAAGTGTCTCCACCAGCATTCTCACCTTTTTCTAAGGGAGTATAAGGAGATTACGGTGTGCTGTGCTACCCCTGAATGCTGTGTAGCTGCAGCTGTACCAGGGAGCATGGGGCAGGCATCACCAAGTCAGAAGGCAGCACAGGGCTCGGCAGAATGTGCTATGCTACTTCCATAGCCAGCTTTTCTTTGTACACATGGGGCTTTCCAGGAGAGACTGGAGCAAGCAGGGGTGTGCACCCTGCAGGTTGTTCTGTTGTTTCTAAAGGAAGAATCTCCTGGATGATTTGAAAGCCATTTTTTTTATAGTGAGCTAATTGGTTAGGGTAGAGCGGGCACTAAGCTGCTATACTGGACTGAATGAACTATTTTGAAGTGACCTCAAGGATAACAATGTGGTTTTGTCAAGAATGTTTGTCCCAAGCTCATTTGTTTGAAAGCTTCTACGGTCTGTTGCAGAGAGGTAACTACAAGTGTGAAATGTTGACTTAAGGTTGCTAATACACGAGAGAAGGAGCAGTGGCAGGAGTTGCAGATGATGCTCAGCACAGATGGGGCTGAGGACCTGGCTGTAAGAGTTTTAGAAGAGGGAATCAGAGCTGCAAATGCAGCTGAAAGTATCAAGCAGCACTTTCTGTGGTCCTCACGGATGGTCTGAGCAGCCCAAATGAAGGAATAAAACAAGTGCCTAAACTAGGAGGCCTTTGGCTAAGTCACAGTAATTCAGGAAGTGGCCTGGAGTTATTACGAATAATCAGCAGGATGAGACAGTTAGAGGAGTTACTGCAGAAATGGCAGGTTCTATTTCAGCTTGTTCTACTTTAGAGAAGTGTCAGAAAAAGTAAATTATTCCACCCCATGAAGTCTTGGTGATTGTTTCAGTTTGAGGCACCTTACTCAGGAATAATGTGAGTAAACTTAGAAGAGTCTCTGGTGAAACAAGAGGAATAATCAGACATTTTGAAAAATGACTAGATGTGAAAAGATGAAGGAAATGGATCTGTTTTGTCTAGAGAGGAGTGAGAATGTCTGTAAGCCTATGAAAGAGGCTGTTAATGCAGATTATAGCTTAATATGCTGAAAAGGAATTTTGCTTAGTTATAAGATGGGAAATAAAATTGTGAAATAGGAAATTATTAGAATTACTTAAAATCAGCTGTATCTATTTCAAGTTGGTCTGTGTATTCTTAATTCTGTGTTAGACTACAATGGGAGGGGGAGCTGGGTAGTAAATCGGCTAGAAAACATTCCTTCCAGGCCAGCATTTTTGTGTTTTGCAGACTTCCTTGTGTAGCACTCTGCTGCTGTGGACCTTGCAGAGAGAAAGCTTAAATAGTCACATCGTGAAAAAGCAAGACAGAAATGGAAGATGAATGAAAAAAAGGATCAGAGACAGAAATAGGCTGAGGAGGACAGTGGGGTGCTCTGGAAGCTCTAGCACACTCACCTGGTGAAAACTAAACCAGCCAGACCCTGTGATAGCTCCAAGTGTGTGGAGCTGGAGGCTGCCCTTTTGCAGAGCCACCCGTGTGGCAGCAGCAGTGCTGGGCCCTGGGAGCAAGCAGTGCTGCAGCCTGCGTGCCCTCCCAAATCACTTCTCCAAAGGCAGCTCTTAGCTAGAGGTGATGCAGCGCAAGCCATTAGGCAGCGTCTTGCACAATGAAGTCGGTACAGATTTGTACTAACGGGCCTTCCTGCCTCTCTTGTGTTACAGACCCTGGCAAAGCTGGCATGCGGGTTGAACAAGCCCAACCGCCAGACACTGGTGCCCTGGCGATCTGTCCCACAGCTCTTCAGCCAGATGCCCATTGGCAACATGTAAGTGCTGCGGAGTTGCCAGCTTTTGGAAGTGCAGCTTGGGGCTCAGGCTCCGCAGCCGGAGCGTGCGGTGGGAGGAGAGCCCTGCTTCTCTTCATTGCTTTAGTCCTTGTTCCTGTTAGTTTTGTCATCGTGGCTTTTGTGAGCAGAATCAAAGTGACTAGAGGGTATAAAACTGTTCCTGGCCACCTCAACATACAGTAATTTGATGCTAACAAGTAACAGCTAGAAGAGAGTTTTCAACATTGACTGTAACAGCTGATCAGTGTTTGTAGGAAACAGAGAGGGAGTCCCGCTAGAGCAGGAATGGTTTTGTTTTGAACAGTGCAGTGCAGTGTGCACAACAGCTGCTCCTTGGTGGGGCAGTTACCAGCCCTGCTGCTGCAGGGGAACCCTGGTTGAGCCTCCAGCCCTGCAGGCTGGTGGTGGGGAAGGGTGCAGGTGTGGGGAGGGTCCCACCCCTGTAGGAAGGGAGCAGGGAGTTTGGGAGCACCTCTTGGAGACCGAGCTGAGGGAACTGGATGAGCTCTGAGCTCATCCTGCTTCAGCTCTTGTACATCCTTCTACCCAAGTGGAAGACCTCTTTTGTTGGTCTGTTTTGGCCTAGAGCCATGACTACTTCCTTGCTCGCCCTGCTTTCAGCTGCTCCGGGTCAGTGCTTGCAGACTTGTGACCACATCAGTCTTCCTGTGATGCCTCATTTGTGATCCCTGTCTCCCCTGCAGCCGATACCTGGGGGGGAAGCTGGGTGCTGCCATCACGGACATCCTCGGCGTGGAGCACATCGGGCAGCTGACTCGGTTCAGTGAGGTGGAGCTCCAGACCCACTTTGGAGACAAGACGGGGTAAGGATGCACCACTTGCTGCAGTCTGGCCCCAGCAGGACGTGGGTCTTCTTTTTGGTGGCAGGCCATTCTGCACGGATAGAAGTGTGGGAGGTTTTGCAGGCTCCCCTGCCTTGCTCTGCACTGTGCCATCACGGGCAGGGAGAGAGACAGCAGCGTGCTCCTGGCCATCCCCATGCAGGGGATGAATCCCAGAGTGCCTGTTGTGCCAGCCCTAGCACTGTCCCATCAGAGGACAGAGTATTTTCCCTGGCACGTGCAGTGGGTGTCCCTGGGCTCCAGCTTCACCAGTGGTAATAGGGGCTGTCTAGCTGCCTTCAATCCCCATTTCCTCTGTGGCTTCCAGGTCCTGGCTCTATGACCTGTGCAGAGGAATTGAAGATGAGCCCGTCAAAAACAGACACTTAGCCCAGTCCATTGGCTGCAGCAAGAACTTCCCTGGGAAAACAGCCCTGGCCACGCAGAAAGAGGTAGGAGAGGCGGGTCCAGCCTTTGGACTGGAGGAGACGAAGACGCTCGAAGCTGGGACTGTCTGGCAAAAGCTGCTGCTTTTCTGTGTCCTGAAACTGTGCCTGGGGGCTGGGTGGGAGGGGGTGGCTTAGACCTCAGGAGCCAGGGACATCGTCTGTAGACAGAAATGCAGTGACCAAGTGCTGCACAGAGAGGTCCAACTTTGTCCTATTCTGCATGAGCAAAACTGGCCCATGCCCTTTAGAGGGGATTCAAGACTTCACAGGCTGGTCGCTAGGAAGGAGGTAAGTAGCCCGAGGAGGGAGCGAGGCTGCTCCTCCCTGTTGGCTGCAGGGGGATCCACTCTGTACTCTTTGTAAGAGATGCAAAGACGCTAGGGCTGAACCCTCACCGGGACACATTTCTCTGGGGGTGCTCCTTCTCCCGGCCCTGGTGGCAGTCTGTCACGGCATGGCCGCCGCGCTGTTTCTCGGCGGCTGCTGCGCTGCTCGTGTGGCAGCAGTGCCCCCAGCACAGCCCTGAGACTGTTCCTTACCCCTCTGTGTTGTGCAGGTGCAGCACTGGATCCTGCAGCTCTGCTTGGAGCTGGAGTGCAGACTGATCAAGGACAGGAGCCAGGTAGGGAGAGGGGCAAGGGGGGCTTGCTTTCCCTGCAGTGGCTGAGGGGGCCAGGCCTCCAGGAACTGCGCAGCACATCTGCACTGTGAGCTGCTTGCAGGAGCAGGAACTCTGCCTGCCTCAGATGTGTGGCTCTGCAGTGAGCCCTGAGCCAAGAGGTGAGCAAGAGCCTAGCAGGAGGGATAGTTTGTCCCTGGACACTGCAGCAAAGGATGCTCCAGGGCCCGTGCTTTAGGATGCCAGGATCTGTAAGCTGCTGCGTGCTGCTCCTGCTACAGTGCCTGTGCGTTGCAGCTGCAGGCGCTCTGCTGGGGCAGCTTTGCCCACACTGCAGGCTTGCAGAGGAAGTGAGCAGTGTTTAAACCCACAGCTATGGGTCTGCAGGCCACAGTGAGGTTATTCTGCTAGCTTCAGTGTTGCAGGGAGGCCCAGAAAAGCTGCAGAGCTGACTGAAGAAGAACAAGGACTAAATGCTTCCCATGCTGTGTGCTGCAGCTGTATGCACGTCTGCTGCCTCACATCTTGTCCTCAGAGATTAGGCCTGGCCGGACAAGCTGCCATCTGCCATGCAGCATCAAGAGGCAGCAGCTGACAACGCAGGGCCGCAGCAGCGCGAGCGTCTCCCCGGCCCTCCCTGCTCTGCCCTGCAGGTGTCGCTCCTAACGTGGCCGCTCCTCTCTCTGCAGAACAATCGCGTGGCCAAGCAGCTGATGGTGGTTATCCGCGCGCAGGGGGATATCCGGATCTCGCGCTGCTGCGCTCTGTCCCGCTATGATGCCCAGAAGATGAGCAGCGATGCCTTCGCCATCATCCAGAACTGCAACGCGGCCGGGGCTCACCAGGCGGCCTGGTGAGAGCAGGGGCAGCGGTTTGCGTCCCCGCGCGGGGTTGCTGTGCCGCTGGGGTGCAGGACGAGGCAGATCTGACAGGTGGGAATGAGAGTTGTGCCGAGGGGCTAGGATGGGAATGGCCAGCGCAGGTGCAGCAGAGCACAGTGCTTGTTTGTGGAAGGACAGCTGAGAGAGCCTGGCTCCTTCCTAGCCCTGCCTCTGGCCGGGCTCTGCTAACTTTTGTGCTTGAAACTGCAGCTGCTGTGGTGGGATCCTGCCTGCGTGCTTTGTTCATGCTGCTTGAAGCCTCATCTCAGATGACTCTGCTCCCCAGGCCAGTGTCTGAGCTGATGTTGATTTGTCCTTTGCAGGTCTCCACCGCTCATATCGGTGCTTCTCTCTGCCAGCAAGTTCTCGAAGGCTCCCACGCTCCTCTCCGCGGACATTGCCACCTTCCTGACCAGTGATGCCCAGTCTGATGGCACTGCCACCGCCAGCAAAAACACTGTGTCCCCTCGGAGCCCCAGGGTGAAGTTCTTCAGGAGCCCAAGCAAAGAGTCCAGGCAGAAGGCGCCTGGCGCTATCGAGGCGTTCTTCCAGAGGGCAGCAGAACGGCAGCACGTGCAGCCGCCCGCTGCCGCCAGCTGCGAGCCGCCCGTGCTCGGCTCCCCGGAGCATCAAGCAGGAAGTGGCACTGGACTTGTCTCTGCGCAGTGCGACCCGGCGTCCCCTGTGACACGCAGCCCCAGGGAGGGGAACTCTGCCTCTCCTCGCAAGAGGCTTCTCTGGGAAGAATCACGGCCTGATGTTACACAGGCGCCCTCCACCCCCCCAGGCTCCACCATCCCTTTGAAACTAGAGCATGCTACAGAGGGGAATGAGCAGAATTTGCCCCCGTCTCCTGAGCTCGAGCCCTTCCCTCGCGCCTCACCTGGGGACTGGCAGCAGTGTGAGAAGTGTGGCCAGCACGTGCTGGCCTGGGAGCTCCCAGAGCACCTGGACTACCACTTTGCTGTGGAGCTGCAGCACTCTTTCCAGGAGCCCAGCTCCCCACTGGCTCCAGGGGCAGCTCTTAGCCCCAGGGCTGCAGCTTCCAGCTCTCCTGCCAAGAGCAAGCCTAAGCCTCAAGCTGCCTCTGGTGCAAAACGGCCCAGGGAAGGGGCGACACGAACTCTAGATTTTTTCTTTAAACGGTTATCTCCTTGACGCCCAGCCACCCTGGGAATTTTAGATAATCAGTGGTTTTTTAAATACATCTGAAAGATTTTTATACTGACAGGTTTTAATGCATTAAGTCTAATAAATTATCTCTACCCCAAATCTGAGATGAACTGGAAGTCATGACTAGCATGTGGTGGTGGATGTATCTGGCCTTGCAAGTGCCTGGGTGGAGGCTGGTGCCCTCCAGCTCACCCTGCATCTGCTTTCACCAACCCATCCTGCTGGGAGGCATGCTCATAGCTGCACCGTGCTGTTAGTAAGCCTGTTCCTCCAGCTTTTTCCTGGGGAGGCAACAGCATCTCCCCATGCTGTAGAAGTGTGAAAACTGAAGTACAGAGACAGCAGCTTGTGCCAGGGAGGCTCTGGCCAAGTCTAGTCCCAAAACCCTATCCATGCAGCATGCTGAAGCCTCCACCTTACAATAGTTCTCTCCTGGTGATGCTCTTACTGTGTGTTTTACAGCTGGGAGCTTACCCCATGCTTGCTTCTGCCCTCCTGTGCTGAGGGCAGACTGTTTTTTCTCCCACAACCTGGAAGGGTTTCTCTGATAGACTGGGGCAAGTCCCTGGGTGTAGCGGTCTGGCCTGTGATGCTCTGGGGAGTATTACAGGCAACCTGATTGCAGGGTTCTACTTTGATTCTGTTCTGGGGAACCTCTTGTTCAGCTCTCGGGACCGTGGGAGGGAGTTCACATGAGAGTGGCAGCCTCAGCCCTCGGCAGGCTGCAGCACAGCCACCAGTGCCGACCGTGGCATGGGAACAAGGGGGCACCGAGGGAGCGACCCCCTCCAGCACGAGGGAGGTTTTTGCCCTCTACCTCCCAGGAGGACTCAGTTCCAGCTGCACTATTGGCTGCCTGGAGCCCTTGGGTCTGTTCCAAAAGCAAAATCGCTGCTGCCAGTAATTCAAAGGCAGCTGAGGGCAGAGAAGGGAGCTGGCCACGTCAAAGCGGCCCTGGGTGGGGTGTGGAAACGCGTTGCACAGAGTTTCATCAGCTGCAGCTTCCCCTCCCAGGGAGGGGAAAGAGCGTGCGCCTCGGCCGAGCCTTCTGCGGGCAGCAGATAGAGCTGGCTCTGCTGCCCGCCGCACCGCGGCCTCCCTCCCTCTTTCCCTCCCGCGCGGGGCCGCAGCGCCTGCAGGCCGCTGGGACGGAGCCTCCCACCCGCGGAGTCACCGCCCCGCGCTGCTCCAGCGCTGACACCACAGCGGCTGCAAAGCTGCCATTACCACTGGCAGAGGGGACACGTGTGAGCAGCAGTGACCGCCGGGGAAGGAATGCAGGAGTCTCTCTCATTAACACCAGGCCTCACGTTCCAAAGGGACGAGTGTCCCGGCGCGGTCATGCAGAGGAAGGCGGCCTGGCGGGTAGGGCTGCTTCATGGTGCCCTGACAGCGCCTGTCTCATCTGCTCCGCGTCCAGCAGGACCGGCTGCAGCAGGTGGCACTGCCCCCCACACAAACACGCCCAGGGCAGACACGGCCCTTCAGTGACACCAGTCACCTCCAAGGGGAAGCTTCTCTGTCTCTGCTTGGAAGCAGGGGAGTAACCTGTTTTCACAGAGAGGAGGCACTCGCAAACTGATAAGCTCAAAGCTATTTTAAAAACAAAGCAGGGGTTATATTTGTGCCCAAGGAAGCAGCCCTTAAAGGAAGCTCTGGGGCAGGGTGATCGGTGGCTGGGAGGAAGCACAAGCTGCGGTCGCCCCTGCCCACAGCAGTGACAAAAGCTGTGCTCAGGGTGCAGTGCAGAGCTGCAGGGCTGGGAGCAGGGCACCTACAGCTCTTATAGTTACATAGGAAGGGCTGGATGGCAGCAGGGTGAGAGCCCCGCTCCACACTCGCTCACTGTTCGACTCATCTCGATAAAACGTCTTTATTCTGTACATTTATATAGAGATGCCTGAGGAAGGCGGGGGGGGCACCTCCAGCATTAGAAAAGCTAAAGACAACAGAAGAGCAATGATGAGGAGCATGGCACCAAGAAAGGTCGCGCCACGGCCGATGGGGTGGCTGCCCTTTCGGAGGTGGTCGCTGCACCTCGCACCTGCCTGGGTGCCGAGGACGCCAGGGTGGCTGCAAGCAGCTGCTTTCAAACCCCCACCCAGGGCTGTTCTCAGGGAGCCACTAGCACCACAGGGAAGAACCTGCTGGCAGCTGGGGCCTATCGGGGTCCCAGAACAGTTGCTGTAACACCCGGAGCACTGCCGGGGCCAAAGGGAACAGAGATCCTGCTGGAGCAGCTCCTTTGAGCCCATGGATGCTGGACTGGTGGGGAGGAGACAGGTTTTCAGCTGGCTCTGCTCTCCCAGGTGCCTGTCACTCCTGCCACTGCTGAGCTGCCTCTCAGTCTCTCACAGGCAGGACGGCCTTCCGTGATCTCTGCGTACCCACCACTTGTCACCGACTCCCCATCTTGCAGGGGCAGCCCTGCCGGGTGCTCCGAGGCAGCCACGGATGCGCACGGGCCGCTCAGCCCCGGCACGAGGGGAACCTGCTCGCAGGCAGGCGAGTGCTTTTAGGGGCCATCTCACTCACAGCCGATACCTTTGGCCTAGCAGTCAGCAGTAAAACCTGCAGCCCCTGCGCAGCTCCTGCTGCTCCCTCCAGGCTGAGTGTGGCCTGCAGTAACTGTCACGCAGGGCGCAAACGGGGAGTCGCAGGTAGCGAGCGAGGGACAGAAGCGCTCCACTTCTCGTGCACAGAGTCCTTGCTGGTGGCGCCAGCTTTCCTCCAACAGTGACCCCAGTGGCCGGGGAAAGAAAACAGGTCTTCCTTTAGGAGAAAGAGAACTAAACCCACGCCACTGTCAAATCACATCTCTACAGTAAAGTCACCTGTTACTTTGTTAATAACACAGCCTGCCCGGCTCAGACATTAAGGCAAGTGTCTGAGGAGCAAGCTGGGCCAGGCCAGGGAGCCCACTGAGAAATGCTGCTGCCCACTCAAAGATGAAATTTGGAGCTGAACCTCCGTGGAAACAACCAGCACGTGCCAACATTGGCCCAGGGCCCCCTGTGCTCCACAGAACTGCCTCCTGCTTCGGACGGCAGCTGCTCAGTGGCTGCAAGGAGCAGAGGTAAGTGCAAATTCTGCCTTTGCGCCGCTGTACGAGGAGGCCGTGCTGCTCGGAGCGCCCCAGCCTCCCAGGAGGCACAGGCGGGAGGCTGCAGGCGCGTGCACGTGTGCATGTGTGCGGGGAACAGGACGCTCGGCCAACAGCAAGACACCCAGATTACAGTAATGCAAAACCAACACACAAATGGACACTGCAGATTAAAGCCAACCAAGAATAAAACGGTTAAAAAAGTGTCCTGAATGCATTTTGAAAGGTCCAGCCAAGCCCCCACAGTGGGAAGCAGGGCCTCTTGCATCCCTCCCCAGAGGGATGTGCTGCAGGACTACTCTGGATCGAGCTGCAATGGGACTAGATCTTGTATCATAGATGGAAAAAAAAAATCCCTTCACTGCTTGTCTTCAAGGACCTGCTCCTCCCAACCAATAATTTTCAAACAGTAAACACAGCCAGAACTTGCCTGCCCAGGTCTTCAGGTGCCTCTGATCTCTTCTGGAGGGCAGGGTAATCAAAGCAGAAGGCAACGTGGAGAACATGCTTAACTTGCCTCTTGTAGGGCACTGAATGCAAGGAACTCTCCAAGACTCCACCTCGCAGCACAGAGGAGGGACGCCCATGCTAGAGCTGGATAGCAGCAGCTCCAGGCACCACTCGGAGAACCAGGGGAGCTTCCGTCCTTCTCCCCGCTTGTTGGTGAGTGATCTCTCCGACCCACTCGTAGTCAGAAGCTCCGTTGTCCAGGCCCTAGGGACTCCTCCAGGCCGTTTTCTTTGGTGGTGATGGCTTGGAGGTCAGTAACATGCCCAATGCCTTTGGTGACTCCTTCACGAAAGAGCAGCTTGGCTCCAATCTTCAAGTATTCGGGATGCTTGATGAATCTGAAGCGGACGACTGCCTTCTCCCCCGTCCGCAGTTTGTCCTAAGGAGACAAAGGGGATGCCTAGGCCCACTTACCACACCTCTGCTGAAGGAGACTTGGGCGTGGATGCTAAAAAGATGAGGCAACAGGTTGTCTCTCTCAGGCTTGCAGAGTTAGAGCCCTTCCCATCACTGTCTGCATGGTGTGAGACAGGAACACAAAGCACTGCAGAATGGAGAGTTTGCCTCCCTTCCCAGTCCTGCTGGGATCCAGCAGGCTTATTCTGTGATCCAGCTGCTTATTTTGTGATACGGAAATTCTTTGACATTGTTAGAGGCAAATCAACTACACAAGCAGGATAAAGGGACCAGTGTGTTCTCTGAAGGGACAAAATACCCAGAACCAGACTTGATAGTCCCGTGGCCCCTGGCTTTATTGGCAGGCACAATGGAATCTCAACATGTCCCACACGGAGGTCCACATTCCCCACCTTTCCTCCCAGGCCTACCTTTCCGTGGATCTTCTCTACAATAGCAGTCTGTCGCACGTTGCCTACATGCACCGTCACCTGAAACCCCTTCCGGAAAGTCGTGGCATGGAACAGCAGCACAATCTCAGCTTCAAACACTGAGCAGATGGTGGGGTTCATTTCTGGGCTCACCATCACCATGCCCTGCACAACAGACCAAAGCTCAGATCACTCGAGGACAGCCCCTTTGCCAGGCCTATACCAAACACACACACATTTCCACTCTAGGACTTAGCCTTGTTTCCCTTTCTCAGCCCTGCACTTCTCCTATCTCATAGCCTGTCCATTTCCTCCCTTTCCAGCAACTTTTATGCACACCCCTCTACTTCCTTCCCCCATTACCAGAGCAGGTTCTCCTGGGAAGCCTGCACCGAGCACCTTGGCAGCTGATCTTACTGCTGCTGGAGCAGCGAGGAGCCTGGCAGCAGCCGGACTCACCTTGCGCAGGAGGGAGCGGTCAAAGGGTCCGAGGGCCAGCGTGGCTGCCTGCCCTGCCCGCAGCACCCGGCAGGCCGAGCGGTTGCGCTGGATGCTGCAGACCTTCAGCCGCAGGAACTTCCCGTCGTCAGTGGGACCAACCACCAGGCTCTCCCCTTCTCGGCAGATCCCGCTGCCAGGACACAAAAGCAGGACAGATCAGCAGGGAACACGGAAGAAGCTGCACCCTGCAAGATTAACCTGCACCAACTCCTCTGGGCCAAGGATATGATTGTCTCTGGACTCCTAGCTAGGCATGTGATGAGCTAACAGGGATACAAAACTGGCAGGAACAGGGAATTCTTATAGCATCAGCAAAAGCCGCACCATTACTCCTTAGAAAACCGAGTGTTTTTCTCCCCCTTCTCCTTGGACAGGTGCCATTCTGGCTCCTGTGCTGACATACTGCACTCTTCCTCCTGGACAGACTGCAGTTGGCACCCACTCTGCACGGACACCCTGAGAACCAAACTGCTCTGACCACTGCTGGGACACTGAGGGACAGCAGCCTTCTCATAGGAGTGACACGCGACAACTCCTGCTGGAATCAGTAGATTTGCTTTGCACATTTTCTTCTCCCCCTGCTTGAGGAAGGAGAGCAGCACCTCGGGATGCTGGCTGACCTCTGCTGACTCTGGCTCCTACCAGACCTTCTTTCAGCACGATACAGGTCACATTGCTAATCTAGCAACTTGAGAGCAGGGTCCTCACTTGTGACCATGTGAGCAAGGGCTGTTCACAGCACCTCCCAACGCCCTCTTGGGCTTCACCCTCAATCAACTCTGTTATTGGGCAAGAGCCAGGACTGATTTTGCCTTGTGCTTTTTCCATCTGATACAGATGGCGAGGACTGGACAGCCTCTACTCTGCTGCTCTCAGAGCAGTGGGCGACTCCAACCTTGCTGAACTCTGGTAACCACCCACACTCACACTCATCTATCTGCCTGGCACCGCTTACCTCGAGAGAGTTCCTCCCACAACAGTCCCCACCTCTGGCACAGTATAGATTTCATCGACCTGCAAGAAGGCAACCAGAACAAGCTGCTCAGAGAGCTCCAGAAGAACAAGCTGCCCTCGCCACGGGTGGAGGGAGGGGAGTGCTCTGATGGGCATCAGAGGTCATCTCAGAGCTTTATCAGCTCCGACTATCTTCCCATTAGAGGAACGCCAGTTTGAGAGGTGTAAAGCAGGGAAACAGTCTTTCTGTGAGATGGACATCCCTTGGTTACAACAGGGCTGAGGCTAACAGGCCTTTACAAGGAGCAAGCCCACTCTTTAACATTTACCCATAGTCCAGGATTTCATCATATGTCCCCGCCATGGTGTCCTCACACTGGCTGGCACACAGTACAGTAATAGGCACAGTAGCAGATGTAGAGCTGAACTACTTTTACATACCTGAAACTCTGTGAGCTGTTGCATTAGTTCCTCCTGCTCTTTACTGTTGGTTAGTGGAGGAAGGATGTTGAGGAAGACTTTCAAAAGATCTAGATTCTCCCCAGAGACGCTGGACAGTGTGAAGATTGGGGTGATGCTGCCAAACACACACACACACACACAGAGGGATGAGTGGAAGGCCAGACTGCAGGTGCAGAAAGTGACTAGGATTCTGAATCTACAGAGCCCAGCGGAATGACAGAGACCACAGTAAGAAACTGTGGACCACTGTGGAAGGGTGTGTAGACTACACGGAACTCTGCAGAAATCCTGCCTCAGTGCTTGGGTGAGACATCTATCACCTGCCAGCCCATGCTTCTGTCCTGGAGATGTCCAACTCAACTGCTGGCACCTTCTGCTCTGAAAGCCCCAGAAAAACCTAGCAGGGGAAAATGTTCTCTTGGAGGATGTAAAGGCAGGCAACCTTGCAGATAAGGGGCCAATATGTTCAAGATGTCACCCGCTCCCCTGAGGAAGGCTTTCCCAGCTCCACAGAGCAGCCCAGGCTGAATTATATGTTCCTAGCAGACAGAAAGGAGGGTCCCTTACTTGGGAGACTGTGCAAACTGCTGCGCTGCTGTGACCGCATCGTCATCAGAATTCACAAGCAGGGGGAGCTTGTTGCAGCCTGGCTGCTTCAGGATTCGCTCCAGCTGCTTCACTGTCCGCTCCACGGTGGTTTTTGAACACAAGTCGACTTTGCTGATGACAATGAAGAAGGGGACCTTGAGGGCCATTGCCAAGCCCAAGTGCTCTCGCGTTGTGCCTGCTGCAGGAGGAAAGTGAGAGCAGTAGTAGCCACCAAGTATTCATCTGCCCAGATCATCAGGCAATGGAACAGGAACATTATCCTTTTAATCAAAACAAACATTCATCTAGAAAATACCAAGATGACTGAGACTTCTTGAGCCTGATCTCTTTGCTTCTGAAAGATACAGTGGTTTTTCTCTCTCCATGGACTAGAGTTTTCCAGAAGATAGCCATTAAAAAATGTGGGAGAACTCCAGTTGCCTTCTTACAAGGTTCAGGCTACCCTTATGAATATGTCAAAGAGATTTTTTTCCAACAAATGCACCCTCAAATGCCAACCAAAGCCTCTCTCTCCTGAGCATCATTTCCACTAACCTGGTATACAGATGACAGATGACAAAAGGATTCCACTCTACCCCCTCCCAGCCATTTTTAGGTATTGGTCTACAAGAAAACAGTATTTTTTTTTCTTTCCTTTTTTTTTTTTTTTTTTTTTTCCTGACAATAATCCCCAGCTAACCGGGATCTTCCCAGCCACCCTCGATTCATCTTGGGCTGCTTCCAGTCTGTCTGTGTGTTCCTCAGTGCAGGCAGCACAACACTCACCAATGCCGGTGTTAGCACTAACTACCAACATAGCAAAGTCTGGGCAGTAGCTGGTGAGGCCAAAGATGGTTGTTTTCAGGTACTTGTGGTGGCCAGCCAGATCAATGAATGTGATCATCTTGGAGGAGCTCTCACAGATCTCTTCTGCCGTCCGGGAGTCACTGTAATTCACCACCTGAGGAACAAGAGGACTCAGCAAGAAGAAGCACTACCATGCAAGTAAAGGAAGAGCCTGGCCTTATCAGACTACACTGACCTCAAAAGTTATTGAATACAGATCATTCCTCATGGATGCAAGAAACTATGTTTGCTGCAAATGGACAAGCAGCCTTCAGGACACAGAGCTGGGCAACCTCTCTTCCATCACTAAATGGTTTCCCTCAATATTGTTAAGTGACAAGTCACATTCTCCTTCCCCATCTCACCCTCTCCCAGCTCAGAGTTCAGCAGACCTCTCTCTCTCACCTCTCCTTTGCTGTTGAAGCCAAGGATCTCAAAGCTGATACTCGATGTTCTTCCCGACTGGATTTCATGTAGATGCCGGAAGAGGTTGAGGCGTGCTCTTCCCCTCCCGTTGTCCAGCTCTCCTTGCGTCAGGACACCCAGAAGAGTTGACTTCCCTGAGTCCACATTCCCCAGCACAGCCACTCGCAGGTCTAAGAACTAAGGAAGAAGGACCAAAGAAATCAGGAAACTTAGCCACTGCAGTGCTGGTTGTTGCACTGAAGCACAGATGGGCACTGTACAGCATAACCCTCTTCATCAGATTCTGCTCCTTCTCTCAGAAAATCACAGCTCAGGAGTTGCAAACCAAGGTCATTTGTTGCAGCAGGAACTGCAAATCCTTCCCTGCTTCTGCGCTTGGCTGCATCACAACCAGTGCTTCAGAAGTGAGCTAATTTCTCACCTCTGGTGCAGGCAACCTCCCCTACTGGAATCTGCCGCAACCGCAATCCCGGAGATGAAAAGCATTGTTCTCAAGCCTCCCTTTGGCAGCTCTTTAGAGAGCCTGCAATGGGTCAATCTAGGGCAAAGCACCTCTAGGGTTTGGGCTCTCGTCCCAAAAGGAAGCTGCTGGAATGAAGCCTCAAACCTAAAAGTCACCAAAGGGAGAGGATGGCCAAGCCGCAGGTTCCTACCTGTTGGTTGTCAGGCACCTTTCGGACAAGGACTTCTGTTATCTTTCTTGGAACGTCGCTGTCGTAATCAACCTCCCTCTCTCGGAGCACTGTGATGTCTGCCCCGACTCTGCCATGGACCCAAAAGAAAGAGTGAGACACACGTTTGTGCTCAGCTGCCCCAGCACCTCTAGAAACAGACGTGGCAAAGCGAAGGGCACAAACACTGGAAGCAGCAGGGCAGAAGCCTCGAGCTTCCAGCCAAGCTGCCCTCCTATTCCCAGAGCCTCGTGCTACAGGAACTTCAGGCACACGGAGGCTTTGTGCAAAGGAGCCACGAGCCCAGTCCCGTTTTGGGGCTGAGCTTCTGGAGGCTGCGCTCGCTGCCTGCCGGCGCTGCAGGCGGAAGGGACACGTACTTCTCGGCCATGCGGCGCAGCGTCTTGAGAGAGGCGCGCATCTCCTCCTCCGAGAGGCCCACGAGCAGCCCGTTGTCCTCCACGCCGATTTGATAGACAGCCTCACCTCGGCCTTCCTGCAGTCGCCACTTCATCTGCGTCACGAGGTGCTCGAAGCGATATTGCGAGGGATTCACGAGCTTCAGCTGTGCAACAGAGCAGGGAGCTGAGAGTCACAGTGTGGGTGCCCAGGGAATCCCGCTGCCCAAGGCAGTGCCTCCCCAACCCAACCCCATGAGGCAGCTTCTCCACCCTGACCCACCTCTGAGAAACACAACCCACGACAGTGGGGTGGCAGATCATTCCTGCCTCCGTACCCTGCCTGCGGTGGGGGCAAAGAGCGAGCACCACACCACCTATTTGTGATATAGGAACCAAATAACTGTGAACGGCAGGAGAGCCGCAAGCAAGTGGCTACGGAATACTGGGTATCTCCATCAAAGGAGGAAGGTCTCAGGAAAAGCACAGTGAATCTCATCTCCTAAACCAGATTCTTAAAACCAGTGCTGATATCCAACTATTCCAGCTGAACATGCTAGGTATTGCTCCACACAGAGACCCAGAAGTGGACTGGGTCCAACTCCCTTTTCCGTCCCTTTCTGGAACATGTTCCCCACATGCTGTCTTTGTTGAAGTTCCTCGCTGCAAAATAATCCTCTCGGAGGAAGACGTCCCCTCTGCAGTGCTCAACAGGCTCACCTTGTACTCGATGTTCCCGTCTTCTGCCTGGTCAGGGAATGAAATAAGATAAAAAGGTTAGACGCTGTGCCAGCAGAGACTTCTACAGGTACCCAGGCACTCTGTAGCTCCTACCACCAGAGAGAGGGAAAATTGCAGAAACCTACTGTGTTAGTCACAGCCTCACCTGCTGTTCATTCATCAATTCCTACACTGCACTGGAATTTACTTGGGGTTTGTTTCTGCTGTTTGCATCACATAGGTTGAACTAAAAGTTAGAGTCATGCAGGAGGGAATGCCACGTTTTGTGGTTGTTGCTGGTTTTGTTTTATTTTTTTCTCCACTGACAGCAGAGGATGGGGCCAGTCTGAAAGTCACAGAGACTTCCAGTTTAAAAAAAAAAAAAAAAAAAGAGAAAGCACACAGGCCAACAGATGATCAAAAATCTCCACACATCCCACTCCATTCACATCCCACACTGCCACCACACACTATCCAGCACCTTCTGTCCACCCAGCATTCATGGAAAAAGCTGACCGGCGGCAAAAATCGCTGCCCCTTCTCCCCCACATTGCTATGCTGCTCATCCATTTTTTTCATTGACTCCTTCCTATATCCATGCACATCTACCTTGCAGAGAGAAAAAACTTCAGACATTAGGAAGCAAACTGCTGGCTTGTTTGTCATGCAGCAACCTCGCTACTGACCTGACACTCCTGGATACGTAGAACTGATCAGGAAAGGCTGTGGCCAATGTCTGGGAGGGCTTCCCCAGGAAGGGCTGCAGCCAGCTCAGACTCACAGCCCCAGACAGAAAGACCCGTTAACTCATCAAGCTCACTCCAGCCACAGCAGGCACCAGCTCTCAGAGGGCCAGTATTGAAGTAAATTTCCTGCCAGTTGAGTGGCCCTCAGGACCACTGAGAAAGGGCTTGAGGCTGCAGGAAGGCCAGTGCTCTGGCTGAGAACAGGGCTGCCAGCACTGAGCACTCCTTCTCCCCTGGACACACATCTGCATGTTGAGAGAGGCAGGAGTCCTCTCCTTGCCTTCCAGCTGCGCGCTCAACCGCAGCGGAGCTTCTGGTGGCAAAAGGCCAGCGGAGGGAGGCTCTGAATTAACAGCTCTGCTCCGCTTGCAGGTTTTCCTCAGTTATCACTTGCCATCCCTCCGTCCCCGGGAGCAACACGGCGTTCACCTGCCACACTGCACACGATAAGAGGGCAGCGGGTCTCTCTCAGGGCACTAGCAAAGCAGCGAGTCGGGGCTCACCAGGCCGCGCAGTGGGGGAGGCGGCCGAGGGCAGGAAGCGGCAGGGAGCGGGACCCCAGCTGCAGCTGCAGGGGACAGTCCGGGCCCTGGCGAAGGGGGCACAGGGCAGCTCAGCCCCACGCGCCCCGCTGCGGGGAAACGGGGGTGCCCCCCAGCACCGGCCCCTGCGTCTTCTGTAGGAGCCTCGCTGTCTTTTACAGAAGTGTCGCTGTGCGGGGCCGGGCAGCCGGGCGCGGGGCAGCGCAGGGCTCGCCGCACTGTTGCTCCTATCGCCGCCGTGCCAAGCACCTGCGCTCACTGAGACGCCACTTAACTCGCAGCTCCCCGCTCCCCGGTTCTCCGGGCAGGAGCAGGCGGCGACTCGCCGGCCCCCACGGGACTCCGGCTGAGCCGGGGCTCGGCCACGGCACCGGCCAGGGCCCGGCCGGGCCCCGATAGCTCCCGGGCGCTATCGCGTCAGGGACCCCCGGCCCCGAAACGGCCTCGGCCGCGGCGCTGCCCGCCCGGCGGGGGCTCACCTCGGGCGGCAGGTACG
>VZSV01000116.1:0-15333 GCA_013398735.1 Nothocercus julius
CCTCGCGCAGCCGCCCGCCCTGAGGCGGCCGCAGCGCCCGGCGCCCTCCCCTGCTGCCCGGCCGGGGGCTCCGGGCTCCGGCAGCTCTTCCCCAGCTTCTCTTGTTCCTTGGGGTCCCCGAGGTGCTTGAGACACTCCTGGCGTCTCAAGGCCGGCATGTTTTGTGGAAAACCACAAAACGTATCCTGTTTTTTGGAGTTTGTTTCTGCCTGATTGCGATCAAGTGCCCCGGAAAGGGCTGTCGTGGGTCAGGTATCCAGCAGGTCTCGCTGCAGTTGCTCACGCGTCGCATCCTGTTAATCCATGGCAGACACAGGGAGGTGCACCCAGGCGCAAGAAGCGACATGAAATGCTGGAGAGAAGGGGCTTGTGTGGCACTACAGGCCACGCAAGGAGCAGAGATTGTGCGGAAAATCTCGCCGTCAAGAACTGAGTGTCCGAAAAGGAGACAGAGGAGTCCTAATGAACAAAGGGAGAGCCCACCGGGCATATCCCCGTGGGGTCTCTCAAACTGCTGGGGGACGCAGCCCCCCCTTTTATCCCTTTCCCGACCTAGGGACACCCTCTCCTTTTCCCCGTTGGCCGAGGTACTCAGAAGCTCCAGCCTTCCCGGCCCGCCAGTACCAAACTCCCTGTCTCCTGCCATCTGTTCTCACCTAAGGTCACCTGGCTCCTTCGTCCCCCTTGCCAAAGAATGGGGAGCAATTCCCTCCTTTGTAAAGGCGCCCAACGCTTGGCATAGGCTCTGTTGTCCCACTCGCTCACGGCTCCGCTCAGACCTCGCCGCCCTTGTCCTGCTCATCAGCCAGACTGGGGGGGAATCCCCGTATTTGTGAACACACAAACCTGCGTATTCCGCTCAGGATGGAGAGGGCCCTGAAAAGAGACCCAACGTGGAAACACGTTCAGAAGTGCCCGTGTGTCAAGGAGACTGAGGTGAAAGACCCAGCTGCGGTTATCTCTGCTTTGAGTGTGAAAGTCCCTTTCACTGGTGATAGTATTTTCTGTGCGTAGAAATCTGGGCTTGAGGTGATCAGGATGGAAAAGAAACTACAAATGTCTAGTAGGGAAAAAAAAAAGAGAGAAAGAGAGAAAAAGAATAGAATGCAAATAAACTGTGAGTGGACCTGGTTGGTGGATCTCTGCTCCTGAAGCGCTTGGAGCTGATGACCAGGTGTAGAAGAATGTGAGGGAGATCTTTGATCCAAGGGTTTGGAAAATGAAAAGCAGAGATCTAGGGGGGGGATGTAGAAGAGAGAAAGACAACTTTTCTTCTTCCAAATAGGCGGTGGGTTAGGAGAAACACCCACAGGTGCACCCCATCACGGCTCATAGATTTGTGGGTGTCTAGTTTGCTTAAATAATCTCTAACCCAATCCTCTTCAACCAGGGCAAAGTCTTCCTCTCTCCAGATTTTCTCTCTCGTCTCTGTAGTTCATGGGGAGTCACCTTAGCAGTAAAGACTGAAGCAAAGCAGCATTTACTAACTCCACCTTCTCTGTACCCTCCATCACCAAGGCACCCACTGCACTCAGCAGTGGAGCCACATTCTCCTTAGTCTTCCTTTTGCTGATGAGCTATTTGTAGAAGCCCTTCTTGTGGTCCCTGTCAGTTCTTGCTAAACTTAATTCCAAAGGGGCCTGGGCTTTCCTTGCCACATCCCTGCATTCTCTGACCATCCTCCTGTATTCCTCCCCAGTGATCTGTCCCTTCTTCCATGCTATATATGCTTTCTTCTTCTGCTAATGTTCTGGAACATCTGCCCTATGAGGAAAGGCTGAGAGAGCTGGGCCTGTTCAGCCTGGAGAAGAGAAGGCTGAGAGGAGACCTGAGCAGTGTCTATCAGTACCTCAAGGGAGGCAGTGAGGAGGATGGCGCTGGCCTCTTCATTGGTGGCCACTGACAGAACTAGAGGAAACGGCCACAAACTGAAACACCAAAAGTTCCACAGGAACTTTAGGAAAAATTTCTTGACCGTGAGGGTGACAGAGCACTGGAACAGGCTGCCCAGAGAGGTTGTGGAGTCTCCTTCTCTGGAGACCTTCAAGACCCGCTTGGATGCAGTCCTGAGCCACCTGCTGTAGGTGACCCTGCGTGTGCAGGGGGGTTGGACTAGATGATCTCTAGAGGTCCCTTCCAACCTTAAGCATTCTATGATTCTATGATTCTAAAGTTTCCCCAGAGCTCCTTCCCCATCCACGCAGGTCTCCTACTACCCTTCCTTGACTTCTTTCTTGTAGGGATGCCCCAATCCTGAGCTTGGTGGAAGTGGTGCTTGAATATGGGCTAACTCTCCTGGACTCCCTTTCCATCTAGGGCCCTGGCCCAGGGGATTCCTCCAAGTAGGTCCCTGAAGAGGTCAAAGTTGGTTCTTTTGAAATCCAGATTGCAGTCCTGCTTCTTGCCCAGCTGCCTCCTCACAGCAT
This sequence comes from Nothocercus julius, assembly GCA_013398735.1. Taxonomy (NCBI): domain Eukaryota; kingdom Metazoa; phylum Chordata; class Aves; order Tinamiformes; family Tinamidae; genus Nothocercus; species Nothocercus julius. The sequence goes on from VZSV01000116.1 coordinate 2,427, forward strand.
CTTGGACTTCAACATCTCGTGGTCAGTGTAGCCAAGACTGCCCCCAGTCTTCACATTTTCCAACCAGACCATCTCTGCTAGCAGCGCCCCTCTCCTCGTTGGCTCATGTACCACCTGCATCAAAGTTATCCCCAATGTCCCGCAGGAACCTCTTGGGCTGCTTGTTCCTTGCGGTGGTGTCTTTCCAGCAGGTATGGAGGTGGCTGAAGCCCTCCATAGGAACCAGGGCCTGTGATCGGGGAGCTACTTGCAGCTGCCTGGAGAAGCCTCATCCACTACCTCTTCCTGGTCAGGAGGCCTGGAGTAAAACCCACCACAGTGTCACCCTGTTGGCCTCCCCTTTAATCCTCACCCAGAGGCTCTCACCTCGCACTCTCTCCTCCCCTAGGCCGAGCTCCAGACATTCGGGTTGTCCTCTTGCGTCAAGGGCAACTCCAGCGCCTGGTCTTCCTGGAGCCGCATCCGCCACATCCACATCCCGCAGAGCTGGGAGCGAAGAAGAGCTTGAGGTTGGGATCTCCTGGGCGTCTGGGCTGCCAGCCTGGGTGCTCACAGATTCCTTCTCCTTCACCCCATCCCTCGCCTTCTCTGCCCTCGCTTTAAAATTATCCTGGCAGTCCCGTCATGCCCATGGGACCAGCTCCAAAAACGTGAAGGGGTGGCCAGGCAGCAGCCTTGCGCCTGGCTCTTCCCTCCCGCAGCAGGAAGAGGGATGGCCTAAGGCAGGAAGGGGCCCAAGGAGGAAGCAGTGATGGAGGTTTGGGCTGAAGGGCTGCAAGGAACAGCTCTGTCCCACCGTCCTCCCATTGCCTTCCCCAACCCAGGACATCTCAGCTCTGCTGCAGGAACCTATTTCATTTCCTTGCACCGAGAGGAGCCTGGAGCTGCAGGGGCCGAGCAGGGGAGCAAAGTTGGATCCGCTGCTCACATTCGAACAGTCGCCTGCAAACATGGTTAAGCTCTTTGGATGAAGGACGGCTTGTGGGGCTTTGGAAATGAGGTTGCACCTCTGAAGACACCACCCCAGCAGCCTCCCGGCACGCAGAGGTCCCTGGGGCCGAGCACCGCAGGTGTCCAAGGCAGGTTCATCTCAGCACCAAGAACAAACAGAGAGGTCAGAGTACAGCCATTTTTGTACCGAAAATAACATTTATTTCTCCATACTTTTTACATATAAAGGAACCATCATGGTTATCATGGTGCTACCAGAGCAGTGCTCACCCACAGCTGCAAAGCCGTAAGAAAAAAACAGGGTTTTATTAAGGAAACCCTTACAAGCCACTTCCCTCCCTCCCCCCAAAATAGACACTCTAGCCCAGGTGCAGCTCACAGCCCGTTTCTCTCCCATCTTGCGGCTTTCTGGGGACGCCGGGTGCAGCCGCTGGCGCTTGGCCGCACTGGGGCAGCTCCTCGCCGAGTCCCCGAGCGGCAGAGGCGGCGGCACCGCCTCGCTGGGTGACACGGCCTCCCCTCGAGGGCAACGGGACCCACGCGCTGACCGTCCTGCCGGCCCCTTCCCACTCTCGCGCCTTGGCGGGGAGGCAGCCGCTTGCGGAGGCCGGGGGAAGGTGGTGAAGCCTCCTCGGAGCCGCCCTGGAGAGCAGGGAGCCCCTCGGCTGCTGCCCACAGGGACTCAACGCTCCCTGCCTCGGCGGGCGCTTGGGGCTGAGCAGGAGCAGCCGCTCCGCCACCAAGGTTTTTCTCGCTAAAATAAAAGAGGATTGTGGAAACAGCCCTGGGGATCCGCGTCCTGCACCAAGACCCCGTGGGTGCAGGCGCTGCCCGAGCAGCCTCGCGCCTCTCGCCCGCTGGCCCTGCGGGTCTGGGGGCTGCCAGGGCAGGGGATGGGGGATCTGCCCGCCGGGCCCCTCTCCCAGCCGGGCTGTGATGCTCGGAGGACACAGGAGGCCGAGAACGCCGTGCGGGCCCAGGGTTTGGTTTCTTTTTCTTTTCCTTTTTATTAACATTTCCGGCCAAATAATCAGATGAGATCACAAGTCCTAGGCACACCCAAAACGCTCCCAACATGGAAAGTCTCTTGCTCTCGAACACAACACAAGTAGATGAAAAACACAGGCGGCCGAGGAGGCTGTGCGTCCCCGTGGCGGGACGGGGCCTGCGGGCAGCTCCCGGCAGGGCACCCGCTCCTGCAGGGAAGGACCTGCCCTGTCCCGGGCAGCAGAGCCCCTGGGCGCCCAAGGCGCTGCCTGGGCCTCTTCCTGCCCACCCTGGGGGGGCCCAATCGTTCCCTCCTTGCGAGTCTTCCCTTCCACACCCTTTCCTTTCTTTGCCTCCCTGGAGTGACTCCCACGTGACCTGGGATCAGCCCTGTTCCCTCCTGGGAAGCCCTGCGGGCAGGAACCACCGAGCGGGGCACAGCAAGGGCCTCGCTTGCTGCTTTCCCCCCGCAACCCCACGCTGGAAGGGGTAACCCTGGGAGGCGGCCAGGACCCCGAGCGCTGCCACCTGCGCCGGGGGTGGCACTTACGCCATGGGTTTCCCCACGGCACCGCGAGCCGCAGGCACCTGCGGCGTGCGGCCCGTGACACCGTTTGCTTCCCACCCCAGCAGGCGCAGGAAGCCCCTTGGCTGCTCCCAGCACGTGCCGAGCGGCACCGGGCCCACGAGGAGAGAGGGCAGGAGAGGCAGCGTCTGAACCACAGGGCGCACAGGCTCCACAGGAGGGAGACAAGGCAGCTCCTCCGGGCCTGGGGCTTCCAGAAGGGCAGCAGGTGCCCTCGGCGGCCAGGGAGGACGGTGAGGCCGGGGCAGGGCTGGCCTGGCCAGCACGGGGCACAGCAGGGGACTCCCAGGGACATGCAAATGCTTTGGGTGTTTTCACGTTACATTCACTTTTTTTTTTTTTCTTTTAAAACAAAATCTGATACAAAAATAGAGACATTTGCAAAGTGATTCTGTGGAACGAGGCTCCCGCCTGGGGCAGGGTGAGCGGGTGCCTGGCATGGTACAACACAACAGTGAAGCAAGTGGCCTCCGCACCCGTGGGGCTGCGGCCGCGCCAGGGGCTTGGCTCCAGGGCCGCGTTTTCCTGCCGCGGCTGCCCGTGAAGCTCGAGCGCCGCCGAGAACCGCAGCCCCAGGCTTGGCCCGAGCAGCTGCCACCGGGGGCTGCGGCCGGGGCTTGGGCAGGTGCCCACGAGCAGAAAGAGTCCCGGACGCAGAGTCACGCGGATCGACGCACTTCACCTCGGTCCTCTCGGCTTCCGGGCGCTCCGAGGCGGCGGATGCAGCTTCCTCGCGCCTGCCCCAGCCGTGGGCAGCAGGGTCCTCGCCCGTCCCTTCGGGCACGCACCTCCCCATGCTCTTCCCGGCAGCAGGGAGGGCTAAGGGACGCTAGTAATAAATAGAGCAAGCGGAGAGCGAGCAGGGAAGCAAGAGCTCCTGAGGGCAACCAAGGCGCAGCTTCCCACCGCCGGCAGCTCGGGAATCGCTTCCTTTCCCAGCGCACAGTGGGATGAGGGCACAGAAGGTGCTGGTACGAGAACACAACAGCATCTGGAGAAGTCGGAGTCCAGCTCAGTTGACCTACAGGGTTCCCTCCGTCAGAGAGCTGAGGAAGGAAGAGCCTCCAGGACCGCTAGAGGAGAATCCCCCGGAGCCACGGAGCTTTGGCAGGTCTGGCTCGTCAGTCCCAAAGTAACAGAGACTAAAACAGTCGGGGTTAAGGCAGCTTTTAAGGTCCCTGCTTTGGCACCCCAACATGGAGACACGTGTAGGTGCGGCGGTGGCTCTGCCCTCTCTGTCCGGGCCTCATTCTGCCCAGGCTGTTCCCGCGGAGGAAGCGAGGGCTGCACACGGAGTCCCTCCCCTCGGCGCCCAGCACGACTCCAGCTCGGCTAAAGCATCTGGCCCCTCGGCTCTCTAAGGAGGCCGACCGAAGGCTGGAGGGGAGATCTAGAGCAAGAACGAAAGGCTCAAAGCTGGCACAAGCAGCCCCAGGAGCAAAAAGGAAATTCAGTTACCCCTCAGGCCCATACACAGATTCCAGAATCATCCAGTGTATTTTGCTTCCTCTGTGAAAACGCTTTTCTGCAGGTTTCAGCCCTAGGCCAGGGCCCAAAGTCTAGCTCAAGAGGCTGTTGCTCTTCTTGGTTGCCTTAGGGACCCCTCCCCTCCATTGCTTTCTCGTGGTTCTTGAGCCCCATGCTCGGTGCTGTACTCATGTCCTCTTCCTTCAGAAGCTCTGACACTAACGCGGAGGTGAGAGCACAGCCATTTTTTCTCTTTCGTTTTCCTGCAAAAAAAAAAAGAAAAAAAACAGGTTAGAAATGGGGAACCCGAACTCCTTAAAACCAGGAGCCTGAGGGCAAGAAAGGGGGGGGTTCCAATCTCAAGTGTGGTGGCTTGGGCCCCGAGACCCCTCCTGTCTTCACTGCAGCCGTTGCAGCTCCCCAACTAGTGGCATGACCAGGACTTCATGCCCCGCACGCACCTTTGTGAGAGCTCCACGTGCCACGCACGGAGAGGAAGGCTGTGGTCTAGTGGAGAACACTGTCATCGTGCTCTTGGCGCGCTGTGTCAGGAGAGGCCGGTGGCCCTCCGGATCCTCCCCTGTTCTGTGCTTGCTCCTACCCGTTCAAGAACGGCCCTGCCTTCCAGGGGCAGTTGAGCTTTGGGGGGCCCAGATGAAGCAGTGCAGAACACTTGAGATGTCTTTACAGCCTAAGGCCCAAGGGCACCCGGGCCCTGATATGATAGTTCTCAAGTGGAACAGCAGCTGTGCCCCAGCGAGAGCAGTGAGAGCAACTGGGGCCTTTGGGGCGCTCGGGAGAAACGGTCCTTCTGTCGGGGCAGAGGCAGTGGCCACCCCGTACAAGCTCGGTGGGGTGCAACACGGTACCAAGACGTTCACCCGCGCGCTGCGACCGGCCTGCAACGTGCACCAGCGGTTCATGCAGCAGCCCCTGCCGTGGTTCATGCACCAGCCCCTGCTGCGGTTCATGCACAAGCTCCTTGGTGGGAATGTCCAGCAAGCAACACCCTTGCGTTTGAAAGGAGACAGGAGCAGGGAGTGCCCAGTGCTAAGGACGACCCCGAGCCCTCCATCCAGCTGCCCCGGGCAGCAGCTCCGAGCTTCTCTCCAGCAGCACTAGCTCTACTTCTGTCCATGCTCTTCCAGGCTGACCTTTGTGGCCCCTTTCTACACTTTATCCTCATCACTCTCTCCCTCCCACCCAAAGCCCCTTTGCTCCAGGACTTGCTGCTCTTTGTAACCTCTGCTTGCAGCCCAGATCACTTCCCGTCTTTTACCTGAACCCAGGCAAGAATTCTGTCTGCTCTGTTTCCAGTTAAATCCTTGCCCCAGAGCGAAGTCTGGAATGTTTTTTGCTGTCTGTCCTGCCTGTACCCACTTGGGCTCTTTATCCAAGTCCCAACTGCCAGGGAACGCACAGACACAGCTCCCTTGGCCCACGTGATGTCCCCAAGGGCCAAGACTGTGCCCTGGCACAGAGAGCACCTTCCCAGGTGGGTATAGGGGGAGGAACTGAAGCAGAGAGAGTCGGACAGGGTCCCTGCCCCGGGTATCCCTGCAGCCGCTGAGTCAGAAACACGGCACATGCAGCAGGAAGGGAGCGGAATGAGGAGAGAGGCAGCGAGAAGCAGCCGCTCCGGCCGAATCCGGGGAGCCCGGAGCCCCTGTGGGCGGCAGCGTGAGGCCGCCGCTGGCTCCCAGGCACGCAGCCAGGCTGGGGCACGCACCAGATCTGGAAAAGCACTGAAGTTTTTGTTCTTTACAGGAAAGTAAAAGGAAGAACGAGGAACAGAGGGAAACACTTCCAAAGTTACCGTTGACAACGGCCCTTTTTAAAAAGATCTGCTCTGGAGCCATGGCTGGACCTGCGGCCTCGGGCTGCTCTCCGGCTCCTCCTCTAACCCTCCCTGCCTGCAGCACACAAGGGTTACAGACACACGTGTGGGGCAGGGGAGAACAACATGCCCAAGTGTTACCCGCTCAGGCGCATCCGCCTCCACCTCACAGAGGGACAGGAGAGAGTCTAGCAGAGGAAACGAGAGAGTCACCAGTCAGATGGTCCCCAGGGGCTGCAAGGACAGACCCACCACTGCATGCAGGGCTCCCAGCCCTGACGCAAGAGCTGCTGGACCAAGCGGGTAGGGGGAGATCGCTGAGGGATCCTCCTCAGGACTCCAAAGGCAGGAGAAACACGGCCCGTGCCCAGGAGAGGGACACAGTGGCCGTTGTTCAGCCCCGTTCCCAGAGGCCCGGCAGCTTTTCCCATTCCTTTGGAGTCTGGCGCTGGAGCCGCTCACACCTGAACCCGCACAGCTGCCTACGGAGGGACAGGAGTTGAGATCAGAGGCTACAGGATCTACACGGAGCTTCTGTCCATAGGATGGAGGACGCAGCTCCTGCCACAAACACTGACACTGCAGATCTTACAAACTCTTGTCCAGGAGTGCTGCATTATTGGGTGGCACTAGGATATCTACTGTATATTTGCTATTGGTTATTAAAATTTCATCTCTATCTCCTCCTGCTGGTGCAGGCCGAGCCCTCTCTCTTTTCCTTATCTACCCATCTCTCCTTACTGCTCTGCGAGGCTCCATGTTGGCGTATTCTTCACAAAGACACCGTCCTTGCTTTCTCTCAAGGGCACTGCCCTTTCCATGGAAGAGGCTTCGTTGCAACAGGCTGCCCAGAGAGGTTGTGGAGGCTCCTTCTCTGGAGACCTTCCAAACCCGCCTGGATGCCGCCCTGTGCCACGTGCTCCGGGTGTCCCTGCTGGAGCAGGGGGGTTGGACTAGATGATCTCAAGAAGTCCCTTCCAACCTTAACTATTCTGTGATTCCACCTTGACCCAGCTACTCAACCCTGATTGAAATCTTCCCAAAGTTGATAGCTGCCATTTTGCCATTCCCTGTCCTGAATCAGCTTCCCAAGGAGTCTCTCTTTGCAAGTCTGCCTGGCAGGAATACAAGAGACTCATCTTGACCCCACTCACACATGTCAAAGGTACAATCCTATCTGACCAGATCTGAGTCCTGCTCCACATCCCTGTGCGGGCGAAGAGCAGACAGCGCATGAGAGTACACAGCAAGAGGAGCCGTGCAAGCCAGCACCAACAGGGGAGGGCAGAGAAGTTGTTGAGGGCAGTGAAAGGATGTAACACATAAATGATGAGCAAGTGCAGCGAGACGAGCTGGGTATCTGAACCATGACAGTCATTTTCATGACAGTCGATCACAACAGGTCGAAAAACTCCAAATAATAGGATATATTTTGTTGGTTTTCCCCTGCTTCCCTTGCTGGCCTTGAGACTCCTGGAACGTCTCAGGGACCTGGGAGTAGAGTTAGTCTGAATTGTGAGCGATACCCACCAGGGCGCGACTCCCTCTTCCTGCGGAACGCGTCTCCGGACTGCAAAGCCTCCAGCAGACTGTCCATCACTCCTGTCTCATCACCCTCTGCAGAAAAAACAGGACACTCAGTGAAATCCACGCGGCAGAAAAGGGGAGCAAACTCCAGCAGTGTCAGAAAGGCTGTCGGGTCTGCCCTCTTCCCAAGCAGTTGTTTAACCCTCGTGTAGGGGATCTACTGCTGTGCAGACCGACCCGCTCCCAGGTCAGGGCCCTGGAGGGCTGAGGAAGGGGGAATCGGATCCAGTAACCCAGGCTAAAGTCACAAGGCTGCTCCACAGAGCTGCACCCGACCTAAGTCATGACCCAATCCTGGGAGAGCTCACTTGGCTATTTATGACCTTCCCCCTTTCTCTTTTTAAAATAAACTTGCACAGAAATCTGAAACTCATGTGGTTGGAACAGACGAGTCTGGTGCCAGACTCGTGCATTAGTAGAAGAGCGACCAGTCAAACTGCTTGGAACGCAGGAGATGCGCGTGCTCAACCTGATGTGCATCAGGCCTCTCTCCCTCTCAAAATAGAGAGAACACAGCACTGTAGCACTGAATTCTTGCCCATTTTGTCCTATTGCTCTTGGTGTGTGTGTGTGACTCAAATTTCTGAATTTTATTTGGATGAGAAGTCTCTCAAAATAACTCTCAAGTTCAGCCAGGTTTCCTGTACCCTTTTCTTACTGAGAAGGTATTCCCAAACCTCCATCCCTCAGCATCCAGCTCTAGAACATCTCTTTCCATTTGCAGTTCTCTGCACATGCTAACAGCAAGGCTGTGCATCGGGTCCAAAACCTCTGCTGTCCCTCAAACCCAACTGCACTTCATACCTGCATTCATGTCTATCAGCTGTTCCCTCTTGTGCTGCTTCTCCAGCCGTTCCTTCTCAGCCTTCTCCTTGGCCAGTTTCGCTCGGCGCATCTTCTCTTCTGTTTCGCGCCGCTTTTGGTTGTCCTTGACAGCTTGCTGCAACAGAAGAAACAGATGCTTAGGGGCTGCATGATGGAGACGTGGGGGAAAAAAGACAACGCACAAAGGCAGTTAACAATCCTCTTTTGCAGAGTAAAGACTGTGGAAGATCTGGGCAACAAAAGAAACAGAACCAAGGCTAGTAGCAAGAAAAAGGTGTCTTGCTCACCAGAAACGTGTTTTTAAAGTTGCTCAGATCCATGAAGAAGTCCTCAACAGAGGTTTTCTTGGGGTCAAAGAGGAAGTACTGGCCTAGCTCCTTGAAGAGGTTTTCCATGTTTGAGTGCATCATACGCAGCTTGTCGTACTGCTCCTTGGCATCCTTAATAAAGCTGTGAAATCCCAAAGTCAAGGAACAGAAGCCACTTACTAGGTAGGAAGCATCAGAGCGAGCAACAGGATGACAGAGAGCCCTCCTCCTCATGGCAAACAGTGTCCCTGTGGCAAACACAGAATCCTCCCAGGCCACAGAGCATCACTCCTTAGGCAGCATGACAAAAAGGCCTTTTCCATATGAGAGGACCTTCTGCTCTCTCCCTCCTCACGCTTTGCTGAGCCTTGTGAATCCCTTCTACCATAACTCACACTCATTTTGGAGCACTTTCCTTCGTACAGCAAAAAGGATATTGTCATTTTTTCCACAAATTTGTCCTTTTCATCAGTGGTAACTGGAAAATTCTCAATGTCGCGCTCCACGTCTGAAATTTGTTTCTTCATCATGTCCAAGTTTTTCTGCAAATTCTCAGCAGACACTGGAAAAAGATCCCCCAAAAGTCATACAAAATGAGAGAAGGACCTTCTCAAAATATTTGCTTGAACCAGGAGCACGATTTCTATCCTGCAACTGCTATCAGAACTGCGTAACAGTGAAAACATCTTTGCTATCTGCCAGAAGGGTGGCTCAATCCCAATTCGGTTCAGGCAAATTGCACTCCTCTCATTTGATGGTTAACTGCTGCAAAACAATGAGGAAGATCTGAACATCAGATCTTTGAGGAAACAGGGCCCTGACTCCATTTCCTTCCTCCCTGGATACTGACACAGCAAGCCCTGCTCTTTATCCCAACACAAAACAGGGGGTATCTTTCCTTGAAGCCATGGGATCTGTCTATTGCACTGATGCTTCCCTCAGTACTCTGCCCAGAAAAGCATGGCCACGGTGCACGGAAAATAACACTACTTTGAGAAGCAGCCTCAGACTTCACAGACACCTTCCATGTAGCACCCCAGATATATGAACAAACCTCAACTCATTTTGTTCAGAAATGCCAGATCCAAAGCCCTGACCCCAGTCGTGTGAAACCTCCACCTTCTGCTCTCCCCAAGAAGAAATACTGAGGGCCACGTGCCCTCCTGCGATACCTCGGCTGGCCTTCTCCACGTGGATGAGCTCGTCCGGAAACGTCAGCAGGTTTGGGTAGGACTGTTCACACTGCTCAGCCACGAAGTGCAGCAGCGTTAACTTCTGATCCGAGGACTTTGTGTCTCGGAGCTAGTAATGAAAAAAAGAACAAACTCATCAAAGGAGCAGCACTGTTTAGCCATCAGCCCGCAGTTATTCCCAGTCCCACATGCAGGTTGCTAGGAAATAAACAGAGGGTAGGATCACTTCCCTAAGCTGCTCATGGAAAAGCTCTCACCTTGCACAGAAAGCTGATGTTGAATCCAAAGGCACCGGCGTTCCGGGAACCAGCGTTCATGAAGTTGCCCACGAGCAGAATAAACTCCAGGAGGCCGGAGAAACTCTCGCTCTTGCGCACTTCTTCGCAGGCTGCCGTCACCGAAACGATCTCGGGCTTTATGTTCTCTATCTGCTCATTGAACTGCAGCTTGAAGAGGATGGCATTGAGACGGGGTCGAAGGCGAGAAACTGAGCTAATCTGAGAAGGGAACGGCAAAGGAAAAGTGTTCACAAATAAAGGGGGAGAAGTGAGGTGGTCTGAGAAAGAAGGGGGTGAGAACAGACGGTTACTCACCACGAGTTACTCTATAGACCCACTCTCTAGGAGCGGGTGTCAAACCTCCAGAGTCCCAAAGAAACCCCAGAGCAGCTGCTCTTCAGAGACTCACACCCACTCATACACCAGGTATCTGGTTTTAACCCACACACCACATCCTAACTCAGACCCTTCTCTGACAAGCAAAAGACTGAGCCCAAGTGACGCAGGAGGCAGGTGAGTCGCACAGGATGCACACGCACACCAGGAGCAGCAGCCAGCAGCCTTTTCCCTCGCACAAAATCACCGCTGCAATTTGCTCTTGAAAGATCAAATCCAGGAACCCTTAAAGTGATGCCTGTGGTCCCACGGACTTCAGACACCTACAGCACTTGTGCTGACCTGAGTCAAAGCACAAGGCAGCTACAAGCACAGAGATCAGCAGAGGAGTAAGGCACAAGTTTTTGTTTCAGGAGAAACGGAGAGAGGCTTCTCCTGATAAGCATGGACTGATCATGTCCCAAGGGACTATCAGCCAGCTCAGCGGTGCCACTGGATCCTTGGGCAGGGCCCACATGTCTCTGCAGCAGCCGCAGCTCCTTAGGCCAGGCCTTCTGCTTCCAGTTCCCGACGGCCACACGACCCAACACAGACAGTTAAGAAACAGCAGCCGCCTCTGTGCAGCACTAGACAGATGATATTCAGAGACAGCACAAGGAGTGCTGAGGTGGAGTGGGACATCACACAAGGAACAAAGCAGCGAAAACTGCAATTTCTTCATTAGAGAAAGTTGCTGATGCATCTTTCTTTGTCCAAGCAGAGGGAAAGGCACTCACCACAACCCCAAACTGCTCAGATTCTGCCAGGTCATTGTACTCATCCTTCAGTTCTGCCAGCATCTTCAGCTGCTCTGGCTCTGGCATTTGCTTAATCAAGTTCTACAAGAGAAACACAGACATTTGGGCTTGGTTACACTCTATGCCCTTCCCACATGAGAATGGAAGGAAACAAAAACTTCAGAAAAGCTCTGTCATGAACTAGGTCGCTCTCCCAAACTGCAGCACAGCAAAAGTTGGGGAGCAGCCACCTACAAAAATCCCCCTCCTGCGTGTGCCCAGCCCACTCACCTGAATCATGGACTCGGTGAGCACAGCTTCATTCACCTCCAGGATGACAGTCTTGATTTCTTCATAGGGCATGCGAAAAGATCCCAGGAAAATGGCTGCCAGGACCCAAAACAGAAACACAGGTCAGTCTTTAGGGACAAAGTCCTGCCCAGGGCTTAGAAGGAAACAGTCCCGAATCCCATCACACTCACACAGGTTCTGGGCAGTCTTTGAATCCAACACTTTCAGCTCCTTGACTTTTTTCTTTTGAGTTGTCTTTTTCTCCTCTCCACCCTCCTGCTCTTTTTTGGCTGTGAATAGAGAACACACAGGTAAGTTGTAAAAAGCTCAAAGCGCACAAGCTTTTCTTTGTGCAATATCTGAGCTGAGCTGTCCTAGCAATTGGGGACAAAACTCTGGCGAGTCTCTACAACAAGGGTTTACCAAAGGTTGGAGAAAGCTCAGAGTGCTGCTCTCCTTGGCCTTGTCAGAGACACAGACGCAGTCTTCACTTCTTTACAAACAAAAGAGATATAACCTTGCTAAGGACGGCTATTACCTTAAATAAAACCAGAGACTTCAGGCCAAGAGGAAGAGTTCCACTTGTACACCAAAGCACAATGTAAGGCACTAAATGCATGAAATTGGTGACGTCTGGCATGGGAAAGGAGCCACAGCAGATGCCCATTGCCATCCCAGCTCCTGGCCCTTCTTGCAGCCTGAGAATAATCTTCTTCTCTGTCTTACACCAGTTTCTCAGGCTCCCTCCCGTCTCACACAACGTATTTTGCAAGTGACAAGTCCAGGTTTAACACAAACTCCCCGACGTCCCAATGCTCTGAATTCACAGGCCTCCCGTAGCAGCCTGGTCTCCCCCTTGCCACCCCTTGTTCCTCCATGCCTTGGTGCACCCCCGGAACAACCGCCGCGCCCCCTCCGTGCCGCTTCCTGCCCGGCTTCTCCCTCCCGGCTCTCAGCAGCTCCCGGCTCTCAGAGTTTGCTCACATCTCTCCCGCACAGCCACAGAGACACGGGAAGGGCGACCCCGACCCCTCCATCCAGCAGCACCTCCGAGCTCCTCTCCCGCCGCCAGCTCTGCTCCTCCTGCCCGCGCCTTCCCAGGCCGGCGGTCGCGCTCCCTTCCTGCGCCTCCCCCTGCCGGCCGCGGGGCCGGCGCTGGCCCCACGCGGGACAAGAGCCACGTGCAACGGGAGCCAAAAGCACCAAGGAAGAAAGCTCAGGGCAAGAGGGGCACTTGGGCACTACCATGTCCCCAGGGCAGAGCGTTTGCTGGAGCCAGGCAGGAACCCGCCCGGGAAAGGCGACCCCGGCTCCTCTGCCCCGGCCCCTCTCCCGGCCACATCCAGCGCCGGGAATTTGCCCACGCTCCCTGACTCGCGGCTTCCACCCCCTTTTGCAGCAGTGTCGCCAAGTCTCGCTGCAAACAACAGAGACCCAGGGGCCACCTGGTGTCTCAAAGCGGATCCGCACGCGGGCCCTGCTCTG
>VZSV01000116.1:15799-49089 GCA_013398735.1 Nothocercus julius
GGGAAAGGGTCAGGTTCCCCTCTGTACCAACTACTGTAGGAATTCCAGAAGAATAAAGTAACCTGGAAACTAAGCCCCCACTGCTCTCCATGCCAAGCAGCACGGGAAACAGGGAGAGCGTGGGATGCTCCTGGTGTTGCCATGCAGGGAGATGCAGAGTGGAGAACCATCCACACTCTGCACTGCAGCCATTTCAGGGGTGCTAAGTGCAACCCCTCGGGGCTCCACGTGCACCTCGGTGCGTGCAGGAGGGGCAGATTCCTGAGGCGTTCGGCCTCCGGCAACTTTTCCCTGCGGAGCTAAATCTGCAGCTAAAGCCGTGAAGCAAAGGGACAAGCACAGGAAGAGCAAGGGAACCCCCGGGCCAGGCCGCTCCGTGGCAGCGCGAGCGGCGCCAGCGGTAACGGCCTTCCCAGCTCCGGCCTCGACGGGAACAGCTCCCGAGCGGAGCCTCCCGCCGAGCAGCCTTTCCCAGAGGAGCTAAATCTGTGGCAAAAACCCTCGCCTGTACAAGAGCAGCTCTCCCAGCACCTTTGGACAGTTGTAGGGACGTGTGTGAGGTACAGGCAGGTGGAACAGGCACCTACGAGACGAGGTGGAAGATTGAGGCCTATCTGGGATTCAGAGAGGGTGACAGACACCTGCTGGTGCCTGCGGAATGTGAACAGGCACCAGGAATTCCTCACGAACACGGGAACGCAGTTTCCATCCCCCAGCCGACGCAAGGCAGAAGCTGCAAAGATGAGAACGAACAGAAACAAGTGCAGGTTCGAGGTGGCAGGAGAAATCCATCTTCACCCATCTCATCCTATCAGGCACCTCCGTGAACAGATACGAGGCCCTGGAGGTTGCAAGGCAATCAATGCATGGAGGGACCCGAGGGTTCCTCTCCACTGGAGATATTGCCAGGGTCAGAAAGGCCAACCCCCCATATTGCAACCACCTGCAGGAGGAAGAAAAGGCGACTTATAGTTGTGGGTGATTCCATGGTAAGGGGAACAGAGGATCCAATACATAGAAGGGACCCTCCTTTAAGAGAAGTCTGCTGCCTTCCTGAGGCCCGGGTAAAGGACACCACCAGGAAACTTCCCAGCTGTCACTGGATGGGATTTGGCTTTCCCAAAGGGGGAAGAGGGTCTCTGGTCATGAGCTAGCGGGGCTCACTGAGAGGGCTTTAACCTGGATTCAACAAGGGAGAGGGATATTATCGGTGATGCTGGCGATGAGGAACGGGATGACACACCAACATTACTAGATGATCTCTAGAGGTCCCTCCCAACCTCAAACCTTTCTGTGATTCTGTGATCCTGCAGCAAATATAAAAGCAGGTTTGAGATCTGATCTGGGAATAAATGACAGAAAAAGAAATCAGGTTTCGGATACCCAAGACGCTAGAAGAGCACACACAAAGCCCACGTGATGGGGAGGCAGTGCAGATACCCCTCGTTACCTGCCCCCTCTTGTCCAAGGGGACGTGTCAGCTCTCAGCGCTTGCCTTGCCAGACTGATTGCAGGTCTGCACTGCCACCCACGTGCGTTTCCGACACCTTCCCTCCAGGCTGCAGGCTCTTCATCACCGCCTTCAGCATCACACAAATCCTTGAAGTCAAATCTGACCGAGCATTAGGTGCTTTGGCCCACTGCTGATGTGACCCAACTCCAGGGGTCGAGGGAGCACTGAAGCTCCTCCTGAAGCTGTGCTGATAAGCCCTTCTAAACCCTGTACCAAGTCCAATATGTTAAGTATTACTTAACACGTTAACTAATATAGTAAATCTCAAAGGAGCAGTGTGCAGAGGCAGCTGCAGAGCTGGGCCAACGGCAAGCCAGAACTTACAAGTCCTGCGGGATGCGAGCGGCCTCTGAGGCTGTAGCTCAGTTAAGTCCTTGATCCGGATAACTCTCCTGGTGACAAGAGGCCAGCAGAGACAGAACGGCCACCCCCCTTCCTTGGTACTTCCCAACTTTTGGGTACGCAGCATCCCAACAACTGTTTTAGCAAGCCAATTCTCATCCATTTTGGAGAGAGCTTAGTGCATGAAGAAGGCTCAGAGATTGCAGGCACGCTCAACAGTCTCATTTTAAGATGCTTTTTGCAGGAAAGCTTGCACTTACAGAGAGCAGCAGAGAAATGCACGATGCCTTCTAGGAGAACCCCGGACCCAGTCGGGCCCTTCACAAGCACTGAAAGGTCAGACGTGGCCTTGACCCTGCGCTGCAGGATGTTCCCACTAAGCACATGTCTGAGTGGCTTCTGAGAGCTGCGAGAAGACACTGAAGTGCAAGGCAGCACCATCAGATTAGCTAAAGAGGAAATAATTCCACCTCTATAAATACACTAGGTTATTCTATGGAAGGAGATCGGGATGGCAGGTTTGTATCAACGTTTCTTCCTTTACATACCCAAGCAGGTCCAAGCCACCAGGATTGCTGGGAACCAATCCAAGCCACCAGGCTAAGAGGTAACATGCAGAGGACAACAACAGAGAACTTGAACGCGGAGAGGCGAAGAGTTGATCTTCTGCGTGTGGGAACCTTCATGATGTGGCTGGGGAAAAGCTGTCCCAGCCACCTACCACGAGGACATCAGCACTAGAGAACCTGGGTGCCTGGTGGACAAGATTTGCACATCCCTTTCTCAACTATTTCAGCCTTTTCTCAACCGTTTCATACTAAAGGAACAAAGAGGAAAGAGGCAGCTGGAACCGATGCAGTAACCTGACAAGACAAACTGTAGAGTCTATTCCTGTTACTAGTACAGGAAGAGAGACCAAGCCAGCACATTCCTACCGGGAGATCCTTACCTAGGTCTACCTAGCACTACCTGAGTGTCTCTCACCGGGAGGTAGCAACTCCAATTCCCACAGAATTGCATTTCAAAGACTAGATTTCCCCAAGCCATTGCAGAAAGGACAGATACTACTTACTCTTGGAGGCTACAGGTGATGCAAGATGAATCCAGAGATGTACAGTGGATTGGGCGGGAAAAGAAAAGAAGAGTTAGTTCATCTGAAGACATTTGACTGTAAGCTTTACATTTGACTGTAAGCTTCCCACTCTCCTGCAAAATTTTGTTTTTCTATATAAAGCACTTGGAGAAAGTTTTCTGCATGGTGACAGCTACTTGGAGATGCAGCCACGTTCATTTTCCCTCCCTCAACAGGACACCCGTAGCCTGTAAGGTCCCTCTCCAGGCAGCCAGCAACCCTGGAAGCAGCAACCCTACCCTGATGCTTCTCACAGTGATGCTGAACTGGGCACTCACACTTTGTTTGGGCAGAAAAGGTCACCATGAGCTTGGCGAAGAGATCCTCGCTCTCAAACCGGTCTTCTTTAGCCTTTGTCCAGAAACAGTCCTGAGAGAGGTCTTCAGCCACGATCTATGACAAAGACAAAGCAGATATGTCTGGAAACAAGCAATATTGACCATGTTTCTCCATATGCTTTTTTTTTGAACCGCCTTCCCTTTCTAAACTTCTAAAATTCTTGCCAGCAACTATCTCCCAACTTAAATGCATCTCTCTCCAGTTTATAAAATATATCTCCTTTCTAACCACTGTCTTATCATCATCCTCACAAATAATCTGAGCATACATTTTCCTTCCTTTAAACACCAGCTTGGAGCTGGAGACAAATTGTCATTAAAATCTGACTCTCACTTCTCTTTCATGGGCCATCCTCTTTCACCATCTCCTCAGATATTTTTGACCCCTTTCACTCAGACTTCATTTTCATTGCAAATCACTCCTGCCTAGTTAGAAGGAAGAAAGAGCGGGGGAAAATTTAATTTAAATGCCAAAGTAGTCCAGACTTTATCAAGCAGGGTAATTATCTGCTGCTTGCATATTTCCAAAAGGCTGTGCTTATTAAATTGTTGCCACGGAGCCGCCTTCAAAGCACTTTTGACAAGACAGAGGGCAGAAAATGTTCAATGAACATGAGTGCAGTTAAATGTGATTAAGCAGGAGTCCATTAATCCATGGCTGCAGACTAGGAAACAGCCTGTTCCTTTGTACCACAAACTGCAGGATGGGACCCCGCCGGGCTGCAAAGGGAGCTGCACCCATCTGGGTGCCCCTCTGGCCACCAAGCACTTCTAGTTCCCACGACTCTGCTTCTGCTCTGCTCTCTGCACGCAAAGATGAGACTGTACAACACGCAGTGAAGGAAAAAGGAGCTTGTTTGGCTGAAGGCAAAGGGTGCAGGATAACCCAAAGATGTAAGTCCTACCTTGGACCAATTTGCTCTCCGCAGCTGCACATCAGGTTTATAAGCCTTCTTGGGAGCTAATCCATATGGAAGAACTGGAACTGCACAAGGTCCCCACCCAAAGGCAGGGGGAAGAGGAGGTGCCCCCATTCCTGGTGGGGGTGGTGGGATCCCAGGACCTCCTGGAGGAGGAGGTGGGGGAGGAATGCCCCCAGCCATGCCTGGAAGTGGAGGCGGTACTGGGATACCCCCAGAAGGAGCACCCGGGAGAGGAGGAGGAGGTGGGATGCTCCCTGAAGGAGCACCCGGGAGAGGAGGAGGAGGTGGGATAAAGGCAGAAGAAGCAGGTGGGATAGACGCAGAAGGAGCACCCGGGAGAGGAGGAGGAGGTGGGATAGACGCAGAAGGAGCACCCGGGAGAGGAGGAGAAGGTGGGATAGACGCAGAAGGAGCACCTGGGAGAGGAGGAGGAGGTGGTATAGACGCAGGAGCACCCGGGAGAGGAGGAGGAGGTGGGATAAAGGCAGAAGAAGCAGGTGGGATAGACGCAGAAGGAGCACCCGGGAGAGGAGGAGAAGGTGGGATAGACGCAGAAGGAGCACCTGGGAGAGGAGGAGGAGGTGGTATAGACGCAGGAGCACCCGGGAGAGGAGGAGGAGGTGGGATAGACGCACAAGCACCCGGGAGAGGAGGAGGAGGTGGGATAGACGCACGAGCACCCGGGAGAGGAGGAGGAGGTGGGATAGACGCAGAAGGAGCACCAGGGAGAGAAAGTGCTGCCTGGAGGACCCCTGTGTGGCCTTCAGCTGAAGGAGGAAGCAAGGTAGAAGAGAATGAGGCCTTTTCTCTCTTCGCATCTTCAAGCTCCTTTTCCAGCTTAGCAATCTGAAGAACAGTAGAAACAACATTCCATCACCAGCCACACCAAGCAAACAGTTTCACACTGAAAGGTCTCCCAAAGGGTTATCTCAAAGCCCTAACTAATCTCCTCACAACTTGTTGTCAAATCCCCTTGTCAATGAAAAGCTAGAGCCCACAGCAGCCCCAGGACACCAACTCAAGGAAGGTCTGCTCAAAGGAAGCCCCTCGTGCCAGGCCCAAAGCCGTGATCTGTGGACTGGCCTTCCTTGCCTTGGACCTATGGCCACTGTAAGGAGAAAAGGTAAGTAGTGAGCAGCTATGAGCAGCATCAGCACTCATCAAGTCTCTTCATCTTCATCTCTCTCCTCTGTCCTCTACCTGTTTAAGCAAAGATGGCTCAGAACGTCTTCTAAGGGTACTCCCCAAAGAACCTCCAACTGGGGGCTCTCATCATTATTCTTCCTCCTTCTAGTGGCACCTCTACTGAGAGCTGCTCTAACCCAAGCCCAACTCACCACCCCACGGCTCAGCCTGAGATTTACCTCCTCATTCAGCTGGGAGACTTTGTTTTCCAGCTCCCGCTTCTCTGCAGTAATCTGCTGTTTCTCCGCATCCAAGTTCTGCTTCTTTTGACGTTCATCAAGGAGTTTCTGCTCAAAGTCCCCCTCCATCTTCTTCATTTCAACCTGCAGCTCTTGCCGCGCAGTCAGCTCCGAGTTCAGCTGCAGAGACAGGGAACAGAGGAGTTGAGGCAGGAGTGCAACGAGTAGTGACAGTGCGTGTGGGGAGGGGGACAGAGGGGACCGTCTTTCTTTTGTTGAAAGCCTCTCAGAGAGGTTAGGTAGCCTGGATAACACAGCTCTCGTGCACTACTCCAAATCACACAACCAGAGATGAAGATTCATGCCTCTGCCTAACCCAAGAACCTACTGGTCTTGATATCCAGTCTCGTAGTGACAGATCCCAAGGCAGAACACACATGCACTGAAGTACGTGTCCTGCTGGGAAGTCACCTTTCTTGCTGGGAAGAATTCACTAGAGTTTTGGCACAATCTAAAGGCAGCTGCTTGCATGGCAGTGACAGGAACTGAACTTTCCAATTCTATCGCATCACAGCTTCAAGTTATTAGCACTCTATTTGGTATGATCTGCAGGTGACTATCAGATCAGCTGCAAGCCTGAGAGCTGTGGGAGGCAGCTCTGTGTCCCACAGCTCAAATGGCTTCCCTGTGACAGCTACATTATTACTATTTTTTCAATTAAGATGCAAACATTTGTTCTTCTGCTGTCAGAAAGGTCAAGCACAATGTGCATAGTGGTAATTAATTAGGGGAAAGTGTTTGACTGCTCTTTGTCAAGTCTAATGTGCTTTACTGTGATCCCTGCCAACAGATCTGCTACCCAGGCCACACCATCAGCCAGACCTTTTTCTCCAGTTCCACCGCTTTGGCCTCACTTTTCTCCACCTTGTTTTGATCAATCAAGTTATCTGAAAAGAAAAGGAAAGGAGATACAATTAAGAGAAGAAAAGCACCATTGTGAAACTCCCCTTTTCCTTCCTTGCCTGAGCCTTACGCTGCCCCTGCTGATGCCCCACACTGTTTGTTTCAGGGCTGAGCTCTGCCCTTGCTGGAGATGCGCTGTCTTCTCATTACCACATCACTATCTGAAGATAGACATGGCCTTCCTTTTGGTATAACACCTAAAATAACTGTTTTCTTCTGGAAGTTGCTCTCCTAGCAAATCATATCGTTGGCAGTGCTCCCTGCCCAAACACAGCAGCATTCTGGACAGGATATTAGTGGGATAGCTGCGTGCCCTGTGTGATGGAAGACAAGGAATAGCCTAGATCCCTGGACCAAGGATTTGGAAGGGGGAGGATTAACCTCAGAACAGAGCTCACCTAGAGGACAAAAAAAACAGAGAGAAGCACGAAGATCTGGTGGAGAACAGCTCAAACAAATGGAAGGATTCAATAACGGAGTTTGATTTAGAGCATGATTGATTGAATTGGACTCGTTTCAGCAGAGCTGTTACCAGCTAAAGGACTTACCAATCAACCCCTCAACGTTTACATTAAGACGCCTGCACTTAAAGTCAGGATCGGCCCCGTTCTTGTACAGAACTATCTGGGAGACACATTCATCAATCAGCTTATAATACTGAGGTCTGCATGAGGAGAAGACAAGACAACAAAACATTAATATCACTTCACAAAATTGCTGGCATGCAAGTAATGCAAAACAAGAAATGTCTCTCAACACTGTACTGCAGAGCTTCAAGGGGTGACCAGACACAATTACGGAAAACAAATTTACTTGGGGTTATTAAGCCCACTGAAGTGGTTTAAAAAGTCTCCAACCAGCATGCAGTTGGAAGGCAGGAGGGTATCCTGGGAAGTCCTTTACATGCTTCCCTGGACACCATAACAGATGGGATACTAGGCTAGATATCTGGGCAGACCATGAGATCAGATATACGGTCTGATCCTCATGGGATGTTTTCTTTAAATAGCAGCTTTGCTTTCCAGGTGACACGCAGCCTGTCATGTCCCAGAATCTGCCCTACAAGCAACAAAGGATCAAGACAAACTGGATCCTGGTGGACCAATTGTCCTCCTGCTGGTAGCAAGTTTTCCTTCCATTTTAGCAGGCACAAATTCTCCTGAACTAATTCAGGAAACAACTTCCAGAGGGCTTCACAGTCAGTCACTAGTGACATAATGAAGAAGGCAATTATTTTAGTTATTCTTCCAAAAAATGTTCATTTTTGTGTGTTTTTTTTTTCCACTATTTATTTTATTCTCTTTCATCTAATGGTTTTTCTCTTTAAGTTAGGCAGTTTATATTTATCATGTATGCTGTCAGTTTTAACAGAATTTGTATTTCAGAAAAGGAAAAATACTATGCCTAATCTAAAAAGGTTACGTTTTCAGAGATGCTTCTCTGGTTTATTTCTTCCTATATTTAAGTATGACATTTTCTGTTTTTCTTATTAGTGTTCATTTTGCTAAACAAAGTACAGCTTCTTTTTATTTACTGAAGTCTGAAACATGATGGAATTAAATACACAAGGCTTACTAAAATCATAACAGTCCACCATGAATGGCAGACTAACATTATTAGTGAGTTCCTTAAAAATAAGAAAATTATTAAATGATATTTTTTTTAGTTTTTAGAGCCTTAATTCATTGCTCCCCACAGGACAAAAGCAGCGTGGTGAGGACAGCCCAAGGTAAAGGTTCCTTCCTCACCTGGCTTCGTAGTCATTGCGGATAAGCAAAAGGTGCTGCAAGATGGAGAGGAAAAATGGTTCTGCTTTGGAATCCTTCACTGTGTTGAGGAGAATCTGGAATACATCACTGAAATCAGTGAAGAACAGATTAAGGAAAAAAGTGTTTCCTGGGAAAATTTAGGCCATCTGCCTATTTGCTGCCCCCCTTCACACAGGGGGTTTCTACCTCTACAATGACGAACCAAGAGAGGTTTCTAGCAGGTCACCCATCTCCCTTCTCACAGGACAGTGAGAGCTCCAGTTCCCTGTGAACTTTCACACAATGATCTCCCTTTGATCTTTTGCATAGCACTCTAATTTCCTCTCTTGCCTCTAAAAGACAATCCAAATCTAGGAGTGGAAGGATCCAGCAGCAAGACTGCTGCTCTCTCTAGATTTACACACCAAAATGGACTGATGAAAATGCTCTAAAATTATATTCCTGCAAAGCAGCAGCAGTTTCACATGCCCTCTGGTGGCCTTCTCCAAAAGCTCTCTGGATGTTGCACAGAACCAGACCCTGTCTCATGTGCTGCCCACAGAGCAAACCACAGCTTGCCAAAAAGGCAAACCGAAACACAGCGCACCAAACAAGCTCTGCTCCACAGGCTGGCAAGTCCCTGGGGCCAGTTCTGCCTCCTGTTGCTCACAGGCTCCAAGCACTCCCCTCTCTGCAGCTGCAGACTCACCTCTCTCCCAGTGTGTGCTTTAGATAGTGAGTTGGATATCCCAGTGTGCCAAACTTTCCAGAAACTCTAGTCAATGACAACAAATTATCAGGGTTCATCTCCTTCCTCACTTAGGCTGGGGGGTGGCTTTGAACCCCACCCCCAAACCTAATTCAGAACAGATCTAACTCTGCACAAAGAAAGGGCTGTGTGGAGATTTCTTTCCAAATTCACCATCCCAAGCCTGCCTAGTAATGTAGAAGGTTTGTGTAGAGGCACATTTTCTAATCTGGTAGGAATTGCAGCTCTATTCAGATTTCCACCTAGACAGGAGCTTAGAAGCTCTAAGGAGCATTGATTTCCTCAGCCTCATGCTCAGCCCAGCACATAGCAAAAGGATATTCCATTTCAATGCGAATCTCATCCAGACGGTTCCTGAGGTCCTCAGAGTCTTCCTCACCATGTTCTTCAAATATGGACAGTTGTACTTTCAGCTCTTCATTCTCCAGCATTTGCAGCTTCTGCCAAAGATAGCAGCGGTTCAGAGGTTAGAGCACAGCTCAAAGTAACACAGTCTAGACCAGATTTATTGACAAGGTTTAAAGAAGGCCCCAGGAAAGCTCATAATGGCACAGCTGAGGCCAGCAGATACCCGAAGGAATTGGGCCCCAGGGAAGAACAAACTGGTTATTCACAAGAAGAGATCATTATCACACATTTACAGGAAAAAGCACTGCCACAGTTAAACAAACAAACAAAATCTATGCTTGGAGCTGAATGTTCCTTCAAGTGCAGGCAGCTAGAAAGCCGTTGAAACGGCTGCAACACAGCGTGTCTCATAATAACAGCTTTGCTTTGTGTATGCCAGAAATATAGTTTTTCTGAGTGTTTTTAGTGGGGCCATGGTATTCAAGGGTGGGAAAAAGGAAAGATGGCTGCTCCTTACCTTAAGGATATCTTGCAGCCCAGAACGCATCAGTTCACTGCGAATGTGAACTCTGAAGTCAAGTTCATCAGCAGAGCTGATCATGGCATTGATCAGCTGCATACAGGCGACCTAAAGGAAGAAGAAAAGGGGGAGAAAACTCCTGAACAAAGACTGGCACTTGGTGCTTCAGAACCAGAGGACCACACAAAAAGTTGTAGTAGGGAGAAAAAAAATAAAAATAAAAAAGAGAAGCCAAAAGGTATTTCATCCATGCCAAACTCATCTTGCTACAAGCTCTCCAGCTGCTGTGTTGGATTCAGAGTGCAGCACCCACCAAAGCTTAGGAAGTTAGGTACCTTCAGTGCCACCGAGGTGTCATTCTTCAGGCCATCCAGCAACGGTTTGAATCGTTCCACCTGGTCCATTTCTGCTCTTACAGTCAGCGCCTCCAGAACTCGCTCGTTCCTGCGACGAGAGAGAATCAGCAGCTACCTCGTAGGCCAGGCGAGGAGCATGTGTAGAGTGAAGAGGGAGAGTCAGAAGAGAGACCCCACAGAGGTGCTAGTAGCAGTCAGAAAGCCCAAGAGCAGCCAAAGGCAGAGGAACTACCACCACGTACATGCTGTCAGGCTGAGGCAGGATACAGAGGGCAGACAGAAGCTTCACAGCATCTATCATCATGGAAGGGACTTTGGGGTCAACAGCTCTCGCGAGCAGCAGGATCCCTTCATCCGTATCCAGCATTGTTTTGATTCCAAACTACGGAGAAAAGAAAGTTGGAATTAATGTTGGAGACCGAGACAGTCCTGTAGAGGAGCGAAGGGGGAACGTTTGATGATTCTGAATGCAAGGAGAAAGGAAAATAAACCATTTGCTCCAAAAGTTTGTCCAAAGATGCGTTATCCTGGTTTCTGACAGGTGACAGGGGAATGACAAGGGAGGGAGGAGGGATACACCTCCAAGTACACACTGCCAGCAGGAGGAAAACTGCCAGTGGAACTTAGGATTCCAGGAGCTGCAGAAGGAACGGACAAACTTGGGAGGAAAGAAATACGCTTAGTTTACTTGAGAAAGGAAGAACACACGTGGAGAAGGAAGTACCCCAGCTCCATCACAAAGAAGGGAAAAGAGGTATCCGCTGCACAGGAGTAAGACAAGAAGAGGCAGAAGATGACAAGGAGGAAGAGATACAGGTGTGACAAACAGATGTAATCAGAGATGTGCAGAACAAGCCAGGAAAGAGGGCACAGCAGCTGGAGTCCCACAGGCCTGAGAAAATAGACCTAAAGTGTTTGGGACATCTCAAATTAAGTATAGGATTGAGGTGATGGTACTTCAAACACACAACAAAAAACACAGTAAGGAAACAAAATAAGTGATGTGATGACAGCAACAATTTACTAAAGAGCAAGAAACTTCCACGACCATTTGCAGGGCCCATTTGAGGGACAGGAGGCAACTGCCCCGAGGTAAGGGGGCAGACGCAGGCAGGAAGCTGTGCCTGTGCACGCTCACCTCTGGACACTGGCCATGGGCACTCACCTTGTTGTTCATAAAGGCCTTCAGGCACCGGATGATCTCATGTCTGCTCCGCGTGTCATATGAACTGTGAGGAAGGGAAAAAAAAGCAGCTAGATGACAAACACAGGCTTATGGAACAAGACACATCCCTCCCGCTCACCACCAGAGCTCTTAGATTTTGCTTTGACGTTTGCTATTATGCTGAGAGCCCATCTTAATTGGGTCTGATCTTCAAAGGGCAGCGGAAAACAGCAATGCAGGAAACAATCAGATTGAGGTCTGATAAAGCCAGTATTCACATTGCCGTCTATTGCCTCCCTCAGCTCAATCCCAACCACCACTCTCACACCCATACACGTGTCCATCTCCATCCTAGAACAGATATTTCTTAAATCTCCCCCAAAAGGCACTGCCTCAGCTTCACATGACCAACTTTCCCTCCTGCTCTTCCCTTTTCCCTCCCTCTCTGGGCCACGAAGAACCCAGAGCAGCAAATGCCCTTGTGGCTTTCTGGAAAACATGACCTTCTGAAATAATTCCCATGCAATCTCAGCTCCTCACCCTGGTGCTTCTTCTTTTTCCTCATGCAGTCCTTTCAAAATATCCAGAAGGCAGGTGAGGCCTTCAGCACCAAAGTTTTGCACCCAACTGGCAGGAACAACAACAAAAAATAGTGAATATATGTGTATATATCAAAAAAAAAAAAAAAGAAAAAAAAGAAAAAAAAAAAAGAAAAGCTTGAACAATTTGGTACTTCCACACACCCCTTTTCACTTGCTGCCAGTGCAGCTCCCAGTGTGAAAGCACCAACCTCTCCCTTTGCAATTCCAGTTTTGTCCAGGGCTGCACCCAAGGTGCCTTCCCAGCCATACCTGACGGGGTTGTTGTTCAACGACACTCGCAGTGACTCCAGGCAGTTGAGCAGCTGAGCGTCCCTGAGGTTTAATTTCAGTTCCTGGATATACATCATGGCTGACTTGGAGCTCTCCTTCTGGTTCATGCCCTGCACAGGGAAGAAAGCAAGCTCTTCATGTTGGCCAGCTGCAGCTCAGGACCAGGAACACAGTTTAAGCAGGAATTTTAATGGATTTTACATACAAAACAGATAACTTGCATATGTTTCAACCAGCAACTGTTCTGAGGTTTGCAAGGCAGGCGGTGCTCTAAGAGGTTCCTTACTGGAGCTGTACGTGGATCTATATGTGGATGTCTTTTATTTATCCATGGTCTGTCACTGGTTTATAGGAAGTTCCCTTTTGCTTTCCATGGGGCTGCACTGATATCACACTGTTCAACAGCTTCGAACTAGATCTTTTCTGTAAGTGAAGCACAACTCCATCCAAAAGACCCATTCTCCTCTCCCTACACTTCCTATTAAACCATATGAGGTGCTTAAAACTACATATGGAAAAGTTTACATTGCTTTTGTTGCTAGAAGAGGGCTATCATTTCACTTTACGTTCGAAGAAACTGATCTTATATTCTGCCAGGAAGGTGATTTTGGCTAATCTACAGCTTCCGGTAAAATGTCTAAAGTGAAGGGATTTCCCTAAAATCTTCACCTTGAACTAATGTGGTTCAAAGTCCCAAAATATGCCAAATCATTCAAGCTGTTACACACCCTTTAAGGCTCTTTTCTTTACACAGGTTTCTGCTCATAACAACAAAGAACTGGCAAGAGAAAAAAATAGTACTTGTCCATCGTTATATTCTCGCAATATATTTCTAGCAGGATGGCTTTTTCTGACTATGGTAAGTATCTTGTGTTAGAAAGGAAGGCATTTACTTTGGTTCACAACCTCAGTCTGCTGCACAGGGCTGCTCTGTGTGAGGCCATCTCAGCACCACTTCCCTATCACAAAACCTGAGCCCAAAAGGTCCCCAACTAGCGAGGCTCTGAGCCAATTTCATACCCAAGGAAAACAGCTGCATGCTCAGGAACAAAGGGAAAACCTTCTGCCTACCCAGACAATATCTTGCACATGTGGCTACCAAACAAGGCTCAAAAGCTGTGACTAACACCTGTAATACGAGAGTCGCATTTAAAGACAAACTCCCAGGGAAATGCTCACTTTTAGCCAGGAACTAAAATATCTCCCTTATTCCAAACACTAACACCCAAACCTCAATATTTTTATGTATATATTTTATGTATATATATATTTATTTATAGATATGCTTCCTATTTGAGCTCAACTACAAGATTCCTTTCACAGTGTGTGAACTTCCTTAGTCACTTTGGGCAATGATGGTTAATTCCACAGCTGAAACACAAACTCTCCTCTGGCAGCTCCTCATAAACCTTGCGGCACTGCATCTTCTCGAGAGGCCCATAGGCCCAATGATTTAATGCATCACACCCCAATTGTATAATTGTCTTTCTGGCACCAGATAGGAGGCTCTATTCAGGGGAAAAAAAAAAAAAAAAAAGAAAGCAATGAAAAGGAACAGAGAGAGCTGGTAATATGAGAGTTAGTTGGAGAGAGGGCAGGGAATGCTGCCAGAACAGGAGCTTGTACTGAGGAGCCAAGCAAAAGTGAAGAACAAGCCCAGCAAGATTTGGCCAACCCAAGAATAGCAAGAGGCACTTGGGAGAAAGGGCTCAGGAAGGGTAGGATTCACATAGCAGGAGCTTCTAGACAGCTGCTCAAAGTGCTCTTCCCTTCTCAGGAAGGGAGCACTAGGAGAAGATACAGGAGAGTTTGGTAAGTAGAGTGTCCCAGGATCCGGAAAGATGACTATGAACCTTTCCACGATTCCGGAATAAGGATGTGAACTACAGGACTGCGTCCCTGGGCTTTTCTCATGCTGCAGATCCTATTAACCAGAAGCAGACCCCAGCTTCCTCCAGAACCCCTTTGGACCTTGTTATTGAGGTGGACCCTGGGGCCAGCTGTAGCTGTTTGCACTGGACTTAGAACTGGCGTATTAAATAGCATTGCTAACGTGCTGAGATAGCTGGAATGTGCCACATCAAGCATTTTTCTTTCCATACCCTTTTGCTCCACAAACAAGTCAAAGTCTAGAATCAGCTTTGCCATTTAAGCTGCTGTTTCCTCCCTGCAGGTTTTTAGCTGGAGAGTTAACTCCTGAGAGCGAGTTTGCTCAGCACAAGCAGCAACGGGAAGCAGGCAGAAGGCACCATCCTACTGAGTGACACCCAAAAGAGCTACCTGCAGCCATCTGAAAGAGCTGGGAACTCGCGAGCCAAGTCCTTGCAGAAATAATACAAAATCAAGAGGCTGTCAGTACTCCTTAACTCACGGATTTGAGGCTAGTATTTTTAGACAACCCGCATCCTGCCTACGGCACAATGTGATATAATCATACTTCCAAAACGTACTGTTCTGCTACATGGAATATTTTGCTCCAACAATAACTCAAAGAGCTCTTCCTTTTACAGGAGCACATACCTGCAGGTCCCACTTCCAAACCTTGGGCAGCATCTACCCTCACACCTGCCTGTGGTCAAAGCTCTGCCTCAATCAGCTTTGCACTACGGAAACAGTCACTAATGTCACATATGTCACCTCCTGTCACTAGCAGAAATTAGAAACTCTCTCACAGCTGGGCAGAAGATAACACTGCATGAAACTTGTTCACCCACTGGAACCTTTCTTTTGGTGGACTCTGCCTCTCCCCTGTGTGGATATTGAAGTGGAGGAGTCAAAACCCCTGGATCTGCAATTTCCCAGTCCCTCCTTCAAGAATTGAAGATTCAGAAGTCAGCTGGCTTGGTTTAAATGCTTATGCCAACAAAAAGACAGAGGTGGAATGAAAAGGGTGCTTTTTTTTTTTTTTTTTTTTTTTTAAACGAACAGAGTATCACATTGAAACCGGAAATTTTGGTACCTTCAAAAAAAAGATGGGATCTGAAAACAGCAAGTTAACATTCTGAACTACATGAAGAATGAGGTGTGGATGTCAACACCTTGCATGAAAAAGCAAATGCCCACAGGTGATCGGGTGACCGAAGCAGCAACAGTAGGAGAAAAAGCACTTGCAGGAATCAAGATTAAGCCGAGGGAAGAAAGTGTCTGCCAGACCCAAGGATAGGGAAAAAAAAAATAGGCTTTGTGAGTTGGCACACATTAAGAGAGCACAGAGGAAGAAAGAAGAGGTAGTGAGGGAGTAGATGAGTGGAAAACAGTTAAGGATAAGTGGAGAGGGCAAGAAAACAGGTTTTTCACCCAGTAGCATAAAAACACTTAGCTCTCAAATTCAGTGTATCAGTACAGACTACTCAGACTGTCAAAAAAAAGGAAAAGAAAAGCATCAAGTGAATTTCAGAGAGAACACACCTACGTAGCTCAAGTCCCAAACCTCAGGAGTTATTTGGAAATTTCACCAGAAATCTTGCTTGAAGGTATCTTTCTCTTCCCCCTCCACCTAAAGCGATCCCTGGGTGAAATTCTGTAAGGATCTGGAAGCAGTCAGGCCTCAATTCAGGCTTACAGCATGAGATGTTTACATGCAAACTGCAGATGACCTCACTTCAACATAAAACAGGAAAATGTGGGTCTGTCAATGTGCTGGTGTTCTCCCTTATACCTACTTTCTTTTTTTTTCTTTTTTTTTTTTTTTTAAACTGAAAAATGTAGGGTT
Organism: Nothocercus julius; assembly: GCA_013398735.1. Taxonomy (NCBI): domain Eukaryota; kingdom Metazoa; phylum Chordata; class Aves; order Tinamiformes; family Tinamidae; genus Nothocercus; species Nothocercus julius. Next base: position 31,865 of record VZSV01000116.1, read on the forward strand.
TTTTTATTTTATAAATTTGAATGTCAAGAAATAAAACTTGAATGGCTAAGTTAAGCGGGTTTGCTTCCTCTTACCTTTGGTGAGGTCAGTGGTTGTGGGGGGGGAAAAATTAGGCTTTTGAAATAGCCTTTAGTAAAGCTGCGCTTTCCACCCTCTTCAGTATTTAGCAATAGTGCCACCACATAAAATCGTTATTTTTCAGAATTTAGCACCTCTTGAGATAGGCTATCCAATTCTTCACTAGTTTTTTTCTTTTGCAAAGAAAACTTTTGAACATATCATAATATCAGAAGATATCAAGAACACATTCATAATGCATCAAGGTCTTATTATTAAGAACGACGTGTATTTTTTAAGAGGCATTTGCAGGAGCTCCTTAAAAGTTTTATTAAAAGATGTCATTACTAGCTACAGAATACTTTGGTTCTCCCTGTTCCAGGAAATCCAGCTATGGAAGTTGGCCAAATGACAAAAAAAACAGGACAGATGAGTCTTTATTACAATTTAATAGTGGCTTAATTACTGCATGACCAATCACTTCACTAAAAACTTCCTCTAAGGACAACTAAATAAGTAATTGTGGAGCTATATACTAGAGACACTAAGGTTTTACACTGTCTAGATACATTTCTTTTGACTTATTCAAGGGGACTGTGCTTTATGTCTTGTTTTATCTTAAGAAAATTTTGACAATTTTATTTAAAAGTCAGGTTGGAGTTTTTGTCTTGGAGCCACAGCTGAGCCTACAGCAGCTCCCCCTGATAACCCCAAAACAGCCGTAACGGAGGGAAATACTCACAGCTTGAGATGTGTGCAGATACTGGGACACCATCTCCCTCTTGATTAGGATGTCTTTCTCCCTCAGAGGCTGTTGTTTCTCCTCATTTAGATTCATATCGAGCTATTGAAGAAAAAAAAAAAAAAAACAAGTTTTCAAATGCCCTTGCTTTTGGAACAGCATTCAGCCAATAAAGCATCATTTACCTTCTAGAACATAGTCTAGTACCAAAGTATGGCAGAATTCTTCCACTTTTACCAAGACAAAAATGAATATGCACGTCAGGAGCAAGGAAAGCCTTCACTTACCTTCTGACCTTCCCCAGAAAAGTCAGAGTGTGGGAGAAGGACAAGAGTGACCTTCACCTGCTTCCCCAAAGCAGGTATCAGTGTCCAGGTTTCAGCAGGACTGCTGACCTTACAGGAAGGCTGAGGACAGCCCCAAGTCCTATGGGGCTCTAGATGAGTAGGAAACTCTCAACTTGTGACTGAAAGCACTGTATGTTGGGTGGTCAACTTCAGCAGTTATTAAATTGAGGTCTGCAAAGTCACTCCTGCTTCCCTTATAAAGCAACTATTAAGAAGCCAGACTACTGCTATGTGGTGCTCATGCAAAACCCGATCCCTCACAAGGCCCAGGAGGCAGAGCCCCATCATCCTGTGCCTTTTGTGCTTAAATAAAACTACCTCTAAATTCCTCTGGTATTCACTTGATTCTAGATTCTGCAATGAGAGAGAGAAAACATAACAGCTTACCAGCATCTGCTCAAAAAGTGCCAGCACGTCCTCATCTGGGATCTCCTGAAGTGTCCGTTCTGAAGCAGGGATGTCCAAATAGGCAGAGGAATTCCTATTAGCCGCATTGGGCTTTTCCTTTTCTTTCTTCCTGATACTAGTGAATCGCTCCAACTGGTGTGAGAAACAAAGCAAAAAATACATAAATCAGCCATCGCTCGTGACCTACGTGTTGTCCCCAAAGTTACACCAGGCATCCCGCTGCACTCCTGCAATGGGTTAGCAGCGGTGGAGAAAGCTGAACTCGACACTTCAAGAGTCTGCAACCTACTGCATGTTAGTAAGGAAGCTTTGGAAATCTTAGGTTAGAGAGGATGTAAAGTCAGCATCTCCTTTGGAAAAGGCCAAATCCTGGCCAAATCCAAACCTTATCACAGAGCCAAACGTTCGGTTCATGCTAGCGCTAAGACTGCTACAAAAACAACGAGCAGAAGCAAACGCATGCAGGGGACAAAACCAAAAAACACCACCATCCTTACTTCATCTGCCATGAGCCGCTTCAACGTCTGCGAGACAAGGGGGGAGAGAGGGGAAAAAAAACAAATCAGTGACACAAAACATTTCAGACACAAGACAGGACAAGCGTGTGGTAGGGAGGAGCACACAGGGAGGCCCAAACACAGTGATTTTCCCCCTTCTCCTAGCCCAAAGAATGGCCAGAAATGCTGAGCTGCTTCATCTGGTGCACGTCCCTCCAACGTCAACGCTGCAGGGAACCAAGGCCGGCGACAGCAGTTACAGCGATGGGTGAAGAACCTCGGGCCTCTCTCCTCAGGGCGGGCAGGAAGTTTGTCCCATGCTAAAGCTCAGCCTAACGGGTTGAGCCGTCCCTCATTGAGCCAGGGCCGAGGCTGAACCTCCCTTAGAGGCGCGAAACGTGTCGCGACCCCCTCACAACTTGGTGCATGACCACAAGCGCGGCCGAACCCCGGCGCCGCTCCCCTGCACCCCTCCTCGCTACTCCCGAAAGCCGCAGCCTTCCATACAGATGGAATTCCAGCAGAGGGCACAAAGCACCCGCGCGAGGGGATGCACCAAGCTGCACGTCGGCCTCCCTGGGAGGAATCCAGGCGCTGGTGTGAGGAGCGGGAGCCCTCCCGGCACACGGACCACCAGGCAACCCAACGCATGGCGCAGGCCCCCTAAAACAGGCTTGGAAACGTTAAGATATTGGAAAGATGCTTGTTTGTATTGCTTCTGTGAGTAATTTTTTGGTTTTGAGAGGGGATTTTTTTTTTTTTAAGGTTGCACCGCAGAATGGAGGCGAAAGTTCCCTTTACCTGGTGCTATCTCTGGGCCCTGAAATACAATGAAATCCTGCAACTACCTTTTTTTCTTTTTTCTTTAAATTTACTGAGAGAACAAGGCAGAATGTCAGCACTTTCAGCTTAATAAAATACCCTCAAATACACAATCCAAATATGAGCAGCTTGAAGAGCTCCACAGAGAGCCTGGGAGCAACCAAGAGCCATCCCCTGCCCTCCGTCTCAGGGTGGCTCCTGCAGGCTCCACTTTACAGGATTTTGCAAAAATGTCAAACGTCAGGAAAATGCGGGAGTCGGGACAGGGAATCCCCCCCGTGCATTTTAAGCAGTTGCCTATTATTCCACCTCTATACCACCCATACATCCCCATTATCCACATACACTACACACCATCCCATGTCAGGAGGGGAAACCCTGGACTCTGCCGCCCAACGACCCCAGACAGGCACTGAGCTCCATCACAGACGTGTCCACCTGAAGGGCACTCAGGAAAATGGGGGAAACCACCGCTCAAAAGTAATTTATGAGGAAGTAAAACTCCTATCGTTCTTCTCATTCTTTAAAAACTCTTCAGTTTTCACTGCTGACTCACAGCCAAGCGGAGGGATCGAAAGGTCAGGAGGTGGGAATGAAGGGAATTTAAGAACACCAGGGTAGATTAATGGTTGTTTAGACCACTGGTGTATGGGATCTGTCTGTTTTGGACAAGAGGACACAGACCCGCTCGTGCCAGTTACGAGCCGTGAGCTCCACGCCGCCTTCCTCCCCCAGGGGAAATACCAGCAGCAAACAGAGCAACTTGAGCTCTTCAAAGCAAAATAAAATATTTTTTGAAAAGTATGATAACAGTTCAACTTGAGTTTTGCAAGACCTTCTGGAAGATAAATGGGACTGTGGTTCTCTCTAACTAAGTTACAGAGGACGATCCCTCTGTATTTCTGCTCACAGCAGCGCCCCTGAAGCGATTCTGTCCTAAAGATCCAAAGGGTCGAGGCGAGGACATAGAAGTAGAGGTGATGTGACATATCCTGCTACTTCGAGAAATGTGCAGTTAAAATCCTAGGCTCTCAGGAGAAAGAGAAGATGGGAAGAGTTAATCATGCAGCGAGGGAACCAAGCAAGTAGCTGGGACGTGGAAACTGTTGCTGCACTCCCAATGTGTTGAGCATGATGCAAGGACGTTCAAGTTGGCCTTGCACGGAGACTCCACAGCTTCAGAGAGCACCACATCATCTATCTTACTTGAAAAGTTGAAATGAGGTAGCAACTTATGAGGTCATAGGAGGTACATGAGTTACATATATGAGGCTACCTCATTTCATGAGCTAATACCTCATGAACACCAAGGTAGCAACTCAACTGTGGGCCTGGATATGAAGAAATACAAGAAAATCTGCCCCTCTTCCAAGATGGACCGGGTGTCTATTCCCACGCTGAAGCAAAGTGTCTCGCACTTCACATTATATCTCACTGCTATCATATTATTTGGAGATGAACCTATTTGCCAGGACAAAGTAATTTGCCCTATAACTGAAATGTCATTTATGCTTCTCAGCTAGGCTGCTCAGTAATTCTTTAAAAGAGATTATCATTCTTGACTTGTTGGTGAAGAGCTATGTAATAAACTCTGTGGTGCTAAGGGGGTGTATTTGCATAGTGCCCCAGCAGACTGTCAGCTTAAATGGTTTCTCCGAGAGATTTTGAGGTTTTCCACAGGAAAGTTTAAAATCTTACAGAAAGACAGTAGCTTTCCATCAGTAAGAAATGACTGACACAGTAGCTTCAATTCAAATCAAAATATTGCCTTTTTTGAAACAGCTTGAAGGATTTCAGATCAAATTCCATGAGAGAAAAAAAAAAAGGATTTTTTTCCCCAAATCACCTCAGACACCTTAAAAAAAAATAGTTTTCACTCAAATTGTAATTAGGGCTACACAGACGTGGAGGGGATATTCAACTTCAGAAAACAAGCAATGAAGTTTGAACCAAAAAGCTAAATAAGGAAAAGTCTCAGTGATAAAATTAGTTCATGATTACAAAATTACCTGGAACGGATCCATATGGGGACCAGCCTACTTTGATTTTCCATGAGCAAAGGAGGATAGTCTGTATTAAAATGAGTTTATCCTAACTAATTAAGATGAAAAGCTGATTTTTCCCACACAGCAGAAGCCCAATTGGGGCGGCCTGATGTCTCATTCCTAGGAAGGCAGATGAGCAGCTCCCTGTGTCTCATCCTCCCTGAAACGCCCATCCACAAGGATCTTCAAGTCCCCTGCATCCCACCATGCCAAGGCAGGAATGAGCAGCTCTCTTTCCACGGATGGTGACTCGGGCCTGTCCTCACTACCCGCTGCTTGTGTTGCTTCCCTGCGAGCCCTACCGTATGTTCTTAAGAGAAGGGTTGTGTCCCTCGTTTTCCTGATCTGCGGCCCAAGGGGAATTACAAAATTAAGAACAGAAAGTTACAGCTGCACCATTGGCAAGTCCTCAGCCTGAGTCATCCCTTTCGACTCCAGAGGAACAGCATGGGAAGACGTGGGGAAGAGGAGGGATCTCATAGTGCATGGATTAACGCAGCATGAGGTGCTGCAAATCCTCTGCGAGCCCCTCTCTCCTGTCACTATTATCAAACACTAATTAAAAGTTAAGTTTTCAGAATGGTACAAAAAAAAACAAACAAACAAAAAAAAAACTTTAAGCAGACCAAAATTCAAAGCCATTTTTGGCCACGATACTTTTCTGCTCATCTCCTTTCCACTTCCCTAGACCTGTCTCAGTTTCTGCTCAGGCTTCCAAAACAGAAGCATGTTGCATCCTAATTTAAAAAAAAAACAAACAAACCAAAAACCCATTTGGCTTTTAGGAGCTGGAGCAATGAGGAAAATCCAAAATGCCCAACTCTTTGCATGCACGCAAGGAGCACCCGGGTAGATCAGGGGGATCTTGCTCTTCATGCACCATGGAAATGGCTCGGGCAGCTTCAATCCTGCTGCTCATGGGGCTTCAAACCTGCTCGGAGCAGCCGCCTGGTCCCACGGGCGCCCGCGAAAGGGCAGCTGAGGACGTGGCCACGAGGACCGGCTCCAGCTCCCGGGTCTTGGAGAATTCCCCAATTAGTGAACAGAGCGCCATTCAGGGGAGATTTCCATGTCCCGGAGGGAAACATTAGCCCCCTCCCACGGAGGATATTAAGCAGCTCGCGCTTGGAGCAAACGGACGACGTTCCAAGCCAGCAGGAACACGGCAGCTCGCGCTTTAATAGCGAAGTGAGGACATCAAGGGACGTTGCCACGCATGGCAGGGGCGAGAAACGGTCCCAAGGACGGCAACAGCCCTGGGGGCACCTGCAGGAGAAGCAACTCATGTAACAGCCCTTTCCTGTTCAGGCTGAGACACCCAGAGCAGGCAGGAGGCTACAGAGAGGAGGGGAACCAGAAAGGCAAACACGAAGCCCATCCTCCAGCCCAGACACCAGGCTGGGGCAGTCGGACGCCTTCCACGCCGCCTCCAAGGCGAACACAGGCCACCTCTTCCCACGTGCCACCACCACGGGGGCTCCTCCGTCGCCTTCCTGACCCTTCTTTGCACCTTGGGGAAAACACCCATGTCGGGAGGTTTCTCCCACAGGGAACACCTGAGGCAGGAGCCCCGCGTGAGCTCAATAAATATGGGTAGGATTGGAGAGGAAGAAGCACCAGCAACTCAAGGATGCAGAAGGCACTTTCAGTCCACCCTGCTGCTGCAGCTCATCTCACCTGAGACACAGATGATCATTAGAAAGGGACATTCAGCCCTAGAAAAGAGGGAATCCAGATGCAAATACCACTGCAGCAAGGGGGGGGGGAGGGGGAAATACGGGATTTAATTTTCAACTATTAACCTCCCACTTCTCCCTTCTTCTCTCTCCCAATCATATTCCAGTGCCTCCTACTTCAGTGTGGGCAGCATTTGGACCTTGCAAGACAAATCCTTCCCAGCAGTGCCTGCTCGGTGTCCTCCCACTCAGCTATTACCCCAGGCGGAGCTCTTTCCTGCACTGCTGTGCCTTGGTAGAGACACGGGCAGGAGAGAAAAGCAATCGTGCACCGCGGCGGTTAGTGGAGCAGGAGATGCAGAGCACAGAGGACTGCTGAGGAGGAGGAGTTTCAGCAGGAGGATTCTGCCTACGAAGCTCCCGGGCCCGAGCAAGAAACCTCATGGATAAGCGCAGTCCCCAAAGCCCCCTCCAGCCTGCACCGCTTCCCACCCAATGTTTCCAAGTTGGGGTTTTGCAAGGTCGGATCGGTGCACGCGGACACGGTGCAGCCTCGTGCCCATGCAGCTACTGCGCAGCACCAGACCGGAAAAACTGGCCCATCTCCATAGCTCCTCGCTAGGTATCAAGCCCTGGAAACTCCTCTGACTCAGCAACAGGAAAGATCTGCTGGGTTGAAAGAGCCACAGGATCACGATGACCTTCTGCTTGGACCAGCATCTATGCAAAAACACGCAGTATTTGCTGAAACTGATGATTATTTTAACAAAAGAAGGCAGTTCCTGCGCTCAAGTTTGGGGAGGGTTGTGAGGGAAAGGTACAAGAAGCAACGAGAGGCTGCTGCAAAATGTTCACCTGAGACCACAGCAAGCAGCCTAGGTCAACCTTTGAACAGCCTAGACACAGCACAGTGGTGTTGGATGTTTATTTTCCGTATCTCTCTTGGAGTAAGCACATACTTTCCTCCCTCCTGATCTCTCCTCCTAATCTCCCAGCTCTCCTGGAAATTCAAGAGGATTTTCAAAATCGTTATGTGCAGGTCTTTGAGACAAACAGTTCCAGAGCAACCGCCTCGCTTCCTGCACATAGCAACAGAACAACTTTTGATGCCCACTGATCTCTTTGCCACTGAGAGGAGCCGAGGGGAAGAAGTCAGGGCTGTTACGGGACCTCTCCTGTTGGCTGGATCAGCTCTCTGAGGCAGCTCAGGGGATTCCCACTGAGGTTTCACACTTTGCAGTGACATCAACCTCCCCAGACACTTCCATCACCCTCCATCCATGGCCACTTGCTCCTGTCTCCCAAGTGCTGCCATGGTTGCAGCAGCAAAGTAGTCCACCTGGAGATTCAGGAAAAGCAGCCACATCACTCAAGCTTCCTCATTTTAATGCAAGAAACAGGTATTTCTATCAAAATTAAAGGCTGTGTTTCACCTTGGGGGATTTCCTGTAGTCAAATGGCTTTTTCAACTCTAGCCTGAATGTCTGCACAGAATATCTGGGAGCTGACATCTGCGGTTCCTTACAAGCAGTTTTACATTCCCACCCCAGACATTACTCAATCGCTCTCCTAAAATACCCAAGATATCATAGTCCTCCTCCTCAGGAGTGACAACGGCTCCACGCGCCATCTGAAATCACTTTGGTGCTAAGCAGCATAAAGCCGAGTCCGGGACCACGACACAAGGACCCCCGTGAAACAGAGGCGGCCTCTTCTGTGGCAGCAAATGGGGCACAAATCTTGGCAAATACTTATCTTCAACACTCAACCTCTGGCCAGAAGCCACGTAAAAACAAATAGTTCTAGAGAGCACTAAAAACACACAGGTATTTCATCATGCCCTTCCTCCATGGGCAAGATCACATTCTCCTAAAGGTTATTTCAGAGGCACAGTCCTGGGAAAAAAATAAATAAAATATATTTATATATAAGAGCAAGCCCTAGAAGTCAGCTTTTAACAGAACAGATTTCTGTATATCCAGGTTAGCTTTCAGATTGGAGTCAGTCCATTAATTGAAGTCAACTGACATCGGAAGCTGTTTCCTCCTGTTGCTGAAGGAACCACTTGTTTAACTAGGTATCGCTCCAGAAGGCAAAAACAAAAGCGTTAAAGACTTTTATCCTTACAAAAAAACAGACATTCAAGTGTTTCTTCTATCACATTCCCTTCTTTGGTCTTAGGAATCCCCCATCTCTCCTGCTCCCAAGACAAACCCCAAAGCTATTTATGGGTTTTTGAAAGAAACACACAATTCACATGTCATTAAAAAAAAAAAAAAAAAAGGGGGCTACTCAGAGCTGTGAATGGAAAGCATTTACAAAACATTATAAAGGCAAATTAAGTAAATACCAAACATTAATGAAAAAGCTAGGGGCAGAGTTGGAAACATCACAGCAACAAAGTTACCCTAAGAACTTAGGTCTTCACAAAGAACCACAAATGAGGAGCCTGATGATGGCTCTTGGATGAGTCTTCCTCACCCTGATGGCAAATACCTCTCCCTTTGGAGACCAAGAACGGGAAAAAGGAAGACACCTTGATATTTAGAAGTATTTAAAAGCAACTTTGCTTTCTTTGGATACACTTGACTGGCCAGTTTTAATACTTGCTTCTGCAGTATATTGACTGCATCCATCTTTGTCCACACAAAATTTTGCCATGCTGAATTTGTGTGGGAAACCACATGGATTTGGACCTACACGCACACTTCCTAGGGAACTGAAGTGGCTTTGTGACCTCTTTACAACCCTCCGTCGCTCTGAAGCTGCCCAAGTTAAGCAGCTCTGGCTCCTGCAGCACCCAGAAACGCTCCCGGAGGCTCTTCCTCCGCGAGGCCCTCAGGGAAGGCGTTTCTGGTTATATATTATTCACAGTGGTGAAGCACAGCAGAACACACTGCTCATAACCTGCTGGGACAGCTACAAACCTCCCCCGGGCAAAGCAGCGACCGGGGCAAAATGTGTATGTTTAAGATGCACGTGATTTACCTTCCCCTTAAACACACACTACTTCCTACAAGACATTTTATTAGAACAAGGACTGACAGCTGAGTACATGGACTGTCCTTCCTGGGCATCTAACTCCTGGGTAGAAATCCTACAAGTCCCTCCTGCAGGCAGCACTTTACGCAAGCAGTGCCGGCACTACAGACAGGAATTTTATTGAAGCATTAAGATTCTAAGCTTGACTCAATAAACAACTTTCAGCCAGGTATTGAATGACATTTTTTTTTTTTTTTTTGGATAATCAAAGGCAAGAGAAGACAGCAAGCGAGTTGTGGGTGTTGTTTTGGTTTTGATTAGTCGAGAGTAGAAACACCACCCTCTGTTGCAATAACTTCTCTCTAGGGTCACTCAAAGAGCCTGGAGAAGGGACTGGGAAAGAAAAAAGTTTGACACGATGGAGACTTATCAAGACTCAGCACCATGAAAATTGGAATTAAAATCTATTGGCAGACTAGTGAGGAACACCAGGCAGGACCAGAAAGCCATCCTGACATCTCATTTTTAGGAAGTAACGTACGTCTTGAAGCCTTCATATGATGAAGAGTGAAACAATGGGGAGAACATGAGTAGTCATCCTACCAAAATCTGGAGTGCACAGGAGGGGCTGATTTAGCAACATGCTAGGATATGAGGTGTGCAAAACCTATGGGAGGTGACAAGGTACATTTGTTTGGGAACAGAGTTCCTACTCAAGCGGCAAGTGACACCACTCTCGTGGCCAGGGAAGCTCATAGGGCCATCCTTATGCAGCAGGAATCCTGGAATGGATCTGCTGATGCTGGAGACAGCTTTGAGATCACCCACTCCAGAGCAACGCGCCGCACGCTGACAACGTCAGTGCTGGAATGACCCAAGCCAAAATTACAAATCCTGACGCTGGTACTGAAGGGCCTGAAGGTCACATTATTCAGCAAGCAGCACCCTGGGGAGGCTGCCAGGTAGCAACGCACGCAGACCGTTCCGAGTGCCAAGATACCCATCTCTCCTTGCTCCGAGGACAGCTGCGCTATTTTGCTGCTGAAGTTCTTCAGACGCATCGCAGCCCTCTGCAGAAGAGCATTGCTGCATCTATCAGATGCATTAGCTGCTAAGAGAGCAGAATAAAGACACTAGGCAGGAGGTGGCACAGTCGGGCTTGTCAGAGGTGTCCTGAGCGTTTCTCAAAGGGGTGGCTTGTGTCTATCTAGACCAGAGCTACACCTCATTTTTTTGCATTACCAAAACACCTCTGAGGTGGCATCTCAAGGTACTCGAGTTGGCTCCTCTGGGGACAGGATTCCTCCAAGCCACCGTACGAGAAACACACAGACCTTCAGGCAACAGCTGTCTGTGACAGCATGTATGGACACTTGCAACTCCCTGGTAGGAAAAACGCTCATTTTTGGGACAGCAACGGCCCCTTACCTCTCCAGCCTCAGCTGAATCCCCGCTCGTTTCAGCGCCACTGGCTGGAGAGCTTTTCACAAGGGTGTTGCTCTGCGAAGAGAGGAAGAAACCCTGGTGATTAAGGGCCGCTGTTTACTTGTCACTATGGGAACACAACAACGCTGCTCCATCTCACCGGGCGCCGCCAAAGAGCGGCGGGGACGGGGAAGGAAGGAAGAAGTCATCAGCACGGGCTTACGCAAGCGCCGATCCATTCCTCAACCCGACCTCTTCTCAGGGCCTTCCCCATCAAGCCATTTCTTTCTCGCCCGCTTCAGCCCCTCGCTGCTATTCATCTGTCACCCGAGTGCACCGAGGCTCCTGAACAACCCGCGTGTAGGTAACTCCCACAAAGCACAATGTGTCTGGGCAAGAAATTCCAGAGAATAAGCAAAGGGAAGTCCTGGAGTGAGGAACGTGAGGCTAGGGGCTGGAGGGCAAACAGATGGGGTAGTTGAAAGGGGGCTGGAAAAGCAAATGGTAACATGGGGAGCCTTTAAAAGCAACTAGCTCCAAGCTGGGAGAGATGAGAATTTTTCTTTTTTTCTTGATGCCTAATAAAATTAAATCCTCATGACACTGAGCTTTCAGCTTTTAAAAGCTTGCAGACTAACCCTTGTGAAAATGAAAAGCCTTCAAATGAATTTAAATGGATGTTGCAGCCTCTCAGGAGGCAGGGCAGCTGTTACAGCATCACTGCGGTTTGCAACACAACTGCCTTTCCTGTAAAATTGGATTATTAGCTCCACTACTAACTTCTGTCTCTACCCGTCCCAATATTCTCCACAATACTCCCCACATTCAGCAGAGACATTTTGGGTAGGTTTGTCTCATCCTCCTTTCCTTCTTGGGCAGCTTCAGGCCACCCAAACCTCGTGCCCAGACGTCAGCTCCTCACCCAGCAGCTCTGCTCTTGCATCTCCGGAGGCGCCAGGCAAAGTGGGAAGCTCCACCAGCAGCAGACACATAGTCACTTGCGACTCCTCCATCTAAAGAGCCCTGCTAACCTCCTACCCAAAAGTGGCAACAATTTGTGCTCCACAGCCCCAGTGCTATGGGGCTCAGTCCTGTGAGGGACAGGCCCAGGGGCGGAAGCAACAGCAGCTGCAGATACCAACCCAGGGCAGTGAGGAAACGGAAAGCAGAGGCTGCATTTGCCAAAGCAGAGGGAAATTTTTCCATTCTTTTCTGGACAAGGAGGAGTTTCAAAGGGTATCAAATACCAACCAGCCCCCAAACATTGCTATTTATGAAAAAGAAACCCCCTAAACGTGTTGCACCAGCACCTCAACCTCCTGCGTGACTAAGTTCACAACCACGTTACTGTCTCTGCTGCGAAGGGCACCTGGACCTTGAAGCAGAGCCAGGTGCCAGAGCAAGACCAAAGCAGCGACCTCGGCAGCGCGGCGGCCGCTCAGGCGGCGGCTGCAGCCCCATCCGCAACCCCATCCGTGGCCGGGGTCCAGCTTTGCCTTTAAAATGCTGTGAAGGAGAGAGACGAGGGGCGCCAGGTTATCGGCACTGCTGGTCTCACGCAGACCCCTCATTTTCCTGCCTACCTCTGGTCACATCCCATCCCATCCGTTCCCTTCTCCCAAACCCAGCAGCTCTCCTCTCAACTCAGCCTGGCAAGAAAGAGGCAACTGCTGCTTCCCCCCCGCTCTGGTGTATCTGACTCAAACAGACACTTGCTGCTTCTTGTGGTTTCAAGCGCAGGAAGCGAACAAAACCGGCTGCTGAAGCGACCGGAACAAGCGCTAGCGCAGCCCCAACAGCCACAAACCCCCACCCAGTGCCCACACCACCAGCTTTTCAGGCTCTCATTCCCTAAGACCCTTCGAACATCTCATTACTTGTTACACAAGAGGCTTTTCACGATTCAAGCTGAGCAAGCGCTCAAGGCCCGTATTGAATCATCTACATGAGAAACCTCTCTATGTTTCTGCCCTGTGTCGAAGGCTTTACTGGTTGCGAGCCGTAATGCGCCAGCATCGCTTGCGCCGCCGGTGACTGACAGCCCCAGCTCTGCAAAGACACCATGGTCTTTGCAGAGATTTCATCCCTCTTCGTCTGCTGATGCTTCTCCAGGCAGTATATGGATGTAGCGGTGTCCTCGCACCCGCCTTGAGGAGCACGGATTCTTAAATATGGCTCTTTTTTACTTGTCTAGGCAACAGCTCATCCATGCTTCTTAATTCTCATGGATACAGTGCTGGGGAGGGCCTGGTGAGGGACTAGCAGTGGATGTTGCTAGTCAGACACTTACTTTAGTCTCCAAAATGCTACCTGATTTACCAAAAGGAATCCAAAGAGCTGCAAAAAGCTGCAAAGAATGAGGGAAGCAAAAAGCAAACAGGAAAAAAAAAAAAAAGAAAAAAAAAAGCCTCCTATACTCCAGAGGCACCAAAAAGGGACACGAGGTTTCAGGCTAAGACCAAGTTGAGTTATTGGAGCCCACAATGCCCAAGGATGGCGAAAAGGGAGGGATGGGCAGGAAGAACAAGGGCTGCTGGGCGGCCTGCAAAGAGAGGAGCAAAGTCCCCGGGCAGCTAGGGAAGGAGCTTCCCTTGGATCAGGCCTTAGTCATGGGCTTGCACTAGGGAAAGGGGCATTTTTAATGTGTAACAGCCAAGGGCATGTTTAAAATGCACCTTCCCCTATTGCAGGCACCATCTAACAAGGCTGCAAGCACCTAGGTTTGTTTTTTTGTTTGTTTGTTTTTTCATCTCCCTGTTCCAAAAGTAAAAAAGAGAAAATAAGGAGCGGGGAACCTGCCTTGCGACCCGCATTGGGCTGCGACAAGGGGAGACAAAAACACGACCAAGGGCAGCAGTCACGGGTCACTTCCCTGAGGTCTCTGGGTGTGCGGGAAAACAAGCAGCATAATTAGTTTCTGGGTGCCGTTAGGAAAATTTGCCCTTTAATTATTAACTGCTGCCCAATGTGACAGTTTGGGGAACTGGAAGAGAGATTTTTATGGTCTTGTTATGGAATCAGTAACAGTTACCATAGTGCAGAAAGGGCCAGCGCTGGCCAGGCTGCCCCTTGTGCTCGCCCAAACTTATCCTCCTAACTAGGAGGAAAAGAGCTCTTAAATGATCTCAATGGAGCCTGATGGCTTCTGCTTTTCTCACTAATCAACAGGCTAAAGGAAGAGATTAGAGCTTAGCGCTTTTTTCTTCCTTAAAGAGGAGGGGGGTTTGAAAAATCATCAGTTGCAAGAGCAGCTCAAAAGGCAGCAGAAGCCAAATACCTACAGGGCAATGGCGACTGCCCCTAAATCCAAACAAACCACAAACCTATAATCGAGATCCTGTTTAGTCCAGGCTGAGCTGGTCTGGCACCTTGTCACCCTGCTCCAAACTTTCCAGGGGAAGAAGGAAGCTCCTGAAGAGCCTCTGACTCCAAGCGAGAAGCTTGAACTGAGCAAAACAGAGCCAACAGCCAAGTAACTTCAAATATTGCGTATTTACAAATTAATAAAAATCAAAATGATGCTGACAGGGCAGCAGATTTTCAAACAATAAATGTGGTGTTACAGGACATCAGGTAAACCGATCCCTTCTGATTTTTGACATGCAAAGGGGTGGGGATGTCATTTCGGATCACGGGATAAATGCCTCATGACAAGCAAATCCTATTCTGGCTTTTGACACGCCAGAGAGGTGGGGACATCATGCAGGATCATGGGATAAATGAGCTAACCCAAGGACTTAGCACCTTTTATTTTGAGGCTCTTGAACATCTAAGTTCACAGTCAGACAACTTCATTTTCTAACTTCAGCTGCTGACTGCTCAGCTCAGATTTCAGTTTTCATCCACAACCAGCCAGCCTGATGCATACAAAGATAATTCCCCGTATAAGATGTAACAGGAGGATAAATCCCAGCCCTGAATTTTATGCCAGCTGTCTACGTAAACTTCTAAAGTAGCAGTAGAAAGAAAAATCAAGAGAACAAGAAATTTCTCATGTTAACCAGCACTAAATTACTGAAAAAAAGTTTTAACCAGGATGAGACTTCAGAGACTCTTCTCAATCTAGAAATGCATCAGGACTTGGGAAGCTCTAGCAGAGATGCTTTGCTCCGCCCTACCAAGTTTCCTCCCTGTAATATCAAGCTAAACATTTGGGGCGTTTTCAGGTAGTTTCATCACCAGGGTCTCCCCTGCCCAAGGCGAGTTTATAGCAGCCCTGTCCTCTTCACCATAGCACAAGAGACACAAATAGTGCCAGTGAGAAGACATCAGAGCTGTCAAAAACGCCTCAAAAAGCACAACTACGGAGACCTAATGAAAAGGCTGAGCAGAAAAACAGTATTAACTAGCAATAACAGTATTAAAAAGTGTTTCCATGAAGAACTGTTAGAGAAAACAGGTTCCGGGGAAGAAAAACAAGGAAACGGAGGAGGAAATCGGTCTCCCTCAAGAGGAAGAAAAACAGAGAAAAGGAGGAAGAAATTTGCCTTCCTAGTGCAGTGAAAGAGGTTATGACAAAGAACAAATCCAGATGCAAGACAGAACCAAGCCAGATCCTGAAGGTGAAGGAAAAGAGACGGGCAGGTTTATATTGGCTCTCTGAAGAGAACTATTTTCACTGCTTTCTACTGTCACTCAGGTATTTTTCAGTAAGTGCCATTTAGGAAGCTATAACTGATGAAAACAAATAACCCTGATGGACTTTTCATAGTCTCTCCTGTCTCCTTATGATCACAGGAGCTGCATTTTGGACCGAGCGACGCAACGGCAGAACAGAGGCGGCGGCCAACACGATGAAGAAATGGGAAATGAGCACGGAGCGCCTTAGTCACCGGGACAGGAAGGGTGGGTCGGGCTTTGACCGTCGGGAAGGCAGCAAGACTTGCCCAAAAGCCTGAGAGTACCGGCAGCTCCGGGACAAGCAGCAAAGTGCAATCTGATGAAGAGAGGTGATGGCTTAACACATGCGGAGCACATTAGCGAGCCTAAGTTTGCAAATCAGAAAACAACGGGAAGCAATAGCATTGTATTTATAGCTATTAACCACCAAAAATAATATACCGGGGAAGACCAAACTCATATACAAAACTGTGCAGCAGGTGAGAGGTGAAGGTGAAGGAAGAAATAGCTTTTGAGGCTAAAGCAAGGTTCATAAATACACCCCAACGTCATCTACTGTATTAGGTGCTTACGCTATTTTCAGCCTCGCAGCGAGCGCTGCTTTTGTCATATTTCCCAGCTCGGGGTAGCTCTGTTTCCCAGCAAATGGAAACCCCTTGCGTGGTAATTACTGTGGATTTCTGCTTAGCCAGCAGATAGAGGAGATTAGCTGCTGAATTTGGAGCAGGTCACTCACAGTCAACAAAGCGGAGTGGGCCCACTGACATTGCTACAACTAAAAAGTACAATACTTAGACCAAGCTCCCTTTAATCTGAAAACAAAAGCAGCCAGGCCAGGTTTGCAGAGGTGTTGGGGCTTGTCAGAATCTCAGCACTCACCTTTTATCCTCTTTAAGTACTTAACTAACTTTGAAAATCCAGCCTTGGAGCGAGGAGACGGGAACCGCCCCCCCCCCATCACCCACTTCCCGTTCGTGCCTCCTTGCTGTAATTAGAGTATTTTTTTGGTAGGTTTGGCTAAGACGATCAGAAACGCTACTGCGGGGCTGTATAATCAGGTTAAAGCTACCAAATTCAAACCACCATAAATAGCAAAAAAAAAAAAAAAAAAAAAAAAAAAAGGTGTCTTTTGTGTGTGTGTATAATTACAGTCTCGGAACAAGAGTAGCTCCCTGCTGTGTAATCTAGCAGCACTTACCCTTAACGGGGGGCAAGGAAGCGCCACATTTATGGGGAAAGGCCACGGCTACGTGTCCGCAAGACGCGCTGGGGCCGCATGGGTGGCGAACGCCGCTTTTTAGGTCGAAAAACTTCCCGCTCGCCCAGGGCGATCCCCTCCGTGCAGCCGCATCCGCGCGTGGGCGCGAGCCCCGAGCCGGGTCCCCACGCGCAGGGGAAAGAGGGGCCCCGGCTGCTGCCTCGCCCCGAGGGGCCGGCTGCGTTTTCGCCGTCGCTACGAGGGAGGCAGCGGGAGGGAAGGGGCAGCGGGGGCGCTGCCCGGAGCGGCGGGCACGGGAGGGATGCGCCGATCCCGCCGCGATTCCCGGCCGTTCCCAGAGCCCGACACGGGCGCTTCCCCCCGTCCCCGCGCTCGAACGTGGCCG
>VZSV01000116.1:71841-85535 GCA_013398735.1 Nothocercus julius
GGGCCTGCACGGCCGCCGCTGCCCTTGGGATGCGTCTTGCCCGCGGCGCGCGGGGCGGACGCGTCCTTGGGAAGCCGCGCGGAGCCGTGTCCGGAATGCGTCTCCTCCGCGATGCCCCCGAGCGCCCGGGCACCGGCGTGGCCCCCTGCCAGGCTGGCGCGCGTGGAGCGCGAGATGAGCCCTGGCCAGCTCATCGCTAGCTGGGAACAGGCTCTATCCAAGCGGGGGCCTGGGGCCAGGGCTGTGCCGAGGGCAGGGGAGGCCAAGGGCTCCGGAGCATGAGGGCAGGGAGGCCGGCGGAGGGGTTGAGCACCGGGGTATCTGAGCTGCCCTTCTCCTAGATCCGCATGTCAGACCAGAACAGCAGCGACGATGGGGAGTCGGACCCCCAGCACAGCCTGTCTATGGTCTTCCTCCTCGTGCTGGTCTTCTTCATCATGGGGCTGGTCGGTTTCCTGATCTGCCACGTCCTGAAGAAGAAGGGCTATCGGTGCCGGACTTTCCGTGATGAGCTCGACCCAGATAACAAGGACGTGCTGACGGAGCTCCAGGCCAGTGAGTACCGCGAGACGAGGCCTCGGCGCGGAGCGGGGAGGGCCCTGCTGCCCCGGTGCTCCTTAAATAGGGGTCCTGGAAGTGATCTGGAGGTGGGAAGGGTTATCCCTTGTGTTCAGTGGGCTGGGAAGGGAATGAAATGGTGGGAGCAGCCCCATGCAGCCTCCACGAGCGTGAGGGTTGCCTGGATCCAGCGGGATGGGAAGAGCAGAACCGCTGCCGGCGCGCTGTGCCCGCTCCCAGCTGGGTGCCCTTGGCCCCCTGCGGCAGAGTGGGACTTCCCGTGGTCTGAGGGGCTCCTTTATCTGATTTCCCTGAGGTCTCTGTGACCCACTCACAGCAAATGAACGCCAGCCATAACGATTTACCATGTCATCCCATTTCACTTTTTGGCTGCCATTCCCCCCGCTGCTGTTTTCCCCTTGTTTTTCCCTTTTTGCCTTTTTCTCTTTGATGGCCAAACTGTGTCACGCCGAGACGCACAAGAGCTAACGGGATAGAAGGATGGGGCAGACTCTTGGTAGCTGAACCCCAGCCCCAAGAGCCCCTTAGACTGTGCTCAGCCTCCACCACCAGTTTTAGGCTGGTCCAACCTCTAGGAGAGTATTTGGGTCAGCATCATTGTACGTTTGCCTCGTTCTCTAGGCCTTGATGTTTGGGCACTGTTAAAAGAGGTTCTTGGTGGGGAGAACTTTGGCCCAGAACCTCTGATGAATCTTGAGAATCTGAGTTACAGCCCTGAGCTATAACCATGAGCCCTAAAAGCAAAAAATTGTCAAGATACAAGCTGTCCCTCTGTCCCTTTTGTGTGATGACGTCCAGTAATAGGCTCTTGGGTGTTTCCACTCGTGTGCTCTTCTAGTTCTGCTGTGTTTGGTGCAGACCTAGGGACTCTCTGGGATGCAGAGGGGCCTTTTCTTGGGATCTGGGCCCCATTCTGGAAAGGGACTTCCAAGGGGATTTTGGTCACCTGAGGCCACCACGGGTGACTGTCTGACAATAGGGTTTGGAATTCAGGGCAGCATTGAGCACAAGTGCAAGCCCCGGCTTGGTCCTAGCAAGGTTTGTCATTTGCTGGTTTGCTTAGTCTCTGATGCAGTGGAGAAGATGTTTTTCTTGTATTTCTTGGCCTGTTTACTTATTTACAAGTGGCCAAGTAGTGTTACAAAGCTCCACTCTCTCTTCTATCCCATCAGCAGGGCTTGGAAGACTGAGTGTCTCACACTGGGACTTACGGTGCCTGGGAGGCAAGTGTGGAATGGAAGCAGGGAGGAGCTTCCAGGCAGACTTTGCTGCAGTCCTCCAGATATAGCAACTTGACATTACACAGAGACAATACTGAAACTTTCCAGATTCGGATTTCCCCACTGGAGACTCCACAGCCCCAGGGGAGTTGTCCCTGGGGACAACCAGAAGGGCAGCGGCAGCCCCAGGATTGTGCTCTCCAGGAAGGATCCCTGCCAGACCTGGGCTCTGACCTACTTATGTGAACACACGTCCAGCATCACAAGCTGGGCTGAAGGTCCATCCAGCCAAGTCTCCTGCCTCCAGCAGTGTCCAAAAACATGTGTCCAGGGATACAAGAACAGAGCAAACATTTACTGATATTACCCCAGAATACTCCTAGTTCTCTACCACTGTGTAGCTCTGTGACTTCCTCTGTCAGAAATGTTTTCCATTTATTTAATGACCCCAGTGAATTTCTTTTCCACAAACATATCCCTTTTACCCCTGGATGCAGCTAAACTCTTTACATCCACAACATCCTGCAGCAAAAAGGTCCACAGCTGAGCTGTGCCCTTCAAGAACCACCTCTTTCTACTTGTTTCAAACCTGCTACCTATTCATTTCATTTAATGTTCCTTAGCTCTGGTAGAGGAGGAAAAAGGTAGTCCTCTGCTCCATGGGCCCATGGCTGTCCTTTTAGGCATTTCTTTTCCAGGGTAAGGGCTCTAGTGTCGCTCAGATGCTTTCTGGGAAGGATGGGGAGAGCAGGGATTCTCTGACCAATTCATTTGTAGACCCAGGGTGCTCATAGTTGTTCTGTGGGAGGGAATGGGGAGGTAGTGAATCCCAGCTCTCAGTGCCATATTTTCTGCTTTCAGATGAAGAGGAGGAGCTGAATGAGGACACTGTGGAGAAGATTGTGAGATGCATCATCCAAAATGAAGGCGAGCATTTTCTAGGGCTCGCTTGGACACTTCCTGGCAGCTAACCGCTGGGGCTGACATATTCCCTTTCTTCCCTCTCTTCAGCAAACGTGGAGGCCCTCAAGGAGATGCTGGGGGACAATGACGGGGATGTCCCAGTGCCAGTTCCCAGGTGAGGGAAGTGCCACGCTGTGTCTCTTGCAGGGTGAGGGAGAAGCAATCTTTGGTACCACCTTGGTCTTGAGACTTCAGCAGCCCCTTCTCAATGGTTTGTTGTGAAGCATCTTCCTAACAAGGAGTCATAATTCCCCCTGGGATTTCTGTGCTGTGCTCCACTGTTCATTGTAACATCCCTCGCTCCTGTCCTAACAGGAGGTCCCCTGCAGAGCTGCTGCTTCTCAGGGCTTGCTGCACTGAGGCTGCACCAAGGTAAGGAAGACTCCTCCAGGTGACGTGACATCCGTGTCCTTTTCCTATTGCAGCCTTTGTCCCCACCGTAACAGCCAAGATGGGGGACCACCACATCACCATACAGTGCACCTGGGCTCCACGCAGGCCCCCTGCATCCACTGCAGCAAGAGGAAGAAGCCCCCTCTGCATCGACAAGGGAGGTCCAAAGATGGCAAAGGCAGGATGCATCCTGGAGAGACCACTGTCTTCTCAGTGGGCAGGTACTTAAATGAGCCTTGCCAGACATCACTCCTCTGCTCTGGCTGAGCAAGAGTGACAGAGAGTCTTCCCTGTCCCCTCAAGGGACTTCAGGAGCTATCTGTGGTCTTCATGTAGTTAGTAGCCTTCAGTACATTTTTCTTCTGCAATCTTGCCCAGTTTGTCTCTTCCCCCAGCATAAACATTTAGAGTGCACAATGTCCTTTAGCAAGATATCAGCTTCCCACTGAGTGACAAGGACAAGACAAGAGTGACAAGGAACTGCTAATTCCTGGTGGATGCCCAAACAAGACACAAATCTGCTGTGCCCAGTGCATGCAGAGGGTCTTCAGTCAGCTGATTTTGATGAGGTTGCATACTGTGGTCCAGAGGGACAGCCTTTTCACAGTAGTATTGAGCCATAGTAATATTGCTTCCACTATTAGAACTAGGAGTCAGAAGATAGCTGAATTGGGAGGATTATGGGGATCCGTTCAAGGGAAGAGACCTGCAAGACCTCTCCATGCTGAACTCCAGCTGAAATTGCACTTTCCTGGAGACAGACAGTTTCTGCCTCTTTGCCTGCTGTTGTCAGCGCTCTTCAGTTTAAGCTTTGATTTTTGGTAAGCTACATCTCTGCCCACTTGCTTATTCATGGTTAATCTAATTCCCTGGCTGATGCCCAGTTCTGCTCTATGTCCTTCATCCATGCTTTTCTCCGTCTCCTTTCAGTCCCGTCTGAGTGCCTGGAGAAGACAACCTCCTTTCCTAAGCCAACCTCTCACATCTTAATTTTCATTCTTTTTACATATTAAGATCCTATGGCACATCAGCCTTCTCCCCAGGATAGCTGTTATGTTTCTCCAAGGTTATATTTTGAGTGTTCCTACTTGCTGAATCTCTCTTCTATGAAGTCTGACTCCTATGGGACCTATTTGTCCATGAAGAACAAAATTACCTCCAGATTCAGATTCCTGTTTCCAAGTTGGCCCCATGTTCTTTCTGATCTTCAAGAAATTTTCTGGGAGTGCCCTTACACTGCCTGATTTCCTATGAATACCCTGATTACATGAACTGCCTTGATTCATGCCTGATCCTGTATACAAAATTCCTTTAACCAGCCTCTTCTGTCTCCGATCTTTTTGTTTTTAGCTTTCAATTCTGTCTTGGCTATAGCAGTTGAGAGTCCAGTCCCTTTCCTATTATGTACAGCTCTGTGACGAAGTCTGGTCCCAAGCTGGTAGTCACTAGCTCATAACTGAGGAAACCTCATACAGAAAGGAGGGAATTCAGTGGAGGGCCATCAGAATAGTCAGGATACTGGAGTACCTGACGTGTGAGGAGGGAACAGAGTTTGTTTACTGTGCAGAAGAGAAGACTAAGGGAGTTGATCATTTCTCTCTACGGCTGCTTAAAGAGTTGGGGGAAGATCATAAGGAAGACCCTTCTCAGAGATGCACAGTGCAAGGACAAGAGTTAATGACCACAAGAGGAACACAGATAAGACATCAATGATTTCAGCCTAAGAGAGGTGCAGACCTGGGGACAAAGCCCAGAGGAGAGGAGAGACCTATGCCTTTGGAGATTTCTAAAACCAAACTGAAGAAGACCCAGAGCAATCTGACTGAGTTTTGAAACTGGCCCAGCTTTGAGCACAGGGCTCCTGAGGCCCTTCCTAATCTAAATTATTGTATAAATATAAGGCAATTAGAGTTACATCATCTATAGCATCTAATCATTGAATAAGTTAATAATTATTGAATAATTTACTGTCTTGGGGCTTTCCCTATAACCTTTCAATGCTTTTGTCTTCGCAATCTCTACAATGCTATTGAACAGCCACCTCAAGGAGTCTTCCATCATCTTGCACCATTCCTGTCTGCAGACGACTCCAGCGCCGCTCCTGCTGCTGTGCTGTCTGCTCTGTTGGTTACGTAGCTCATCCACTAAGCCATCTGCATCTGATGGAGATCTTGTCCTGAGCTTCATCAGCCAGTGTGTCATGTCCTATTGAATCAAAATAGTGATACTGACTAGGCAGATGGCCAAAACTCTCCTGCCTTTGTCACTGTGATCTTGAGGTTGGTTACTTTGTCATGCACCCCTTCCACCCTGAATCCTCCCTGCTCCTTTGAATCCTTCCCTGGATCTTTCAGGCTGGCATTACCAAGAAATGATACTGTCATTTATACCTCTTGCCAGTCTCTCTTTGCAACTAGAACATTCTTTGATCTTCTCAAATCACAGTGCTGTTCCCTAAAAGGTCACGTTTGCTGAATTTTGGCCTGAACCAAGCAGTCCTCTGGGTACTTCATCCAGAGATGGAGCAGTTCTCTCTTTGACTTTCCTAATTATGAATAGCATTTCTGATTGTAATGCTGAGGAGTGTGTATTGTCTACTCTGGCAATAATATTTAAAGGTTTTGGCCACCCACTATTCTGGCCATCTGCTTAGGACCTGCACTTCCTGTTTGTGATTCAGTGATTCAGACTTTGAGGGTTTAAGAATATCTGCCAGTGACTGAGTAACCTGAACATCTTTCTGAAGTCACATTCCTTGTTGCTGTCCTCTTGCTGACCTATCCTCTTGTTCCTCTTTATTTGTTCTACTTCTGGGTTTGTTTATGTCACCCAGTGCTGTCTGGTGGTGATTTCCTTCAGTCAGCAATCTCCAGCAGCTCCTCAGGGATCTGTTCTTTCTTGGGCCTTATTCTCAGTCTCCTTCTTCATCAGTCATATTATCGTTCACTTAACATTTGGGTCTTGTCCTTTCAACCCCAACAGTGCTTGAAAATTGCTGATAATATAGTATTTTGCCCAGACACTGAATCATAGCTCAACATCAGCAGAGACAGTGTCGTGTGTAACTTCATCGCGTGTGATTCAAGTGCAGCTGAATCTGGTTGCTAAATGGGTCAAACACTGCATCAGGGTAATTTTTCTGCTGGGGTATCAGTATTCTCTGGCTGGTGGACACCAGCCATGGAAGAAAGTTCCTGTTTGCGGATTCTGCAGTGGTTTGCATTGCTTATGAAAATAATTATAGTTAGTCTCAGCGTGCTCACTTGCAATGTAGGTTGTGCCCATGTTGCCTAGACCTCCCAGCTCCCAAAGTTATAGTAGTTCCCTAGCTTCTCTCTTCTTCCCAAATGCAATAATGTGATCACCTCAGGTTATAAATGCATCTTTTGTGGGTGTCAGGCCAATTTCTGCAGTAGCTCTCCTTCATTCACATGTACCTGAGCTGGTACCACCAGCTGGTTTACTGGTACATTACAGAGCCTGGGTGAACCTCTTTGATACCGCTCCAAGGGGATGTGCACGAGATGTGCTCTGGCAGATTTTAGCCAAAAAACTCCTGGCTTTTGGACTCTCCACCCAAACACAGTGTGTCTTGTCAAAACCCTAGCCCAGCCTGGCTTTACTCAGCCTGTACAGACTGTTGAAAACTCTGGTTCTTTTCTCCACTTAGAGTAGCTGGTCACTAGACATAGTGTCCATGTGCTTCCACATGACCAACCCTTCCTTCCTTCCCAGGCTCAGCTGATTTGCTTTTCAGCTGCTGAATTTATAGCTGAGTTTCTGTATTTGTACTTCTGTATTCCTATTTGGCCAAGAGGCATCTCACAGTGTTTCAGAAAAATGCGACCCATTTTATTGCAGGGGAGACTTAGACTGTTGGTTCCTGCACCGCTAGTGTCTGGATTACACTTTGCAGCCTTCTCTTAGCCTCACTTCCTATTTGTTGTGCTTCTTTTTAGAGGCCATGCCAAAATGAAAGCAAAATGGGTTCAGGTCAATGGGAATGTGACTCCCGGAGAGGAGAGCAGAGCCAAGGCAGGTGGCCAGGGCAGGGTTGGGGCTGGTTCAGCATGTAGAGACTCAAAGGCCAATTGCCTGTGAAGTGTAGGAGCAAAAGAGAACGGGAGTACAGTGGCAGCATTCACATATACCTGAAAAATTTACATGTGCTTATAAAAAGAAAGATATGGATTAGCAGTCACAGTAAATTTGTTCAAAAGGTGGCTGATAATGTAGCAGAGGAAGTTAGCAGACCCTGGAAAGGTAGGGTCAGTGGTGTGCAATGGATCACAAAGGTTGGAGATCAGCACTGGACCATGTTAAAGAGAGGGAACCAGAGGCTGGAAGGATGGGCAAGCTGGAAATATTGGTGGAAGAGAGGAGGGAAGAGAATTTTACCTGCCTGTCCTCCGTTCTAGGTTTCGTGTCACACACATTGGGAAGAAACCCACTTTCCAAGAGCAACAGGACGCGGCCCTGCCTGATGGCAGCAAGGAGCCCAGCACAGAGGGGTTAGAGCACAGCAGCGAACGGCTCCAGCAGGAGAGCGCTCGCAATGGGACAGTCCCTGGGCACGGCCTGCAGAATGGGGCCGTCCAGAAGGGTGCCCAGAGCAGCAAAGGCACGGCGCAAAGTTACTCAAATGCCCCCAACACACCAGCCAACTCAGACACTCGCAGCAATAGACCCGATGGCAAGGGGCCGGGGAAGGCAGGCTCGCTGCAGGATGTTAACACTGCTCTTGGAAGCTCTAGTCACCAAAGGAAGCGTGTGGGCCACCAGGCACTGGGAGGGTCAAGTGCCAGCACCCCAGGGGAGCCAGTGGAGGACGGAAGGCAGAGAGCCACTGTCTACCAGGAGGAGGCCGGACTGGGCTCAGCGGATGAAGTGTCAGATATTCACGGGAGCCTGAGCCTACAAGAAGCATCACAAGCTGATGAGTTGGGAAGCAACTACACCAGCAGGAAGTGGCCCGGAGCAGAGGACGTGGGGCAGCAGGTAGGTTGCTACTCGTCCTTGTTCCGTGAGCACTCTGGGTTGGAGGAGGTTGAAGGGTTATGGCACTGCTTCACCGTGTCCCGGCTTGGTTAGTACTGCCAAGCTGAGCAACCAGCCTGGTAGCGTGACCACAGACCAGCAGAGGCTTATGCTGGAGTTCATGTCTGGGGGGTCTGTGGTGTGGGACCTGTTCTGTTTTGTCCAGCCTTTCTGTTCTGCCCTCCTCTCATTTCTACTTCCTTTTATTCTCGATTGCATTTTCTCTTCCCCTTTTCTGATGTTTCGGGCAGTGTCTAAAGAGCGATTATATCCTTCTTGCTGCCTTATCTGCAAGGCTCCTCAGGCTGGCAGAGGCTGTGGGCTCTTCCCCAGGGCTCAGGGCAGCAGGGAGGTGACAGCTCCTTCAGTAGTGGGTACCTAGGGCATATATCAAGGGCTGTGCAAAGCCCCCACCTCGGGTAGTCTGTCCTTTCTTTTCTCCAGGAAAGTCCTTGTTTCATGTGCACTCCCTGAGCCCTGCTCAGTAATGATCTTACAGCTTCTCAGGGCACGAGATGGGTCCAAAGAGACATGGTTTCTCCTGGAGGCACCAGCCCTGCTGAGGGCGGCCACTGTCTCCAGGACAGTTCCTACCCTGCCAGTGTCCCCACTCCAGAAAGGAGCCTGATCACTGACTGGATTGGGAGGTGAAGCAGAGACCCAGGGCAAACCTTGCTGCTCCCAGATCCTCCCTTTTCCCTTATGGACAACTCTTAAGCATGATGCTGTGTTGGGACAAAGCCACTGTGGCTTTCAGTGCTTGTAGTGAGATGAGACCTTCCCGCATGACTGTCCTGTGCCAGTATAACTCACTCTAGGCCTTCAAAGTCAAACAGTCAAAGCTGTTTTGAAAGACAGAGGACATTTTTCCAGCTTGGTCAGTGTGGAGGTGATCTGCGAGTCTCCTGCTTTTAGGCATGTTCATTGGGACCACTTTTCTTGCCTCTTTGGCTGGTGGTTCTCAGCCTCCACATGCAGCTTATTGACCTCAAAGCTTCAGCTTTGCTGAAATTCTGGGGCCTTGCATGTCCAGCAATGTGCAGGCAGAGAAAGATATCTCCAGGATCCCTTCTTGCCTGAAAAGTCTAGGAAACTATGAAAGCAATGGGGTCTTTTCCGAATTGTTCTTCCACTGTCTGGAGGAGTCCAGTGCTGGCCGTGCTCAGAGAGGAGAACATCCCACTCTGGCCAGAGCTGGTGGGTTCCCAGCACACTTGTTCACCAGCACCCTGGTACCACCATCCACATGAAGCTGCTCTGGGCCTTCCCAAACGATTGCCTTTCTGTGGACGCTGGAGAGCTCCAGGCTGGGCTCTCATGAGCACACAGCTCGCCTGGGCTTGGATGTCACAGCCCGCGAGAGGACTTTGCTCCATGCACTGCCTTCGGGAAGCAGCGTCCTTTCTGCTCGGCCTTTGGTGTTTTGGATGGAAGTTGCATGAGGTCGGGCGTGCAGAGCTGCTCCCTGCCCGCGCCGGCCGTATGGAGCAGCCCCAAGAGCTACCTCTAGCCCCGGGGCTCCCGCGGCGACTTGCTCAGGAGAAAAAGGAAGCAAATGGTCTGATTAAAAACCACAGCGCGTTTCAGAGCCTGGGACTTCCCCAGGGCTGGCACTGTGCGGTTAGCGCTGGGCCCCACGGGCCATGGCGCGTGCCAGCACAGCACGGAGATGATACGGAGTGGGAGAGAGTCACGGCGGGAGCACGAGCTGGGGCGTGGGAGAGGTGAAGGGAAAGGTCCCTATTTATACATAGGCTAAGGAGGAACCTGCTGCATTTGTCATGTCTCCCTTCCTGGTGCCTGGGCTGGAGGGGTTTGGACTCCTTTTGACTAGAGGTTGCTGCCGTTTCTTGGGCGAGGTCGTGTCCTGTGCCTGGGTGCCGGCAGCAGAGGACTGAGATGCAGCTCTGCTTGTGTCCGTGGGCTCAGCGGCCCAGCGCAGCTGGGTTTGGCTTGCAGGGGCTCAGCTGGAGGATGGGGATCTTGGAAAGCTCCAAACTCAAGACTTGTGCAGGACACACAAGGCTGCCGCAGCCCGTGGCGTTGAGGAAGAGGAGAGGGGCAGGGCTGGGGGGTTGCTGAGCCTGGGCCCTGCTGGAAGGAGGAAGGAGGCTGGGCATGAATTTGGATGCCCCAAGGCAGCCGTGCAGGACAAAGCCTGGGGGCTCCAGGTCTTCTCCGGAGAGGTAACAACAGGCTGCTCTCCCTCCTATGGGCCACCAAGGTTGGGATGGCCACCATGGTCCCTCTCATGTGCACAAGAGGCTCGCGCAGGGCAAGCCTGGTAATGGGGAGGTTTTTTTTTTTCCCACCCTTCACCTGTCCCCTGTGTGGTGTCAGGACAGTGCTGGGCTCTCGTATCACGCCCTGCGCTCTGGTTTCCTTTGGAGCAGAGCTGGGGATGGGCAGGAGGCTCTAGGAACAACTGTGGGCTGGAGGGAGCTCCAGTGGGGAGCACAGAGCCCAAAGTGACACCAAAGTGCTCAATCCTGGGTCCTGGGGGGAGCTGGTGCTGCTCCACCAGCCTTTGCACAGCCTTGCCCATAGGTCCGTGTTGTCCACGTGGGGACAACCTGATGGGGCCTTGTCGAGATGTTTGCCACCAAGCCCTGGAGCTGTTCAGCGTCTCCCTCGTCCCTTAGGGGCACTAGGGGCCGTGAGCTGCTGCCCAGCACCTGCTGCAGATGCTCTGCTGGAAGACAGCTCGGAAGGGCCGAGCGATGGCAGCTCTGTTGGCTCCCGGGACCTTGGCCAGGTCTCGTAGGTGAAGAAGCCTCCAACCCGGGCAGCAGCTGCCCCATCCGTGACTCACCCTGCTCCTGCGGGAGCGCTGCACGATGCCTGAGGCGCTTGTCTCTCCTTCCCCAGCAGGAGCCGAGCGCCACGGTGCGGGACCCAGGACTAACCGTGTGACGTAAGTGCTTCCCTGTGTCCCCTGGGCCACGGTGTCCTTGGAGAGCGTGGGATTGAACCGGAGAAAGCTGCAGGCTTGCGGGTGGGTCGTGGTCCTCTGGGCTCCTAGTAGGAAAACAGGGTCCTCTAGGTCCTGCAAGAGGCAGCATCGCCAGCTCTTGGAGGATGGAGAGCCCTGGAATTCCCTTGCTTACATCCCAGGCCCGAGCTGGACACGGCCACTGTCAGAACCCCTTTGGAGGGCTCTGTTGCAATGTCGGGCCCAGGAGCAAGCGAAGAGGGGGCAGAAGCAGCTCGGGAAAAGCCCGGCTGAGCCCTGGCTCGTCGCTCAGAGCGGGTCAGGGCAGGTGAGGCCCAGGGCTCCCCTTTCTCCCGCAGCTCCTCCCGGCTCGGGCGGCCCGCGCGCGGCCGCCGTCCCTCACGCTGGGCGCAGGGCTCTGCCGTGGCGGGGCCGCGGGCAGCCGGCCCCGAAGAGCAGCTACGTGCTTGGCATGGCCAGAGCGACGCGCGGACATCCAACCGCACTCGGCGCCAGACCTCATCCCATTGGCAATAGTTACCCGACTCCCACCCTCACCGCACTTGCCCCGGAGACCCCCCCAACACACCAGGCCCCACAGGGGCATCTCGGGCCCGGCCCAGGCAGGACAGCGTCAGCACCATCCTGGCCCAGACCTGCTGCCCGCGCGGGTCCCGGCGGCCCCAGGGCAGGAAGGAGGGCAGCAGCGGAGCCAACCCGCTGCCGCCAGGACGGGCAGCGGCGCCGGCGCTCGACCGCAGCGAGGCGCGAGCTGAGCCCGCGCAGGGTTGGGGCAGCACCTTCCCCCCAGCCTGGCCCCTGAAACGCAGAGCACAGCCCCACGGGGCCCCACGGGGCCGCCCGGCCGCAGCGGGGCCGGCGCCCGACCTGCTGAGCTGGTGCAGCAGCCACCGAGCAGAGACACGGGGCAGCCTTCGGCAGGGCACAGAGCGGCCCCGAGCGCCGCCCGGAGCCGGGGTGATGGTGGCACAAGCCTTGGAGCTTCGCGGCCATCCCCAGGAGGTGCCACTGCAAGGAGCAGCAGCAGAGGACGGGCCTCTGCGCAGGGCGGCCGCAGGAGACGGAGGCACCAGCGTGCGCAGCAGCGGCAGCCAGGCCCCGGGCAAGCTTTGGTCTATAACCGCACTGTAAATAGACGAGCTAAAACCATTAAAGCTGCTGAACACAGGGGCAGAGTGAAGCGGTTTTATTGGGGCACAGCAGCCAGGGGCCCCCTCCTGCCTGCCCCTGAGGCGGGAAGCTGCCCCGGCTCCCCATGGCTCCCGGTGGCAGGAAAAGGGGCTACACGGCAGCTGATGCCCAGCACAGAGAGGGTCCTCAGCCCCAGCCCTCGCAGTGCCCCAAGGGAGCCGGGCAGGGGGCCGGGCTGCATCGTGGGCGAGGGGGCTACGCACGAGGGTGCCGGGCAGACGGGGCCTTGCTCCGGGTGAAGGGGCTCCCAGGAGCAGGGCGGCCGCTGCCGTGCGCGGAGACGGGAGCGCTCCGGGAGCGAGGCCGAGCACCGCGGGAGCCAGAGCAGCACGCGGCCCCTGCAGAGAGACCAGCTCGGGGGAGCCGCGGGGCTCAGGGCAGGGACGGGGAGCAGGGAGGAGCCCCCGCGCGGGGAGCTGAAGCTCCCGCCGCCGGCCCTGGGCGGGAGGCAGCGCCGGCGTCAGCTCAGGTGCAGCTCGGGCTCCGCGTCGGCGGCTCTGCCGGGCGGCGGGGGCGGCGCGCGGAGCTGCGGCGAGAGGACGGCGGCCCTCACTGCTCGGCGCCTCGCTCGCCCCCACGCCGTTGGCGGCCCTTGCAGAGGTGAGGCCAGGGAGCATCACGCCCAGGGCCACGGGCAGCCCCGGAGAGGCACCTACCGGGCGGAGGCGGCTGGCGGACAGGTCGGGAGAGCTCTGGCCGCTGGCCGGGCCGTCCTGCCTGCAAGCGGGGCCTGCGCCGGGGACGGGCTCGGGTGAGCGCGCGGGGGCTCCACGGCCCCCATCCCTTCCCAGGCGCCGCTCACCTGGCTCACCTGGCAGCAGCAGCTCCGGAGCGGCGCTGGAGGGCAGGCCGGGCACGAGGCCGGGAGGGGAGAAGGGCGGAGGGGAGGGCGACGGCAGCTCCTGAGGAGACGAAGCACAGGGTGGTTGAAGCAACGGCCGCAGAGACCCTGACTGGGGTGCAGGGCCCAGGGACGCCACGACGAGGCCACCCCGGAGCCAGAGTGCCCCCGTGCCAGCCACGACGGGTAGGAGATGGAGCCCTGTCCTGCGCCCAGGTGACACGGGATGTCCCCTCTCCCCCAGCGTGGCCTTTAGGAGCTGCGGCGCAGCGGGACCCACCTGCCCAGCAGAGCCCCCGGCCCCCGTGAGCTCCTCCACCACGAGCGAGGGGAAGACGCCGAGGCGGCCGTTGAAGTCTCCCGTCCAGAAGCCGTCGTCCACGTCGCCCTCGGCCCGGGGCAGCACGCGGATGATGGCGCCCTCGGGGAAGCTCAGCTCCTCGGGGCTCTGCCCCTCGTAGTCGTAGAGCGCTCGCACCAGCCAGGCTGCGGGGAGCCGAGCGCAGGCTGGCACCAG
>VZSV01000116.1:92955-120636 GCA_013398735.1 Nothocercus julius
GGTTGCACCGAGTTGCTCAGGTTGCACCAGGAGAGGTTCAGGTTGGATGTTAGGAAGAATTCCTACGCGGGAGGAGCAGGAAGCATCGGAACAGGCTGCGCAGGGAGGTGGGGGAGTCACCATCCCTGGCCGTGTTCAAGAAATGTGTAGATGAGGCGCTTAGGGACATGGTTTAACAGCCACGGTGTTGAGGGGCTTACGGTTGCACTCGATGGTCTTGAAGGTCTTTTCCAACCACAAGGATTCCATGATTCCATAGGGTGTTTCCAGGGACCAGTCTGCTGCAGGAGTCCTATCCGTCCGCTGCCGCGGCGCTGCCGGAGCGCTCCGTGCCGTGCAAAACGTTACGTCATGGCTCTGTAGGAGAAGGTTAGAACCTGGTCCCTTCTTGCAGGAGGAGAAAAGGCTCTCGCTCCTCCTGAAGACCTGAAGCTGAGGAGCAGGTTTAGTGCCCTCCGGGGTGAGGAGGAACCAGGCAACGCTTCAAGGAAGCAGCTGGGCCGGCAGCCTTATGGGAACAGCCGGAAGACTTGTGGGGCGAGTGATTGCTGTGGGAGACTCCCCACTGCAGGGGATGGGGACAGCGACCTGCTGACCTGGCCCCTTGTCCGGAGAGGGCTGTTCCCTGCCAAGGGCTCTAATAGGAGTTGTCATGGACAGACTGCCAAGACTTGTCCATACGTCTGACTCCTGCCTCTCTGCTGCTCTTCCATGTGGGTGCTAATGATTCCAAGGGAAAATCCTCAAAGAGGAGAGCTTGGGATGGTGGTCAAGGATCTGGAAGCCCAGGTCTTTTTCTCCTCAACCCTGCTAATGAGGGGGAAGGATGGGAAAAGGAATAAATGGATTTTCCTGGTTAACAACTGGCTGCACTGCTGATGTTGGCAACAGGGTTTTGGTTTCTACAACCATGGGCCACAGTTTGAAGATTGACAGCTGATGGGGAGAGATGGGATCTACCTCACTAAAAGGGGCATGTGTGTCTGCCAACAAGTAGGCCAGCCTGGTAAGGAGGGCTTTAAACTAGGTAAGAATGGGGAAGGAGTTACCGAGTTATAGGGACAGAGCAGTCACCAAACCGCAGCTCAAGGCTTTGGACGCTGCCTCTCATAGCGGCCACATAGGCAAGCTCAGGAAGTGTGGGCTAGATGAGTGGGCCGTGAAGTGCATTGAGAACTGCCTGAATGCCAGAGCTCAGAGAGTTGTGATCAGTGCCACAGGGTCTAGTTGCTGGGCCTGTTGCTAGCGGTGCCCCCCAGGGATCTGTCCTGGGTCCAACGCTGTCGAGCTTCTTCATCAATGAACCTCATGAAGTTCAATAAAGGCAAGTGTAGGGTCCTGCACCCGGGGAGGAATCACCCCATGCACCAGGACAGGCTGGAGGTTACCTGCTGGAGAACAGCTCTGCAGAGAAGGACCTGGGCATCCTGGTGGACAGTTGACCAAGAGCCAGCAACGTGCCCATGTGGACAAGAAGGCCAATGGTCTCCTGGAGTGCATTAGGAAGAGTGTTGCGAGCTGGTTGAGGCAGCTGGTCCTGCCCCTCGACTCAATCCTGGTGAGGCCACTTCTGGAGTGCTGTGTCTGGTTCGAGGCTCCCAAGTACAAAAGGGACATGGAACTGCTGGAGAGAGTCCATTGTAGAACTGCGAAGATGTTTAGGGAACTGGAGCATTTCTCCTATGAGGAGGGGCTGAGAGAGCTGGGCCTGCTTAGCCTGGACAAGAGAAGGCTGAAGCAGAATCTTATCAGTGTGTACAAATACCTGAAGAGTATTTGTCAAGAGGATGGGGCCGAACTCTTTTCAGTGGTGGCCAGCGACAGGACAAGAGGCAACGGCCACAGGTGAAACATAGCAAGTTCCATCTGGATATGAGGGAAAAGGTCTTGACTGTGAGGGTGACAGACCACAGGAGCAGGTTGCCCAGAGAGATTGTGCAGACTCCTTCTCTGGAGATACTCAGAACCTGCCTGGACATGATCCTGTGCATTGTGCTCTAGGTGACCCTGCTTGAGTAGAACAGGTTGAACTGGATGATTTCCAGAGGTCCTTTCTAACCTCAACCACTGTGTGACTCACACGGAGGATGCCTGGCCTGGAGCTCATCGGGATCCTGCCCTGGGTGCATGTGTGCACTGCAATGGTGTGCGTGTGTGGAGGGGGTGCCTGGCATCCATTTGGAGAAGTTGCGCATTTCCAGGTTTGCCCGGAGTCACTTAATCCCTTCCACAACTACTTCAGGCAGTTGTGGGGTGCTGAGAGAATGGACACGCGGGCCATCCAACACCTACTTGGGTGGCAGGAAGAGGATGGCACAGCAGAGTGGCCTATGGGGTAGCACTGGCTCATCTACCCAACCGAAGTGATCACACACAAAGGAACTGGGAGCTTCTGTTCCTCAGAGCCTCCCTGGCATGGTCAAGGAGAGGTGAGAGTGCCCTGCACCTTGGGATGCTGTTGTGTGGCAACAGCAGGATCTGCCCCATGACCAGCACTCTTCTGCAATGGGGCCTGGCACGCAGAGCCTTGACCCTCCTGCCATGCACTTATAGGGAACGCACCACTGCACCTGCTTGCTGCAGTCTGTAAAATGTCTTTTTATGGTTGCACCACAACTGCTTCCTCCTCTTCACGTCCAGCAGCACGAGGCTGATAGGAAATCACCCTAACGTCGCATGTCTCGGTGACATCCTCTATCCCACGTCAGCTCTGAGCTCTCGGGGACAGCTTGCAGTTTGCAGTTGACTCCACTCCCAACTTCCTGAGCATGGCTCTCGCTTCTCCGGCCGCGGGGATGGAAAGCAGCCCCCAGGCACGGAGTGGGAAGGAAAGAGGAAGGGTGCTGTAGGAGGGGGCTGGTATCTGAACATGTTGCAGTGACTCACTGTCTGGGACCAGCCCCTGCTTGTGGTACTTCTCTGGACCCTAGAAGACAGCCAGCAGCAGTCATTGCAGATATCGCACCACAGATATGTATTTTTTGCCTCCGCCCGCCTCTGCTGCCGTCTATGTCTCCATCTTCCTTGGCTACACCTGGCTCTGCTCGGCTCTTGAGGTCTCCACAGCCAAGCGCCCAGGTAGGTCTCGCTGCCTTTTTCTGGGGAAGATCCTTGGGAAGCTGGTTAAGGAAGGCCAGGAAGGGCTGGCTGGGCTGGGGTACCTGTGCCACCTGGGAGGCAGTGGGGCAGAGTGGAAGGGCTTGGGTTGGGTGACAGATCTACCAAGGTGGGTTGGGGGACAGATTTACTACCTTTTTTCTGGATCATTTTTACTGTCCATATTGAAAGCCCGAGTGGTGACCTGAAGCTCTGCTGCTCTTCTCCTCTGTATAGCAGCAAAGATAAAATTAACCTGAAATTTCTCCTGCCTCCTCCACAAGTGGGAAGGGCAGAGGTGGCAGCATCTGCAGGAAGCTCTTGGACACAACTGGTGTCCTCCCCAGGTGTCCTGGAGACGAGCTGAAAATCTCTAGGATTTCGGAGATGGGGCT
This sequence comes from Nothocercus julius, assembly GCA_013398735.1. Lineage (NCBI taxonomy): Eukaryota > Metazoa > Chordata > Aves > Tinamiformes > Tinamidae > Nothocercus > Nothocercus julius. Next base: position 96,447 of record VZSV01000116.1, read on the forward strand.
GTTCATCTCAGGCTAAATTGGAGCCACCAGACTTTCTCCGAAGTCCCAGACTAGAACACACTGTCTTGGATGTGGTCTTGCATGGCATGAGATGCCCTGTGCCCATGCTGGTGCAGGTGCCTGCGTTGCTTCCCAGTCCCAGAGTGGGACGTGGGGCTTTGGGACCATTGTGGCTCCTTGGACCCCGTTGTCTTGGCAGATTGGGTTCACCGTGTACGAGCAGCCAAGACGGGGCCTTGTCCCCACCAGGACTCACTGTGTGCCTGCTCAACGGGCAACTCGGCGCCCGCGGATCCAGGGCACGTAGTGCAACCCCCATGGGTCGCCGTGGTGACGGGTACAGTCGCTCAAGACACCTGGTTGCTCCATGTGCTTAGGCTCAGGGGACTGCCCTGGCTGTTCCCCAGTGTGGGGCATTGGCAGGGCCAGCTGGCAGATGCCAAGAAAAGTTAACATCTGGAGTTAAAATCTGGGAGCTGTGCAGTGGGGTAGGAGGGAAGGCTTTAGGAAGGGTCCGTCATTTAGCTCTGTTGTAGGATCAGGGAGGGGAGCTGCTCACACATGCCAGGGTGACGTGCAGGCAGGCTGAGCCTAGTTGTGCTTTTAGAGTGAAAAAACATTAGCAAATGGAATTTGATCTGTGTTTTTCTTTTCTTTTTTTTTTTTTTTAATGTGATCCAAGATCTTCCTGTTCTGTGCTTGTGCTCTGCGCGCCGGGTGAGACCGCAGGCAGCAGGGGGGTTGAGCAGCTGTGGCCAAGCAAGGGGAAGGCTGCGTGGGCCAGGCGCAGGGGAAGGGGTGAGAGACCCGGGACTACCCAGGTGGGAGAGCATCTCAGGCCTGGTGTGGGCAGCATGTCCGTCTCCGTCAGAGGCCGGGTATATGAGGGCTCTGCAGCTGAAGTCAAGGTTCTCCCACAGCTGGTTTTTGCCACCTGGCAGATGCAGGGACCGTGTGTTACTGGGGTGCTGCCATCTCAGCACGGACAAGATCCCCGCTTCTTCCTGGGCCACCTAACTCTTCTTATACCCACCGCATTTCTGGAGGGACTCACTGCATGCTAGACCCAACTATAGGTTTGGGTCAGCTTGGAACAGAGCTGAGCCCAAAGCCCTGAAATGCTGAAGTCTCCCCCAGAGCATCTGGGCACATTTAGGGGTTCTGCCAGGTCTTTTGATGGGACCCAGTGCTAGATGCGTCCTGGAGTGAATGTGCTAGGAAAAGGGATGCTGGGGAGATGGGACATGTGTGTGTCTGCACGTGTGTGAGCACTCATCGTAGGCTCTGGGCTGCGTTGCTCTTCCTCTCCAAGCCAGGCTGGGCTGGCACTGGGATGACTGCAGTGCTGGGGGGTGGCATGTCCTGAGCAGGGTACGGCATGGCTCTGTGGCAGGGACAGGTTTGCGGCTCCATTACTTTTCCTTGTTGACCACACACAGTGTCTTCCTTCGGGGATGTTGCTTCTCCACAGTCCTTTACACTCTCGTGGGGCTGCTGTGGTGCGTGTGGGGCGGGAGTGAGACCCTTGGGGTTGATAGTGCTTGGACAGCTTGGGAGCACAGCGCCAGCAAGGGTAGCGTTTGTCCCAGGTAGGTACCTTGAACATCCCCAGGGACCGGGGATGCTGGGGACTAGGATGCAGTACTCCTGAGTCCCAAGCTGCCCTTTGCTGTTGACCGGGGAGATGTCAGCTCTTGCTTTTGCTGGCTGCTCTGCTGGGAGGGGACACGACTCCCTGCATGGTCCGAGGTTGGAAGGGGCCATAGGAGGGTGCTCTTGGACAAGACTAATTCCTTCTGTCCTCCTCAGTGCAGGGCAAGGGGCGAGTCTTGATACCCCTCACTCCCCAAGAAGAGGTTGAGTGCCCCAGCGCCTCTGTGGAAACTTTTCTCAACAGCACTGTGACCACTCGTGTCCTCCCTGCTCTCTACTCCATGGTGCTTCTTGTGGGGCTGCCAGCCAATGCTCTTGCCTTCTGGGTGCTGGTGACGAAGTTCAGGAGAAGTTCCACCACCTTCTTCCTCCTTAATCTGGCCAGCGCTGACCTGCTCTTTGCCCTCCTGCTGCCCTTCAAGATCTCCTACTACCTTTTGGGCAACCAGTGGCTCTTTGGGGACTACCTGTGCCGCACCATGGTAGCCCTCTTCTATGGGAACATGTATAGCTCCATCTTCTTCCTCACCTGCATTGGCCTGGAGCGTTGCATCTCTGTGGTGCACCCATTCCTGTGGAAGGGATCTCGGTGGATGTGGGGCAGAGTGGGTGTCTCTGTGGGGATTTGGCTGGCAGTGGGGCTGGGCACGAGCCCTATGCTCTTAATCCCCCAGACAAAACACATCTCAAGGCTGAACATCACCACGTGCCACGATGTCCTAGAGAAGCATGACCAGAAGTTCTTCTTCTATTATTTCGTCTCCCTGGTAGCACTGGGCTTTGGCCTGCCCTTCGTGCTCATGACCCTCTCCTATGGCTGCATCCTGGTGCGGCTTGTGGCCAAGGGGAAGCAGTATGGGCACGTGGTACGTGTCCTGGTCCTGGTCCTCCTGGTCTTCATCCTCTGCTTCGCCCCCAGCAACGTGCTGCAATTCAACCACTATGTGCTGAGCGCCACGGGATGCCTCAACGTCACCTACATCTGGTATGCCGTGGCACTGGCGCTCAGCGCTTTCAACACCTGCTTTGATCCCTTCATCTACTACTACGTCTCCAGGGATTTCCGGGCCTGCTTCTGGGATGGGGGCACCTGCTGCCCCAGGCAGCTCCGGACCTCCAAAGGGAAGGCCTCTGAGAAGGTGGCCCTGCCGCTGAGGTCCAGCGAGCAGAGCCAGCCGTAGGCGGGGGGCTCTGGGCCGTGTCCCGGCGGCCAGCGCCCGGCTCAGGTGCCCGGCGGCACCGCGGACGTGGCAGCCGAAGCAGCCGGCACGTGCGGTCCTTCAGCCTGCGCCGCGGGAGCAGGGCTCTTCCCAGCTGCCAGCCGGGCCCCGGCACAGCCCTACCTGGATACACGTCCTAACCTGGCAGCAGGCATAGGCAGAAAAGCCCCCGGCCTGGAGGTTTGTCCTGACTTTCCCGAAGGCCATGGGAGCTCCTGGAGCCATGGGCCGCCCCAGGCAGACGCTGGGAGCAGCCGGCCGCTCTCGCTGGCGCAGTGGTCCCAGCTAGGACAGATCCACTTCTCCGAAACGCACAGCAGCTTCCCCTTCGGCGCCCGTCCCAACCACGAAGGCAGCAGTTCCTCCACGGGCGCTCGCAGGCTCAGCCGCTTCCCAGCTTGTCACCGGGCCCCTTCCTGCGCCGCGGCCGTGCAGCCCCTCGGTGCCACCCTGCCCCTGCCTCCCGCAGCTGGGCCTGGCACCACCCGTCTCCCTGCCCGCGGCACCACGGGCATCCTCACTGCATCGACCAAGTCCTCTGGTGTACAAATAAACCTTTATTTTTCTCGAATAATGGAAGAAACTGGTATAAATACGCCAGCTGAGCAGGCGTTATCCTCCATCCTCAGGACGATGTGCTGGGCACACATGGACCCGGCTCCTTACAGACCCCCACATCCCACTGCTCTGCCATGGTAAATGCAAGAAGGGATGTGGGGGATAGCCCAGGTGCCTCTGTCCTGTCCCATGAGCGCAGTGCTGGGATGTTGGGCAAAGCTGAGCCTTGTCTCGGAGGACCCATGTGGGGAGAAGGCTGAGCCCTGGCACGCTCAGCACCCGTCGCCGTTGCGCCTGTGCAGGTAGGCGCCTCGTGCTTCCTGGGCTGGCACTGTGCCCGGCAGCCAAAACTTGCAGACGTCGTGCTTCTGCTTTTATTTACCCTTTTACGTGCTTCCTCCAGCCCTGGGCCTGGCCCCGTGTGCCACCCGCGCCAGAGTCCCTGGCCTGTGTCCTGCTGGGCCGGCGTGGCAGTGTTGGCGTGGCCCGGTGCCACGGCTGGCACCCCGCAGAAGCGCCATCCTGGCGGCCGGACGTCCTGGTCCCCCCGGTGCCAGCCTTGCCTCGGCTCCCAGCCTGGCTCTGGGGTTAGGCCAGGAGGAAGGACAACATGGGTGCCTCGATGTGGGATCACTCGGTACCCAGCGCCCTTCGCCCAGGTACCTGCCACGTGATGTGACTTGTCCCCCTGCCACTCCAGGTCACGTGGCCACCCGTTGGGCATGGCAGGTCATGTTACCTGCTGGTCTGGCCCTGGCCCTGGCCCCGGCCCCAGTCCTGCTCCTACTGCTGATCCTGGGGCCTGGCTTTCGTTCTTCTTGAGGATGATGCTGCTGAGCTCCTGGATCAGTTTGTTGTTGATGGGTGAGGAAGGTTGAATGTTTCTCTTCTTAGAAATCTCCAGGGATGTCTCTGTGCTGGGACTGGAATTGTTCCCTCGTATGGACACCTGGTCCTGGTCCGTAGCTGGCGCTAGAGGAGGTTCCAGGTTCCTCTCAAGAGAGGCTGTTTTGGTGGGTCTGAGCCCAGTAGACCCTCTGTGGGCTGGGCTTTTGTCACACTCGAGGTTCAAGCCCCTTTCGAGGGACAGAGCTTTGGTGACAGAGGGACCCGAGATCCTCTGGGCTGGGTTGGTAGGCAGTGAGGAGCGCAGTGCTGGAGCTGGGGGCTGCTCAGGAACTGGGGATGGCTTCTTGGACCTGTCCACGGAGGGGAGAGATGACAAGCCTGCCAGCAGTTCATGGTCCAGCTCCAGTGAGGCCAGCTCGGAGAAGTTGCCCACTTCCTCATAGACGGGTTCTGTGTCCACCTCCTTTTCCTGCTGCTCCTCCAGAGAGTCCTGGTGCATTTTCATGGGCTGGAGGAATATAGTGTGGCCAGAGTGAGGTACTGGCCCAGGAAACCCCAGGTGCTCCCTCCCGCTGCCTGGATATGAGGACTCCCCAGAGACCTGCTGGGCCTTGTCCCCTTGCCATGGGGTTGACCTCCCCGGCGTGAAGAGGAAAACACCACCCATACAGCACCCACAGCCACTCAAGGCAAGGCTGGTAGGCCAGGAAGACCAGGCAGCCCTTGCAGAAAAAACCCGGTGGAGAGGAGGAGACAAACCTGCTCCACCACATCTCCCTTGCTCAGCCCCTCTGGGCAGTGCAAGGCCCAAAAGGAGCAGTGGAAGAAGATGGGCTGGTCGTCAGTGGTCTTGGCTATGCACACGAGCACCATGCAGGGAGCCACACACGGGGCACGCAGGGCCATAGCCACCCCAGTGTGCAGGATGGCCTGGCTGCCTGCATGAGCACGGCAGGATGCTGCACGCTTGCAGAGCAAAGCCTGCATAAAAGCACTTCGCACATGCAGATACTTACAAAGAACATGGACAAAGTCCTTCGCGTGTGCAGGCGGCGCTAGAAACAGAGGAGACGGGCAGAGATAAGCACCTGGTAGCACATAGCAGGGCTGCAGGAAAACCTGCCTCCATAGGCATAAGAAGGGCAGCAGCATGGGCTTCACTCGGAGCAGAGCCCCTGGCACGCAGTCCTTCCCAGCACCCAGGGCACCAAAGCAGCCCTACTTGCCCCAGCGTGCCCTGCACGCAGGGGGATCTGGCGCGGGCACACAAACACGGCGCGTGGCACGCACACAGCGATGGGTGCGCAGGCACGCACCCAAAGCGCACACTTGGCTCTGGGCAGCACCACGGCCCTCTCCAACCTGGTCCTGGTGTGGCTGAAGGAGCAGGGGCAGCTGCCATGGCCTTACCAAGGTCTGGTTGGCGGAGAGCATGGTGGTGTCAGTGCTGTCCCCATGCAAGGGCACCAGTGGCATCGTGCCGAACTTCTGCTTGGCAAGGTCGGACGAGGAACGCCGGCGCATGATCACGGGGCGCAGGTCGTCGTGCTGTGTGCAAGGACGAGGGGTGTCACGCCAGGCCACCCTGCCAGACCCCAGCCTGTCCCGACCCAGCTAGGTGGCACAGCCAGTCTGCACCCACCTGAGCCTTGAGGATGCTGGTGGTCCAGTCCCACAGCTCAGCCTGCCCCGAGCACACCAGGTACCTGCAAAGCGATCAGATGAGAGGATGCCAGGGAGCCAGCAGAACCCAGGTCACCTTGTCACTTTGCCTGTGAGCCTGGGACTGCAACTAGATCCCTAGTGGGACATCCCCAGGACTGAGATCAGGAGTGGCCCTCTGTATGACCAAATCACTGTTTCAGTGAGAGACAGGATCTTGCCCAGTCTTTAACTGGGCAGCTCAACTTGGTTGTCCGATGTCATGGGCAGCAAAGTGTTCAGCCGGTGGTGGCACTAAGAACCCAGTGCTGGGCACTGCCCAGCATCAGCAGGGGCAGGGGGACAGGGGTGGGATCAGCAGGGTGCATGGAGATAGGGAAGGCAGGGAGACTCTCCCCACAGTGACAGTGGGCACAACTCTCTCCCTTAGCCAGGGCTGCCACAGCTCCGAACCCCTTTCCATCTGCCCACCCACCTCAAGGCACTGACGGCCCCCTGAAGTCTGGCTCGTGTGTCCCCCCATCCTGTGCCACATCTGCAAGCCCACAACTCTGCCCCTGGGTGCCCAATCCAGGCTCTGGCTCCACCTGCCCCCCAGTACCCTCTTGTGTCCCGGAAACATGATAAATCTGGCTCTCCTGGTCCCATTAAAACTGGGGACAGGATCCATTTTGCCCCCCTCCCAGCCCCACGGTGGCAGAAGCAGATACTTACAGCTGCTGCTTGTCCAGGGTCAGAGTGAAACCCCACCTAAAGAAGGAAGACACAGGTTGTGGGGCAGCACCACCACATGTCACACGTTTATGACTGGTGGGGTGGAGGATGCCCCATGGGACTTTGAGTCCCACTTGGGACTGGGACATTCCCAGTGGCCAGGTACTGTGGTACAGGGACCGAGGGCTGTGGCTGGTTGGGGTAGGAGGCTGTGCCGGCTCCAGGACCTTGGGAGGAGAGAGGGGGTAAGGATACATTCCCCAAGAGCATGTCCAGTGAAGGTCCAACTTACTGGCCTGGTGGCTTCAGCTTCTTCCGAATGCCCATGTAAACCTTGGCTGCGTCCAGGGGCCACTCTCGTTCTGGCTTGGCGCTCTGGGGAATGAGACCCAGAGGGTTTTACAGCCCAGCTTGGGGCCAGAACCCTCCCATCTACTTGTCCTGCTAGGAGGAGGATCCTGCACAGGTGAGGCAATGCCATCACTTGTCCCTGCGACTGCAGGGACATTCCAGTTATCCTCCCGTGCATGGACAGATCTGGCCCTGCTGTGTCCCCCAGGTACCCTCTTCTCCTTGAGCAGCAGCAGCTTCCGTTCCTGGATGACGAAATAACGCTCCTGAAACTTGTTGCCCAGAAGTTTGGGGGGCTCCTCGCGGCATCTCAGCAGCCCGCACTTGGGGGTCTCGCGCTTGACACCTGCGCAGGGGAGGAGATGACGTCAGGGTGGCCTGGGGGACGTGTGAGGTTGTATCAGCAGGCATCAGGAGGTGTCCCTTCTGTGGGCAAGGCTGTGTCCATGAGGGTCTCAGGGATACGCTGGGCAGAGAGTTGGGACCCTCTGGTGCACCAGAATGTGTTGCCTTACCTGTGAAGAGGCAGCTGCCCTCACCAATGGGGACCTTCCTCACCAGCAGGTAGGCGCTGCTGGGCTCCGGGAGCTTGCACCACTGCAAGGCCTGCTCCAGCACCTTCTCCTTGGGGTGCAGGGGCCGCTCTGCGGAGGCAGGGACACCGCATCACCCTGCCTTCTCCCCTGTTCCAGCCCCCATGCCCGCTGCTCTCTACTCGAGGGCAAATTGCCCCCCATATCCCATCTCCCTCCTTGCCAGCCCAGCCATGCTATGAGCACCCTCTGCCTGCCGTCCCCGTGATGCTCACCCAGCTCCCCATTCTCCAGGGCCTCGAAGGTCAGCCAGATGTCCAGGCTGGCTGCCACGTTGCGCATCTCCAGCACCTGGTTGGTGAGCTCCTCTGCTGTCATTGTGGGGGACACCTAGGGCCGGACACACAGGGAGCTGTGGTGGGGTGGTGGTGGGACAGGTCTCCTTGCCAGTGGGCATGGTCCCGGGCACAGCAGGGACAAGCAGAGCTGAGGAGCCTGTGCCTTCTCCTCCCTTCCTCCAACACGCCCCTTCCTTGGGACTCACCTTCAGCGTGATGCAGCAGTCAGGCAGCTTCTGCTCTAGGTAAACCTCGATGATGAGGTCTCCTGCCTGCGAGAGCTGTGGGGAAAGAGCGGGTAGCGTTGGGTATCTGCTGGTGTGGGTCTGGTATTCCTGTCCTGACCCCAGGGGCTGAAAAGGGTATCTCAGAGAGCAGGGGGCTGCTCCTCCTTTGGGCATGAGGCTTATGGTGATGAGTGAAGGGGAGACAAAGTGGAGGAGGCCATTCCCCTAATATTTGTGCAAGCTGCAGGGAGGTGTAGAAGAACAGAGGGGACCCAGAGCGGAGGGTCTGGTAAGCAGAGCTACCCCCATTCTCCAAACAGTCCTACAAGCCCAAAGTCCCCAGCACAGCAGAGGCCATCAAGTGGATCTCTAGTACCTGGGTGTCCTTCCAGGTGGTGATCAGACTGTTCTCCAGATCCATCTGGGATACCTGGTCCTCATCAATCTGTTGAAGGAAGGGAACAGGGTGAGTGGGATGAGAGGGGAGGCATGGAGTTAAGGGAGAGGGGGATATGGATTAAGGCATATAGGGCCAAGAAGGAGGGATGTGGGAGAGGAACAGACTTCAGAGGAGGATGCAGAGGAAGGCACATGGGACCAATGTGGAGTGGGGCTGGGATGGCCCCTGCAGGGAGCTTACATTAAAGATGCTGACATAGTTGTCAATGAGGTCTTCCATCACCTTGACCTCATGCTCCCCTTTGCCATCAGTCTGGAAGAGGCTGGGCGCAAAGAGCAGCGACAGGTTCTTGGTGCTCATCTGGTTGAGGTCGGCACATTTCTGCACTCTGGGGCAAGGGGACAGGGGAATGAGGGGCCAGCATGAGCGACCCTTTTCCACTGCTTACAAACTCACCTAAAAAGTCAGTCTGTATTCGCCCAAATTACCAAGAATGCAAATTTCATGCCAGGTAGTTCCTCTTTGCAGGACTTCCAGTTGCTATCGAACCAGACAACAGCCTCATATTGTGCTCTTAATTGCAGGCAGAAGGCTATTTCTTTTCCCCCTTCTGCATGGCTGAGACATGGCTGCATTTAACATCCTGCAGGGGAGTATTGCCTAGTCCCCAGCCTCCTCTCTCCCTGCTGGAGGGCAATTTTGGGAATGTTTCTACCTTTGGAGGTATCACCAGAGCAGCACCCTGCAACACACACCAGCACCAGGCCCAGGAGCTGGCAGAGCAGAAGATGGGAGCCAATGTTTCCCAGCTAGTGGGGACACCAACCCTGCTGCATGGCCTTGGGGACCCCAGATGGAGCAAGGGACCCAACTGGGAGCTGGATGAGGGGGCACACGCACCGGTAGAGATGCCCAATCAGCGCAGCCAGGGTCTTGCGGTTGAGGCGAGGCAGGCGATGAATGAGCTCTTTGTACCGCTCCAGGCGCTGGGGCTTGGAGGAGATTGCTGGTAGGAGGAAGCCAAGCCAAGGAAAATCATCAAGGCAGGCAAACCAAGAGCTAACATGGCACTGGGGCTAGCACTGAGACCCTGTTTTGAGGACACCATCTGCAGGGTCCTCAGCAGGCAGCACAGTGAGGAGGGGTTGGGGTGAAGGAGGCTACCTGCAGCCTCCTTCCACTGTGGATGCAGCTCCAGGGTGAAGACAGGATCCTCGAGCTCTCGGAAGAACCTCTTCAGCACATCCGTGACGTCCTCAATGAAGTTGTCGCTGATGCGCAGTTTGACGTTGCGCGCGTCCCGCCGAAACTCCTCCATTAGTACCTTGATCCGGGACTTGGCTCCATTCTTGCGGTAAATCCCTTCGTGCCGTAGTCCTGGGGAATGGACGTGAAGTCACAGGGTCCCGCTCAGGGGGTTCCCACTAGTGCTGGAGCTTAGATAACAGCTCAGACCCATTGACCGTGCTGCACATGCCCCTGCCAGGGGCCAGTGGCGTTGCCCACCGGCAAGCCGCGGTGCTCACCGTACTGCGTGATGAAGGCGATGCAGCTGTCCACGATGATGGGGATGTCCCCGCGGCTCAGCTGCTGGTCCCGCAGCGCGTTGCCCCGGCCCCCCGCCGACGCCTGGATGTCTGCGTACCACGCGGCCGAGTCTGCCCGCGACAAGCCCTGCAGGTAAAACGTCCTGACGACGACAAGGGCAGAGAACAGCGAATGGAGGCTGCTGCGCTGGGACACCGCTGCCTTCCCCGCACGCACAGCCTGACACCGGGGCATGGGGCAGGGAGCAGGGCACAGATGGGGGCACTGCACACTGGTAGAGACCCCCAGGTAAACAGGGCTGGCCCCAACCCCGCTGCCTCAGCAGCGTCTCCGCTGCTGATCTGGGATCTGTGCCTACCCGCGCACGGTGTCCTCGCCCCGGGCAGCCTGCTGAACTTGCTTGGCCTGCCAGGACCCGTTCCCCATCCCTTCTGGAGCCAGGGACGCGAGAGCTGCCCCTCGCAAGGCTCACCTCCCCATCTCCACCAGGATCAGCAGCTCCTTCTTGTCCGGCGTTTCTGTCGGGGGCACCATACCTGTGTCGGAGCGAGGGGCAGAGCGGTCAGGCCCGCGGGGGCTCCGGCAGCACCGCGCCCGCCCGCGGTAGCAGAGCCGCTTCGCCGCTCTTGCCGCACTCACTGAGCTCCTGCAGCCGCCGCAGGTTGATGCTGTCTTCAGCCCCGTCGTCCGCCGCGGGGCAGATGAAGAGGTGCGCCTTCTGCAGGATGAAGAAGGCCCGCTGCCACTGCTCGGGGTTGAGCATGCACTTGTAGCGCAGCTGGCCCACGCGCTGAAACTCGTAGCCCAGCAGGCAGTGACAGCTCACCGGCGTGAACCACTGCGCACCGACGGAAGAGGAGAGCCTGGTAAGGACGGGGCCCGGCTGCGGGGACGCTTTGGGGCAGCCAGCAGTGCTGGGCGCCCCAGGACAGGGCTGACTCACCTTGCCAATGGCGCTGGCCCAGGCCTGCAGCGCGTCGGGCCCGTCGAGCCCCAGCTGCTGCACTCTGTCCCCAGCAAGGAAGAGCTCGAGGGTGTAGCGGAACCTGCGGAGAGGGAGGCAGCCCGATGTGGTAGCCCTGCGCATCCCGAGCCTTCGCGCAGACCCCCTGCCCCATTGCACTGAGCTCCCGGCCCTCCCCATGGCCATGGGCTCACTGGCCCTCAGCGGGGACCCTGGGGCAGGGACAGGGGACGAGGCTGGAGGTACCTTTCTGCAGAGCCGGGGCTGGGGAGCGCGTGGGCTCTGCTCACGCCCAGGGACAGCAGGTCCCTGCTCTCGACGTGGCCCAGGGGCTCGGCGCCCTTGTCGGTCTCGAAGAAGAGCAGGGTCCTCTCCAGGGAGCACCAGGCGCGCTGGAAGTCTGCGGGAGCGAGCAGTGAGCGGTGCTGCGCCGGGCGCCCCGCGCGCCACCCGCGCTCCCCGCTTACCCTCCCTGCTCTTCTTGGCGCCCGGGGGCCGGTGCAGGGCCGGGGTCCTGTGCAGGTAGCCGCTGTGCGTCGCCGGCTGTGTGATCTCGTTGTAGACACCCTCCGGGCCGGCCTCTGGGGCGCCTGCGGGACACGGAGCAGCCCCAGCCCTGCAGTGTAACCCCACTCGTGCACGCAGGCGATGGGGTGGGTCACAGAAAGGGGCCCTGTCAGCCCGCCCCATCCCCAAAGAGGGGTGCAGTGGGGCCCCTCAGGGAGCTATGGGGTCACACTGAGTCTGATACCCCGCTATCTTGTAGGCTTGGGACACGCTGTTGCGGCCACGAGCCGTGACAAAGCGGAAGCCCCCCCAGGACAGCTGCTGCAGGGCTTGAGTGTCCCTGTTACCTGAGTGGTTCCTGGGCCTTTTGCTCTCCGGGCCCCAGGGGTCAGTGCTTGGGGACACCTCACAGACGCCAGCGTCAGCTGCCAGCCCAGCCTCCGCGGACGAGAAGAACTGCAGGACGGTCTTGAGCAGGCCCGGTCCCGCCACCGCAGCGCACAGAGCCTGGGGAGAGACACGCACCCATAGTGACCATGTCCCACACGGCAGGATCCTCCCCGACCCCTGCCAGGGGTGCTCAAAGGCAGGCGAACCTGGAGCACCATCTCCCACCCTTGCCCAGCGCTCAGCAGGGCGGCCCAGGGATGGGGATGGACGCAGTGAGCCAGGCAGGAGCTGCTGGTGTCTCAGAGCCAGAGCTCTGGGGTCATTCGCAGCACCCCAATGTGCTCCGTGCACCCCAAGGTGTCCTTACCTGCAGCACATCATCCTGGGTGGCGTACTGGGGATGGGGCAGGCGGTACCACCCGTCCCGGTACTTGCGGGAGATGAAGTCCCGTCTCTGCTCAGCGCTCGCATCCGGGCAGAGGGCCTCGGCAGCGGGGAGGCGCGCGGCCCAGAACCGGTTGGCTCTGTCATTACCCAGCACGATGAAGAGCTACAAGGAAGTCCTGCCATCATGGAGAGTGCCGGGCCCAGCTAGGGGCAGCAGGATCCTCTCATCCCCGCATCCCCAGGGAGGCTGCAAGGCCGCTACCCTGCCAGGGAAAGCAGCCTGACCCCTGGGAGTGCCACGCAGGCTCCAGGTCCCTGTCCCGAGTGCCTCTACCTGTACGATCTCATTGGACCAGACGCTGGTGTCAAGCTTCAGACTTTGCACCTTGGAAATATTGGAGCCCAGGCTGCGGTGCTGCCCTGTGGGGAGAAAGCGAGGGAGTATCCGGTGACCTCTCCAGGGTAACTGGCATCAAAATCATACCCATACCCAGAACTGTACCCTGCCCACCCATCACACCCAGCCTTTGGGTGCCAGCTGCCTGGACACAGTCCTCCTCCTCATCCTCTTCTGGCTCACTCCGTAGGTGCCATTTGCCCCCACCGTGTGCCCACTTGCCCCTGTCGACCCTGGTGCCCTGCAGGGAGCTGTACTAGCCTGCGCACTGCTTGCAGATGACCACACACAGGTTGATGGATGCCCAGTCAGGATTCAGAGCCCGGCAGTCTGCGCAGTGTTTATTTGCTTTGTTGGACCAGATCTTTTCTGCCACCTCATAGTCGTAGAGCATCTCGGCGATGGCTTCCTGCAGGGCCTCCATCCACTCGCGCTTCTCCCGCTCTGACTCTGCCATGAAGCTGCGAGCACAAGCACAGCTGAACACTCATGGGCCCGGAGACCCCAGTCCTGGAGCCCGTGGCCCATATGTTCCCACCGCCTCGTTTCGTCTCTCCCTGATGCCTGGGTTACCTGAATATTTTGAGGGGGGTGATGAGCTCAAAGCTGCGATTCTTGGCCTCCCGGATAGTGCAGCCACGCATCTCGATCAAGCAGATGCCAATGCCCATTTTAAAGAACTGCAATTCAGAGCGACATTGGTGAGTGGCTGTGTGGGTGATGCTGCCTGAGCTGTGCTGGGCCAGGGTCAGCAGTGACTGTAGGACCCTGGACGTGCCTGCGATGCCAGGTCTGGAGCCAGGCAGCTGTGCCCAGTACCGCCCAGCTCTGCATCCCAGGGGCTGGATGATGCCCAGCCAGATCTGGGATATGGCCACATCTCTCAGTGGTCCATGTGGGCTGACACAGAGCCTCCTGCAAATGTTATACCCAAAAACGAAAGGCAAATTATGCCTGGAGCCTCTGAAATGCAGCCTTTCAAATCCCTCTGTTTCAGTAGCCCACAACAGATTGAGTCAGGCACGCTAATAAGACAAGCATCGACTTGAGCAAAATCCACAGATGCTCGATGCCTGCTTATTTTGAGCCAGGCAAGCTGGAAATGGGATGACCAGATAAACAGGGGTGGTGAGAACATTCAGCAGGCGGAGGTGAAGATTTCCAAGGACGGTACTGCAGCAGGTATGTTTGCTGTTAAATTAGTGGAAGAGAGGTTTGCTCGGAGGTGGAGGTCCTGGCACCAACCATGTTTCCAAACCCACATCTCACTGTAGATGCCCCATTTGGAAGGTCTGGCTCTGCACATGGGGAATGGATGAAGGATCCCGAGTTTTCCACTCATCCATTCCATCCTTCCTCTCCAGTGTCCATACAGCTTCGTTGGCACTAGGCCTTGATAAGCTTTCTCCATCCCTCTGCTTATTTCTACTCCATCTGCCCATAGCACAACCCTCAGCGCCAGCAGCGTTTCTGGGACCTGCTTTGACTGCTGTGCTCAATGCAGTGCATTGCCACAAACCTGCTCGCTCTTGTACAGCCACATCTCAGGCAGGCTCAGGGCTGCAAACACCTTGGACTTCTGCCCCTTCAGCTCCAGGGTCCCCGACTTCTGGCAGTGAGCAGTGTTGGCGGGCCGGGGCCGGGTGCCCACCGAGCGCTGGTCCACCACCTTCTTCTGCAGAGTGGAGTACCACTCGTTCCTCTGGGCTGTGCAGAGGGGAGACGTGTCACCAAGTGGTTTCAAGCCCTGCCCACCAGCCTGGCCATGGAGCAAAATGTCCCTCAGGGATGGCAGGGCAGAAGACCCTGACCATTTGTTGGGTATGGAAGGGGTGGGAGCGGCTCCGGGGAAGCCCTCACTGTGGGAGGGAGGCAGGGAGAGTTCTTCAAGGACCAAGGGTTCCTCAAGGGCCCATGTTTGGTTTTTCTTACCCTCATTTTCAGCACGGAAGACAAAGATCCGGTGGCTGGTGACAACCTGGAACTTGTTGTCTTTGGTGGGGCGAGCCATCTCGATGACGGACAGTGGGATCACCCCTTTGGGGTAGGGCTCCTGGAACAAGACCCGGGCGGGCAGGGTTACCCCTTTACCCTTCCTGCAGGCACCTCTGCCGCCTACCTTACAGCGCAGCCCTATTCCAGCTGCTCCAGGACTCACTTTACAGGCGTGCTGGCATCAAAACTGTGGGGCAGAGGAGGGAAGGGGCCATGGCAGGGCTTGGCGTGAGCCTCCTGCAATAGCAGCTGCCCTGGGGCCGTGTGTTGGGTGCCGTGGGTGCAGGGGGAGCCCGGCTGGCCGTGCTGTGGGGCTGCAGCGGTAGCACCTGCCATCCTGGCCAGCGTGGCTGCTGCCAGCTCCCTGCAGCAGCCGGGTCAGGGCTGCACAGAAACACCAAGGAAGGCTGAGAGGATGTGAGACAGGAAAGAGCTGTTTACGCATCCCACGCACCTAACCTGCTGTGTCAGCACCCACAGTGAGAGAACCTCTCCGGTTTAGCACCTCGTCTACATCTCCTGCATCCTTGGCTCTGTGCTACCCTTACCCTGTGGCGTGGGGGCTACCAATCCATCCTATGGCAGAGCCTAAAAAATTGAGTTGGGAAAGGTCTGAGGCAAAGACCCTTTATGGCCTTCCCCAGGGCTTCTAACATGAGGAGACCACCCTCACCGCTTCCTCTTGAAGATGGATCTGTGGGATGGGACCATTCCCTGAGCTGCCCAGAGAATAGTCTCTCCAGCATGGCCATGGTAGAGTTATGAGGGCTTCTTACAGGAGAGGAACCAGGGGAGCTGGAGGGGAGATGACAAATCACATGGAGTCAAGGCACTCCAATTAAGTGGGACAGGGCAGTCTCCTGACCCTTCTCACCTTCTCACTGCTGAAGTACATCAGGTTCTTCCCGTCGAAGCGGACATAGCGCCTCTGGAAGACGTAGTTCCTATTGGGATGGCAGAAGAACAGGGCTGTTGGGAAGTGCATGGTGCCTCCTAGGACCCCACACCTGCACACATACATGGGGGCAGCTGTCCCCCCAGGATAGCTGCAGGGACACTTGGAGAATCGAGGCTGTGGTTGGTGGAGCCCAGTGGTACTTGGGTGTCTGTGGGAAGGTTTGGCTCCCCCCAGATGGTTATAGGCCTTGCTCACCAGCCCAACCACATCACCAGCTGTGGCCAAAGGGGTTTTACCTTTGGGGGGCCTGGCTGCCCCGTCACTACCCCGCAGGTGGGCACATACCCCTGTGGGGAGAGCTTGTCCAGCCATCCCCTGAGCATGGTGGGCCGGGGCTCGGAGAGGGAGGTGTAGCTCGCATAGGGGGAGATGGTCAGGTCATCCAGGACCTCATCCGGGTACAAGTGGGATGGCAGACTGAACTGGGTGCCCTCAGCCTGTGGTGCCTCCACGGTGGAATAGCCCTCGGTGTCGTTCTGGATGATGCGGTTGATGAGCCTGGTTCGTGTCTCCTCGTCCTCGCTCTTCCCGTCGCTGCTGCACTCGCTGCTCGTCCTGCACGAAATGGGGCTGTGGGAGCTCTGCTGGGGCAGCTTGGCCGCTTGGCAGCCACACGGGAACTCACAGGGCCTCTCATCACTGCCATCCTCTCAGAAGATGTCCCACACTGCCCCTGTCCCCACCCTGGTTTCCTCAGGACACCCAAAAACTTGAGTCTCTGTGAGCAGAGCAGGATAAGGAATCAGCACCCATGAGCCTTGTGGCCACCGGCAGCTCCAGGCTTAGCCAGCCCCATATCAAGGCAGGAGACCCAGGGGCAAGATATCAAAAAGTAGTCCCCCAACGGGGCTGAAAGCAACTGGCAAGAAAGCTTTCCTCGTCTTGGGTCATGCCACATGGGCCACCACACACCTTCCAACCCCGGGCCAATCTGCCTTCACCTCAACACCCCGCGGCCAACAAATCAGAGTCACGTACCACCCATATTACATGTTGCACACGCTGCTCGACAGCCATCCCTGCTCCCTCCCTATCAGGGGGCTTCAGCCTGGCCTCTCTCCTCCTCCCTGCTGTCTTTCAGGACGTGGGGAGGGTCCTTCTGTCAGCAGCCCCCGGCCTCCCTCCCTCATGCCCCAGAATGGGGCTGCAGGTCTCCAAAGGCATCGGGATGCACAAAGAGACGGACAGGTGGAGCTCCTGCAGCAGTGTCATTTTCTCGGAAAACTATGCTAAAAATCCAAGCCAGACCCACTGAAACTATCCAGCCATAACAATGAAAGGAAATTATAAAAATAAACTGCTAAGCCTGCCCCTTCCATTCACATAGACATTTTTTTCCCCCAAAAAAGGAAATGTTTTGGAGAATGTCTGAAAGCCCAGGAGCTCACAGGGGAGCTGGCCAGGTGCTGTGGTGATGGGCAGGAAGACACTCATGACTGTTCCTGCAGTCAGCAGCCAAGACCGCTGGGACAGCACTCGTGACACTGATTTACTTGTGACTGATTCTGGCCTCAGTCTCAGGACAAAGAAAAAGCTCCAAGAAGATTAAGGAGGAATGTCAGACCTCTGGAACAGCTTCTGTCTGAGGACAACCTGACTAAGCTTGGGCTCTCCGGCCTCAGAAAAGGGTGACTGAGAGGGAAGAGGT
The DNA here is from genome assembly GCA_013398735.1 of Nothocercus julius. NCBI lineage: Eukaryota > Metazoa > Chordata > Aves > Tinamiformes > Tinamidae > Nothocercus > Nothocercus julius. The sequence goes on from VZSV01000116.1 coordinate 113,746, forward strand.
TACTGAAGTCATCAGTGCCATAGGAGACTCTGCTGGTTGCCGTCACTGCAGTTACAGGAATTGGGAGCCATTGGACAAAGCCAGCAGGAGCAGCGTAGAAAAAACACATGAAAGGAGCAGCTGATCTGTGGGATTCCCTGCCATGGGATGCCATAGATAGAGGGGGCTACTAAATATGAGAAACTATCTCCAGACTACAAGTACATGGGCTAGAAATACTTGCAGAGCAGGAGAATCATGCTGTACATATCCCCTGCTCTTAAAGTCTTCTCTAAGCACCTGTTTTGATCTCATGTGGGAGCCAGGACACTGCACGCACCCTTGTTTTGACACTTGACAGGCGCCTTGCTGTGTCCTTATGCAGCCATAAGGCAACAGATGTCCCTGAGCTGTGTGGTAGAGGCAAGAAGTTTGTCTGGGAACATATTGGACTGAAACCACACAGAGTAGTTTTCCATATGTCTTTGCGAGGTCAGATATGTGTTGTAGTGGCCCAGGGCCAGAATCAGGAAATCACCAGCTCCATAAACCTCAGGACAACTTGAAGGACAAGGCTCAGGGACTGCGAGCCTTGGGGACTGACAGCAGGGGAAGGGCAGTGACAACCCCAGCTCTCACTAAAGGAAATGCTGAGCAGAAAGCGAGGAGATCAAGACTTGGAAGAGGGACCCGACCTGTCATCCTAAGGAAGCGCTTGGCACGCGAAGGTCACAGAGGTCTGGCTGATGAGTCTCTGGCCAAAGATTTCCTTCTAAAACACCCCTTGTCCTTTGCTGAAGATGCTGAGATGCCCCCAGGAGCAGCTGCAATGCCAGGAAATCACAGACCCCAGGTATGGGTTCAGATCCAGAGAAGTGGGATAGCATATGGGGCTGAGAAGGTGGGTGGAGGAAGGAAATGACATATTTGGCTCCAGTGTCTGCAAGAAATCTGAGAAAAGGCCATGAAGAGCTGGGAGTTTCAAAGTACGACCGAAATTGCTCTTTAATTAGTGTAACAGAGCCTTGGCAGGGTGATTTGTCTGGCTGAGATCCCAGTCCAGTGTCCAGCTTCTTCAAGGTGGACTGCCCAGGGAGATGGGAGGTTGGAGTCCTGTGTTTGTCAAAGAGGTAGACATCAATCTTGAGTGCCAGAGTGGAGTGGGAGGCAGACCTGCTAAGTGGGTCAGGGAAAGAGAAAGGGGGGAAATATCCACAGCCATGATTTACAGCCACTGAAAAAGAACAGCAGACAAGTAGCACCTGGCTGGGACAAGCAAAGCCCATGGCTTGGTAGGAACAAGATCTCTCAGTATACCAGGGACTGCGGGGAGATGGAGCTTATGGGGACAGAGGCCAGCTCTGCCCTTGAAGACAAGGTCATGGAGGAAGCTGCCATGCATTGGCGAGGCCATGAAGGTCCTCTCCTTTTCCAGCTGGTATCGGGCAGTGAAAATAAATAGAGTCAGCATTTCCCTTGGGCAAGGTGAGGGGAATAAATTCACTACAGGAGGTACTTGCAGGACAGCAATGCCTGGGGCAGAGGCACCCTCAGACTGTCAGCAATTATGCAGGAGAATTGGCAGAAGATGAAGGATCCAGGGTTGGAAGAGGGCATAGCATGGTGAAAAGGGGACCAAGGAGTCATGGATAGGCCTAGTTACCTCAGCTGGAAGTTAAGAACTAAATAACTGACCTGTTTGTGGGGAGCCAGAGGAAAAAAAAAGATAAGGAACAACTGCCAAGGATGCTTAAAGTCTCCTTTACTCCAGTGAGAAAAGCACGGGGCATCTCTCTCACTGGAGAGTTTGTCCCCTTGGGGTGGGAACTGCACAGCTGGACCTTGGCCCTTGCATGGGCCTCTCTCACAGCCCCTCTGCCCTGCACTGGCCATTGACATCGCCCAGAGCCCTGAGCCAGATAGCAGTGGGGTCAACATCAAATTACTGGGACAGAGTGAGAGGAGTTATCTAGGTTGAGAAAGCAGATACCATGCCAAAGGGGTTTGAGGGCCTCTCTGAGGTTTGAGATTAGGAAATATTTCCCTTAATGATCTGTTTGAAGTGCTAGAGAGATGCTAATTCTGTCTGCAATGGGCTGGTGCCGGGCAGGGTGCCAGGCATGGGGGAACAGGATAAAGAGCTGCCACCACCGGAGCACTGGGGCCAGTCTGGGGGGAAAGCACTGGACCAGCTGGTGAGAAGTGGAAGGATAACAGAGGGCTGGCCACCGAGAATGGGAGGATGGGGCAATGGATATTCAAGGCTTTTCTGTCTCTTGTTCAACTCTCTGAGCTCCCAGGCCTACTTAGAGCTCAGGGTGGGAGAAAAAAAAAAGCTGTGAACTGCAGGTTCTGACACCCTTATGATGACCACATCCTGTATCTTCTCTGCGAATCCAGGCTGCAGACACTCTTGGGAAGGCTCAGGAGTTGCTGGTAGAGCCATGAGTGCATCATTATTCGTCCCCAGCACTGAGCAGGTGAGTGTGTGGCCAGTGAGGGGTGCCAGTACCTTCCCCATCCTGCCTCCACATGGGGGCACGATTTGGGGTCCCAGCTCAGGATCACAGCTCCACGAAGGCTGCTGGGTGGACACCGTGAGCACTGGGCTGATGCCCAGCCCTGCTCTGGGGCGAAGCAAACTGTGGGTTCGGAGGCACCAAGGCAGATTTCAGCATTTCTGCCTACAAAACTCCCCAGGAATCTGCAATTCCCATTCTCATGGACCATGCTGATTTTGATCTGCTACAATGCCTGGGCTCACCGTGACACTGGATCAGGCCATACTGCTGTGACTAACACCCGGAGCAAGAGAACGGGTGGACTGACCTACACTGAAGCCTGGAATAAAGGGAGAGAAGGACACGCCAGCCTGACAAGGACACAGGGAGGAGCGAAGGACGCAGAGTTGCAATTTGCCTTCTTCTAAGTAACACAGGAAAAGGAACCCTCCCCTTTCTAAATGGGAAGAGCAGCTTTCCTTCCTCTTTCTCAGATGCTATCAGGAGTCATGGAAAGTACATTTCAAAAGCATTTTAAAGGTGCCCGCACAACATCAGTGGAGGAGAAAAGCATCTCCTCCTGCCTGCAGGTCCTGGCTGCTCTTTCGGTAGGGAAGGGCTTTCTGCAACGCAAGCAGCTGAAAGACTCTCCGGGCAGGGAAGCCTTAATTCAAACTTTCCAACATGGGGGCAAAACATCTTCCCCTCTGAAGATCAGACTGATCAAATCTGGACAGAACTCTAAGCTTTGCCGCAATTGTCAGGACCATGAGGACCCAGTTTATAGCTGGCCAGTGCAAAGAAGAAACACCAATGCTCTATTAACATAGCTGAAAAACTCAGCAAAGCTGATCTGATTCAGTCACCCACAGGATGGTGGAGCAGAAAGCTCTGAGTTGAGGATGTTGGAGAGGCAGGAATTGGGCATCTCCTTGGTAAGAGCTCAGAGTCTACCCATTCCTGAGCTGGCTTTGAGGAGTGCTCTTATCCCCACTGCTCCACATGCCCCTGTAGGGTTTCCCTGTGTCCCACAGCCCAATCTGGGTCCCGCTCCGATTATGGATGTCCGGTGCCACTGGGCACTGACCCAGCAGCCAGGCCGGCTCCCCCTCCTGACGCCCATCGGACAGCGTGCTGCTCTGAACAGAGCGTTTGGTGGTGTCCGGCGTGTCTGCTGGTGAGCCCTGTCCCCCTGAGAGCCACTGTGAGCACTGCTGCCTCTCCTCTCTGAGCAGGACAGCAGCTCTTCTCCAGAGACGGCTGCTTCAGCCCTTGCCGTGTCCCAACGTCTGCCGCAACTGTGTTGGCGAGGGCTCCCAGCCAGCTCTCGGGACTTGGAACATCCCCAGATATGTTCCCCCCTTGCCAGCTGCAGACCCTGGTGCCCAGCCCGGTCTCGCTGTCCCAGAGGAGGGAGCCCCCAGAGCAGCAGGTCGGTGCCTACCTGCACGGTTCTCCCTCCTGCTCCGGCTCTGTCCCTCCGTCGTAGCTCTGCCTGGAGTGGGTGCCCACACCCTGGAGGAGACATCGGTCAAATATCCTCACCCGCTCCCGGCCTCCTCATGGCAGGAACCACGGGCAGCCCCGAAGGCCTCGTCTCACCTTCTGATCCCGGGCAGGGACGCCGTGTCCAAAGATGGTCTCGCTGTAGGGACTGACAAGCGGCTCCCTGAGGTCTGTGGGCAGAGGAAGGGCAGTCAGCGGTGCCTGCTGCAGAGCAGCCACTACTTGGGACCACAGAAAGTAGCCGGGAGCACAGAGCTTGGCGAGGGTGACTTAGCCCTGAGCCTGCTTGGTGCTCCCCATGCTGCCAGGGCATGCTGGCCCTGGATGGGTCATGCACGTCCCAAACACACGCGAGGCTCGAGCCTGCCTTGGCATGAGGAAGGAGCACAGGGCAGGACATGGGATGGAAGGATGGCATCATGGGTGCCCTTCTCCCTGCCCTCCCACGAGGACCCGTCACGCAGCGAGGACCCTCAAGGCTTGGGGGTCTCACCTGGCTTGGCGGGTGGTCTCTGTGGGATGGGAGGCAGGTCTGCGATGGGCCAGGCAGGACTCCTGGAAGAGCAGAGACGGGTTATTGCAGCCGTGGCTGCCGGTGCGGAGCCGAGATGGGGGGAGTCTGGCAGGACCTCGGGGTAGCTGATGCTTTTTTCCCACCTTGTTTTCCTGTCGGTCTCACAGAGCCCAGAGGCTGCGTCCCATGAGGGCTCAGCCCAGATTTGTCTGCAAGAACGCGCGGTATTCCCGCTGCGTTCCCAGCAGCATCCCTGCTCCCCTTCCCCCCAGAGCAGCTCCCGTCTGCGACCAGCCGGCCGTGGCTCCAGAGGCCCCCAGGCATTTCCTGCACAGCCCCCTCCGTCCCCTCCAGCCGTTCCCGTGCCGGTCTCGGCACGAGCCCTCATCCTTACCCGCACCTCCCAGGAAGCCCCAGGATGGCGGTAAGCGGCAGCAGCCTCCCAAGTCCTGGAGGCTCCAGGGCCTCTCAGTCCGTAAGGAGCCCAGCTGCCAGCAGGACACGTTTCTCTCCTCACCTCTCTGCACAGAGCCCGGTAAGCGAGCGGGGAGAGCAGAGAAAGAGGCTTTGTTGGCCTCCGTGGGCCTGGCTGGCATGGGGTCCCTAGGCACCCGGCCATGGCTGTGGACAGCACGGGCAATGGGTGTCCCAGGTGCACGTAGGCTCTCTGCAACCCCAGCCTTGCTCTTTGCATCCAGCTCTGCCCTTCGCTCGGCTCCCTGGGCAAGGGAAAGCATCTACTTACTCAGGCTTCTTGTCCTGCGGGGATGGACGTGGTGACTCCATGAGAGCCTGGCCCTCCCCTCCCGCGTCCACAGCGGGTGCCAAAGATGGCTTGAGTCCTTCGTAGATGACGTTGGAAACCATCTCCAGCCTGCCCTGCGCCGAGCCCGGCTGCGCGGGCGCCCCAGCGTGCGGTGAAGGGTCTCTGGTGCCGGGGGTGGCGGCGGCAGGCGGGGAAGGGTCTGACGTGGGGCGACTCTCCGGCAAACTCGCAGGGCTGGGCTCAGCCGCGGGGACCCTGTGGCCGAGCCGGGGTGGCACGGACGGGGCAGGCGACGAGGGCTTTTCTGAGGCTTCCAGGGCTTGTCCGTGATCCGCAGCTGCAGGGAGCCGTTTCTCCTCCCGGGAGCTCTCCCGCGCTCCTGACCGGGATGCTCCTAAACCCATTGTTACTCTTGGCTGCTGCGCCGGCCTGGGCTCCGGGCTCTCCAGATCCGTGGAACTCTCCCCTGGCACAAAGCCCTCCAGCACCACGAAGGGCCCAGGAGTCCTGTCGCTGTCTGGGCTTTGCGTCAGCACCGTGCTCCTCGCTGCTGGCGTGGGCGCCAAGCCCTGCTCTGGCTTGGAGCGATAGAAAACCGTCCGTGGCTTGGGGACTGGCCTGGCGAGGGGTGGAGCAGGATCCTTCTCCGGAGGGGATGCCTGGCCTGGCACAGCAGCCCGTTGCTGCATCCCACAGACGTCAGTGGCCCCTCCTGGCTCTCCTTTCACGGCCTCGTCGCGCGTGCGGGGGCCGCGGGACACGTCCGGGGCCTCCATGCCCGCGGCAGCTCGAGGACAGGCATCTCCTGCCGCGGGTGCCCCCTGGGGCTGCCCAAGCAGCCGTGTCTGATGCACCAAGTTCAGGATCCTTTTGCGGTGCCCAGTGGCGGTGATGCCGATCTGCTGCAAGTCCTCCCCATCCAGCAAGGTGGCATCTCTGGCCACGTGGTAGCCGTGCCGCTTAAAAACATCCCGGTACCTCTCCAAGTGGATAGTGGCCAGCCAGTCTGCGATATCGGTGTCAGGGCTGCACTGGAAGCTCATGGCCCTGGGGTGCCTCTGCAGCAGCGGCTCAGCCCATCATCTGAGGAAGAAGGAGAGAAAGGGCAGTGAGGAGGCAGCGGGAGGAGAGGACGGGGTTCCAGCTGCTGCGAGCGCAAGCTGAGGGAGCGCGGGATGCTGCCGGAGCCCTCGCCGGCACCAGCCTTGCCGCCACCTCTGGCACCGCTCACCTCGCAGCCCCAGGAGTCAGGCGCTGCCAGCACATCCTGCTGTGTCGCAGCCGGGGACCGCTCCGCCCCTCCCCAGAGCCGCTGGATCCCGACCCCGCTTTGTGAGGGCAGGGGAGGAAAGCGGTGCCAGGCGGCAGCCGCGCGGAGCGGGGCCCGGGCTGCGTCGGGGCGGCAGCGGCCGCGTCCTGGCGGAGGGGCTGCCCGGGGCAGATAACGGCCCCGCAGCCGGGCCCCTCCCCGGGGATGAGCTGCCGTGCCGGGGAGGGCTCCGCGCCGGAAGGGCCAGACCATAACGGCGCTCGCCGCGGCGAGGGCATGGGAGAGGTCAGCGTGACTCACGGGCCGGCCGAGCGGCAGAGCCGCCCCCGGAGAGACCCGCTGGCCCGCAGGGGCC
>VZSV01000116.1:120956-170693 GCA_013398735.1 Nothocercus julius
GAGCGCTGAGCGCCTTTTCCCATGAATCACGCCGCTCCGAGCCGAACCATCTGCGCTGAGGGCTCTGCTGGGTCTTTCTATTTTTTTTTTTTTTCCAGTTCCTCCATTTCCCTCTATTGTTCAGCGGCGGCTTCCTTCCTGCTGCCTGCCTTCTCCCACGCATCCCCTTCCCCCTCCCGCGGGAGCCGCGTCCCGGCCTGCCGGCAGGGAGCCGGGATGCCACGGGAGCACGCGGGCAGTGCACCCGCGGGTGCATCCGTGGGGGCCGGGAGCGCGAGGAGGAGGAGGATGGTGGCAGTGGGTGGCCGTGTGTGCCGCCAGCGTGTGAATACTGGGGACGCACCTGTGGGCCTCTCTGTGGCTGGTGGGGGGACACGGACACGCGGTGCTTGTGGCAGACCCCGTGGCCGGGTGTTGGGGGTGAGCGACCTGCCGCTGGCACGCGGCGAGGAAGGGCAGTCGTGGCAGGAGCTGGCTGGGAAGGCAGGGGAGCAGGAGATGGGGACGTTCATTGCCTCCTGCTGTAGGGCCCAGGGGTGGGAACGGTCTGGGGGTGATGGGGGGCAGATGGCCCATGCTGGAGTCATCTGGGTGTCTCTGCCGCCAGGGCAGACCGTGCTCTGACCACCCGAAATGGGGCAATTTCCCCCTTTCTGGTGCCCATATCACTCTGAGTGATCTCCAGCCAGCTCTGCCCGCTGCCTGCCGTGCCCAGGGCTTTGCAAGGCAGCCTCCTACGGGGACAGATCCCCACATCTGGACCCCGAGCTGTGGGGTGGCCCATGGGGGCAGTCTGGCTGTGCCCTGCAAGCGGTGACACTTGCCCAGGGAAGTGGAAATTGTCGCTGTCCCTGCAAACCCAGGGAAACAAGGCGGCGTGGCCAGCTGTCATGGGCACAGACATCCCAACTCCTGTGCCTCCCACGGATGCCTCGTCCCGAGCCTGCCCGTCCCCCTGCCATGCCGGGCTGCCCCCTCACCTCTCGCCCCGCAGTGTGCTCCGTGGTCCCCGGGGCCGGCTCCAGCGGAGCAGCATCACGGAAATGCTGCTGCGCGCCCCGCAGCTCCGGCTCAGAGCTCCAGGGCGATGCCAACATGTCCCAGGCGGGCGCAGGGCTGCAGCCCTGCGGGAGCTGCCGTGGGCTTCGGCACCCGGCCTGCGCCTCCCACTGCTCGTCCCTCCTCCAGCACAGCCCTCCGGGCCCCATCCCTGTCCCCACCCTCCTGTCCTGCCCCTTCCTGGGCACTGCCTCCTTGCTGCACTTGGCTCCTGCCCCTGCTGCCCTGCGTTCTGCCCCTCTGCCAGGCGCTGCCCTCCTCCGAGTGCTGTCCTGCACATTCCCAGCTCTCTCCTTCAGGCTCCTTCCCTCTCTCACCTTCGCCGTGGTGGCCCTGCTGCCCCATCTGCCTCTTGGTAGCCCTTAAATGCCTCTGTTGCATTGCCATGTGGGCACGTAGCTCACCCAAGACTTGGCTGCCGAGCGAGATCTTTGATGTTCCCGGGTGCCTCCAGCTCTACCTGCCATTTTCCTCACTAGCCCATGGGCTAGTGGAGATATTTACTGTGTTTGCAATAGCCCAGGGCAGGCTGCAGATGCTGGGACAGCAGACTGAGGATCTGGCCAAACTGCAGAAAGAGGCTAGAACATCCATGCGATAAGGAGGAGGAGGAGGACTGGGCTTGGCCAGATGAACAACTGGGACCATCTGCCCCTGGGAGGCTGTGTGTGAAGCTCTGCATCCAGCTCCAGGTGCTCCACGCCGGGAGGGATGTGGAGTGAGATGGGGAGGCCGGGACGGCAGCAGGGGCTGCGGGGGGCACGGGGGGACGTCAGCCCTGGGCTCTGCTGCAGGGGCTGCTCCCACAGCCGAGCTGGCAGCGGGTTTCCTGCATCCAGGCTATTATCCAAAGCTCCATGGCACGTGGTAGGTGAGAGCTCTGCTCTTAGGGATGAGCTGGTTTGCCCCAGGATGGGTTTTGGAGGGCCAGGGATAGGTTTTGTCTTGCGGGGAGACGGTGATTTCCCTGCTGGCCACCCTGCCGCCTTTAACGCAGCCCCTTTCGCAAGCGCCCGGCCCGGGCTGGCGGTTACTCTGCTCCGCGTTGCCTAAGGCTGCCCGCGGGGCCAGGGGTGTGCGGGGGATGGCTGAGGTCAGTGCCCTCCTCTGCCCCTGCTTGCAAGGCTGATAGTCCCCCCGTGTCCTTGGAGGGTCTGGCCCCAGGAGGCTGCCCCCAGGCCCCTCTCTCACTGCCCTGGCCCAGCAGCCCCCCCAAGCGCCTCTGCAAAGGGCCGGGGGTAGCGGGGACCCCTGGCATGGGAGGGCTGCCCTGAGCAAGTCTCTGCGTATGCGGCTCGGTGTGGAAACGCCACTTCTGCTTACCGTGGGCTTGCTTCCACCCTGCCCAAAGCAGAAGCAGAACTCAGCTAGGGCCCCGCACGGCTCTCGCCTTCCTCCTCTGCCCCTCTACCCGTGGCCTCGGGGGGAGACCTGTCCCTGGGGTGGGGATGACGCTGGCAGCACCACAAATACCCCCCAAGCGGGGTGGGAGCACAAGTGGGTGCACAGAGACCCTCAGGGCTCATGCCGTGCTGGGCGAGCGCCAGGGCCGTGCCATCCTGCCAGGCTGCTGCCTCTTTGAGGAAGCTGCGTATGTTTTGCTAAATATAACCACTGCCTCTTGTGGAAGGTTTGCTGAGATCTGCGGGATGAGCGGCTGGAAGCGCAAAGCAAAGGATGCCAGCAGTGCCGATGGCAGCGGGCCTGCCATGCTTTCCATCCCACCTTTCCGAAGGCACTAGTGCCAGCGAAGCACTGTCCACCCTGTCACCTCTTGCATGGGACCAAGACCTTACTTACTGTCACTCGTCATCTCCAGCATCTCGCCAGCCCCGGTGCAAACTCTGTGCTCCCTCCCCATGGGCAGAGATGGTGGCGGAGATAGGAAGCATCGCCCAAGGCAAGAGGGAGAAGCTGGGGCATCCCTACATCCGGAAGCCCTACTCCTGTCTGGTGATGAAGCAGCTCTGCCATATCCCAGTGCCCCGTTCCCACCTGGGGCTGCCCCTTCCCAGAGCTGTCCGGGAGGAAAGGCCAAGCAAAAGCACCCAAACCATGGGAACGTTCTGGAGCCGGGCAGCAGGAATGTGGGGCAATGGGAGACGGGAGCGGGGCGCGTGGGCCGGCTGTGCTGCACGTGCTGTGACGAGGAGAGCACCAGGGCACCAGCTGCCGTGGTATTTGGGCGCTGTGGCCGCGTAGTTTCCTGAGGGCTTCCTGTCAGCCTGCTTTCTATGGCACAGTTTCGAGGCTTCCAGTTAATCTCTTTGGCACCCGCCAACCTGTTGCTGTATTTAGCACATCAGCCTCCGTGGCCCTGTGCAGAAAGACCCGCGGTACCCGGCAGCTGGGACGGTGCTTGCAGCAGGAATGGCTCGCGGATGGGCAACGCGCCGGTGGCCTGGGGATGATGCTCACAAGGGGCGGAAAGAGCCCTAAGGAAGGGCAGCCCATGAGACGAGGCAGGTTCCAAGGGGCTTCCTGATGGGCCCACGGTCTTGCCGTGGCTGGTGGTGATGGGATGGCTGCCTGAGACCTTCAAGCTCAGGAGACGTTGCCTAAACGACATGAGAGTCCCCACGCCCCCCCTGTAGTGGCCATGGCTGCAGAAGCAGCCCAGCGTTGGCTGGGGCGAGGAAGGGGTTGCGGAGCCCCCCTTGGCCACCTTGCTCTTCTTGCTAGACACGCGGGGCACTCTCGGTGCGGGGGGTTCAGCCGGGGTCGCTGAGCACTGGACGTGCGCGGGGGGGTAGCAGGGGGCCCCGCGCTCCCCCTGCCCCCATCCTTGGGGCCGGGCTGACATCATTCGCCTCCAGGCTAATCTCTTGTCCAGCATCGGTTTCCTGTTTCCTTTCCAATCTCTGCACCGCAGGGCGGCTCCTCTCTGCTTGGAGCCAAACAGGAAGAGCTTTCCAGCTGGGATCTCCTGCAGGGCTGCAGCCCCCGCTCGCCCTGCGGGGCCCTGGGCCACTGGCTGCCCCCGCATCCCTGTGAGGGCACCCGAGGGGTCTCGTATCCTCCCCTGAGTGTCCCGCTTGCCCCCTTGCTCAGGTGCTCCAGAGATGCCACCGCTCGGCCCCCTTCCTCATTGCGCCACAGGGGCACATCACACAGTGAGAAAATGCCACTCTTGCTCTCCCGGCACCCCTGCGGTCCGTGGCGGCCCCCTTTGCCCAGCCCCATGGTTACTGCCCCCTCTCCAACCAGGAAGATGCCATAGCACCCACACCAGGAGCTTTGCCATAGCGCGGCCAGGCTGCGGGCCAGTGCCCCAGCTCTCCCTGCATGCCCCGGTGCCACTGTCCTCCCGGGGATTTTGGGCAGCAGACTGGGCTGAGGACCTTGACGCAGCCTTCACCACGGCTCGCTGGTGAGGAGGGCTGCGCTGTGCTCACATGGCTCCTCGTACCTGCTTGGGGCTGGCTAAAAATAGCCCTGCAGCAAAAGCTGCAGCCTGGCGATTGGAAAGACACATCTGGGAAACAAGAGAGAAAACGCTGCCTGCAGCAGCTCGGAGGCTCTGCCGTGATCTTCGCCCCGGCGCGTGGCAGGGTCTGGGTGCTGAGGGGCTCTGCCCCAGCGGGGGAGCAGCTAGTCACTGTCACAGCTGGGGTTTTCTGTGCCCCTCTGTCTCAAGCAGTGGAAAGCATTTTGAGGGGCAGATTTGGGGCCGGGGGGGTTGCAGAGTGTGATGCTTCCTTTCATGGCATCAATCGATAAAAAGTGGTATTGCAAAAAGCTACTGCTTAAGCCTACGAAGAGTATAGGCCAGGGTGAAGTCATGCCAGTGCCCATATGCTATGGGGTACCCTCGAGCTCATGGGCTCTCCTCCCCACAAAGAAGGACCCTCTGTGCTCTGCATGTTGCAGATGCGAAGGCTGCACTTCTGCTCCCCTTGGTCCCCGCCAGTTTTTTCCCTGCAGAGGCGGCTTCTCACCCCTGCTCTGCCTGCTGCGGCAGCTGCAAAGCGTGGGAGCCGGCTGTCCTGGCGGCCAGGGTCTGCTCTGCCCCCGCTCAGCCCTCTCGTACGTGATCTCATGGGGTGGCTAATGGAGGACAGGGAGTGTCTGTGCCTAGGCTTAGGGATCACCCTATATCACGGGTCACCTGGCAAGACGCGGAGGAGAAAGTGGCACTACAAGACATGTCAGTAGCAAGTGTGGGGCAGCAGCTTGTGGGGCGGCTGAGAGGAGTAGGGGTGGTGAGGGAGCAGGAGGCTGTGGGGCTCACAGGAGTCACAGAAGCCCTGGCTGTTGGCAGACACCTACAAGTGGCAGGTAAGGGCACTAAGGAAGGGCCCCAGAGGACACCCAGCTGAGCTGAGGGCCATGCAGCTATGGGGCCACTGATGTCATGTCAAGTTGCGCGTCCTCGGCACCCTTGGGGGGCTAGCCCAGCTCACAGGGTTGCTTACCCTCGCTGGAAGGAGTAAGAGCTTGCTGGTGTCACGACTGCCCGGGCAGAGATAGGGCTGTGAGAGCAGCTCCCACATCCTGGCCATGTCCTCTGCTCTTAACCTGAACCCCTTGCTGGGCAGGTCTTGAGGTGAGCACCAACAGCAACAATAGCTCTCTTCTTTTGTATTGGCCAGGACACATCAGGCTTCCAATTGCCCAGGGTAGAAATGCAGCCGCTGCATGACTCTTTGGAGCCTGGAGCAAACGGGAGGATGGAGAATCCAGCATTTCTCAGCTCATTTCCTCAGAGCTGTCCATCTAGATTAACTGTCCTCTTGTCCACTGGAAGCTGCCACCCACGCACACGTATGGGCAGAGGCACGGTGCCTGCAGGTGCACGCTCACCCTCGGGCACAGGCCCGCGTCCTCCACGCGTGCACAAGGGGCAGGCTCACAGATGTGCAATGCTGTGTCTGCCTGCTCGCGCTGAGCTCGTTTGAAACCAGCACCGCACGGCTGCTGGAGGCTCACAGGGCACAGGGACCAGCTGGATGCATCAGCAGGACCCAGATTTCCAACCAGAGTGAGGATGAACTTCTGATCCCCGGGTAGCCCAGGGGGTCCCATAGGACTGTTGCAGAGGTCCCCTCATACTTAAAAACTAAAATCATCATGACCACAAATCGCAGACATGATACAACAATTAGGCATCTGGCATTTGCTAAGGGCATCGGAAGCTCAGGCTCCATCACCCCACACCTTATGGTAGCCTGAGCTCATAGTTCAGGTGGCTGCTTTGCGCTCTGGTTCCTTGGCATGGCATGGCATGGCGTGGCATGGCATGGCGTGGCATGGCATACCTAGGTGGAATTTGTCCTCCAGGGCGTTCTCACAGTGCCCACTGCTGTGGACAACTTTGTAAACTGTAAGCTGTGTTTGCTTTGAGTTGTGATCCAAGGCCCTGCTGTGCTCTTGTATTCTTGGGACGTCCTTCTGTGGCCACCACGTCACTGGGGCTTTGCTCCAGCAAGGGCTCTTTGTCCAGTGGCTTCCAGTGCAATTGGCACTGCTCTGGGACTAGGCCTCTGCTGCCCCACAACTGACCTCCCGTTCCCAGCAAGGGGTGCCCTGGGATGCCAAGACTGCACTGGTGCAGAACTGACCTGTGCCAGGGCTATCGCAACCAGCGCTTCCCTGTCACCTGGTCCATCCTTCATTGGATGGGGCAGTAGCGCTCACGTCAATGTTCCGCTCCACCCTTGTTCCCCACCGAGTCACGGCCTGGGCTAACACCATCCCGGCCATCTCACCCAGGACTCGGCACCAAGGGGAATGTCAGGGCACATTCGGCGTGGGGTTCCAGGTGGCTCTTGTCAGCCAAGCGCCCTCCCGCCCCCACCAGCTTAAAGCTCCCACGCACACACACCGATCCCTTTATTGTTCTGCTGGAAACCAGAGCAGCACCAGACCCCGAGGAAAGCACGAGGGAGGTGCACAAGGGATCCCAAGCGGAGGCAGCCAGGGCCCTGCTGCCAGGACACGCTCCTCACAACACCCCTTCGGGAAGGGGTCCCCAGGCATCGCGGGGTTGGAGTCTGCCCGTGGACATGGGCCTGACACACAGGAGATGTTTGCGAGGGGTGGTCCTGGAGATGGGGATCACAGGGCCCGTGGGGGACTTTCTGGGCTAGAGTGCAGCCAGACTGAATGCAGGGCTGGAGGAGCAGGACCCCGGCACAATGACCCTGTGCTGCTGCAAAGCCTGGCCAGGAACCCCAGGTTCACCTGCAGACCATCCCGTTCTGGACCTTTGAGAGACACCAGGCACTGGCCAGAAGGCCTTACAGCAGCAAAGGGATATCCAGGCGGCAGGAAGCCTCCTTCCCTCTCTCATGGTGTGCCCAGCCTCCCCTCAGGACACGCAGACCCTTAGCCACCCATGTCACCTGCAGGAGGACTTCTCCACGGGCCACCACAGCCCTGCTGCAACCAGGGCTGTCTTCTGACATCTTCCCAGCCCTCAAACTGCAGGCTCCCGTGGGCAGGGGGTTGCCTAGGGTGGGGAGGGATCTATGAAGAAGGAGCTGGGGAGCAGTGGGGCCCAGCGCGACATCCCCCTTGCTGCCAAGCCCCCGTGGGTGCACGCAGGCATTGGCCCATGCCCCGGGCTAGCAGCGAGGGCTCAGGCCTCGTGGTCGCTCATGCTGAGGTGGTCCTCAGGCAAGCCAGTCTCGTCGATGTTCTCCAGCGAGTCGGCGTGCTGCACTGACAGCTCGTCCAGGCTGACGCTGGGCAGCGTGTTCTGCTCCGGGTACACCCAGGGCTTGTACTCGGGGTCATGCTTGTGCTTCCACTCTGGATACTTCAGCCCTGCTTTGTAGATTTTCTTCATCGCCTGTGGGTAAATCAGGTTCAGCCCATGACAGCCGCCCCAAGCCGGGCGCCCTGTTGTGCCCACTGCACTCACAGCAGTGCCCGAGCACCCAGCAGGGATGGAGCCAGCCCAGTGCATGGGTACAGCTCCCCGCTTCCCTGCCGCTTGCGCTTCTGGAGCGTTGGGCAGCAGACAGAGGTGCTTCCTTGGACCCCCCAGGTTCCTGAGGCCTGTCTGAACGCTCAGCGCGCGTCCCACAGCTCCGCCGGTGACCCAGCACCCTCTGCCTCTACCCAGCGAGCAGCCTGGGAGCAACTCATCACCTTACGGGGCCCAGGGCTGGGCATGGACTGGGGCAGTGGGGAGCAGGACCGAGAGCTCACAGCCCTGCAGGGACCAGTCTGAGGCTGACCCTGAGCCTATGATGCTGGTGTCCCTGGCAATGCCACCAAATGAGGACTGAGCACAACCCGCCCTGCCTGGGAGGGCTGGGAAGTAGCATGGAAACCCCAAATAGGCTCCTGGCACCCTGTGGGATGTGTGAGGGTCTCCAGTGACTGGCCGGGTGTTTTGTCACCTTCACACAGAGACCCCTTCCTCCACCTACTGCACCCCACGCGCTTGACTTACCTTTGGTGCCACAAACTGGGAGACGCGGTTTACCACCCACTTTGGCAGCGACCCTGCAAGAGTCAAAAACCACGGCAGGAGACACCGTGAGCCTCTGCCATCCATCCTACCGATGCAACGACCCAGCAGCAGCGCTTGCCTGGGCTGCCAGGTCCCCCTGATGCTGGACAGAGCTGCAGTAGCAGCATCCCTTGGTACCTTGGCAGGTGTCCCCTCTGCCCCGGGTTGTCCCCCCTTCCCAGGGCGCTCTGTCCCGGGCAGTGCCCTCAGGGTGATGGAGGCAGTGGTGGGCGAGCTCCTGGAGGACAGCAGGGCCAGGCCAGGTGGGTGCCCAGCCCTGAGGACATGCGCGCTGCGCCTCCCCTTATGCTGCCACGCACCTCGGGGGTCCACCTGGGTAAGGTAGTAGAGCACGCAGGCACTGGTGCCGTTCGCCTTGATCAGGTAGCCTGTCTGCAAGGACACAGCCCTCACAAAATCCTTCCGGGGTGGGTATTTCTGTGGAGAGAAGCCACGCGCCTCAGAACCTGCTCGGAGCCGCTGCCTGGCCTCGTGCTTTGTGCCTGGTCCTGCGGCCCCAGCACCCCTGCACGGGGCCCTCCTGGCTGGAGACTCACCGGGTGCTTGACGCTGTAGTTGATGATTATGTAATCATTGCCAAGGGGCAGCCAGGAGCGCAGGGTGACAAAATCTCTGTTCTTCAGGGGGCTTGGGCACTTCCCTGCGGAAAGAGCCTGTTACCACCCAGCTCTGCTGCCCCCCCGGGCCTGCATGCCCGTGCACGCGTGCAGGGCCGGCAGGGACTCCGGGACACCTCGGGACACACGGATGCTCACAGGAGTAGTATCCCACGTCAGCATTGACAGTCAGGCGCCCGATGTCGTAGGTCTCAATCATGTTTGAGTCCCACTTCTTGCGGTAGTGGGTGTCATGCAGCACATCGTAGAGCGTCTCGGCAGGGACGTCCTTGCAGGAGATGCGTGTCTGCGGAGCAAAAGCAGGACCGGGCAGCATGAGCGGTGCTGCGCTGGCCGGCTGAGCCACGCGCAGCAGGGACGCTGCCTGCCCTTGGGAGCCCTCTGCTTGTCGTGGGGTGACAAGTGCATCGTGACCCAGTGCCACCTCTGCGGGCTGGCTGTGAGTCCTGTGCGCAGCATCGCATGGTCCCCATGGTGGGCTTGTGCTGCCTGTGTGCCACGTACTGCAAAGACAGGACGGTGGCAGGGCGGGAGGACCCTTTTCCTTGATACTGGGTTACCTAGTTGTGGCATCTGGGTTAGCTGAGCCCAGAGTGGAGGAGTAGCCAAGGCGAGCAGAAAAGCAGCAAGAACAAGGGCTCCTGCTCGGTGTGTTTCCACCCCAGCCTTGTCCCCTCAATCCATGTGCCTGGAAACCAAGCAAGTGGCCATTCCTGCCTTGGCTAAATCACCGTGATGCGCTCAGGTGTGGCAGGATCGGGTTTCCCTCCCTGTGCTGGTGGGTTGGTAAGGTTAGCAGGGCCCCGGCTGTAACCAGAGATGTGGAGCTGGGAAACGGAGCCGCAGGCCTGCACCCCGTCTGTGCAGGCACCTACATTATTGATGAACCCGGCTGGCCCCGCTCCTCTCAATGCCAGGAGGAAGGAGATGTCATCTGCTCCTCATTAGAGGCTTTGCATCTTTGATGAGGCATTTGGCAATGCCAGGTAATTGGAGAGGGCCCTTTGAACACTTGCTAGCAGGTCCCATCAATCTCGGACAAGATTTCCCTAATGAATATGGTGATCGTGCCCGTCCTGTACCCTGAGTGTTGCACCCAGCCAGGCCTGGAGAAGTGCTCTGTTCCTTGGGGTGCCCTGGAGCATCAGATGGGAACATCCAGCCCTCTCCTCCTGCTCCCTCCTCCCGGGAATCCCCCACTGAGCCTGGTTTTAGTCATGGTGCTCCAGAAAGGTAAATGTTGCCTCAACTTGGAGATGGTGCTCACATGTCCTCACTGGGCTCCTCCAAGTTCCACGTATCACAACAGGGCTATAGCAGATCTCTCTCCTCACAGATCTTCCTGCCTACCAAGCCCAAGCAGATGCCATGCAATGGTCCCACTGGACCCAACAGAATGCCACATAGTCACGTAGGAATGGAAAGACACAGAGTCCAAAACCCTTCAGGGAGTAAGTTTCCACAGGAAACTTGACCTGACAGGGGAAAGTCAGGTGGGAAAGTCAGAATCAACCTGTGCCTCCACTTGCAGGGGCTCTCCAGATTATAACTATGCTACTAAAAAGACCACGGCTGTTCTGATGAAAAAGAACCAGCCTGGTACATCTTGAGACTTCTCAGGCCAGTTCTTCCTCCCACAAAACAGGGTAATCTCCACCATCCTTTCTTTTAGGAATGATCCCTGGGAAGCGCTACGCTTTGCACTGTGCCCAGGTCCTGCTTGGCATGAGGGAAAAGCCACACTAGGGAGGTGTTACCAATGAAACAGGCTGGATCACTGTGGGAGATTGCTCAGACTCCACTGCATTGACCAGAAAGCTCCTATCTATGGGTCTTAATGGCTGTTTGAGAAAGGAGGATATAATTTTGTATCCCTTCTATGGGGCTGTGCTTGTCTGAACTTCATGGAAATCTATGAGTTTCCTGGCATCCCAGTTCTCCAGCCTGGCCAGGTCATGCTAAATAGTTGCCCTGCCTCCATAATTAGGTGTTGCCTTCAGATTTACTGAGAAAGCACTCAATCCCATCATCCCAGTCCAATGAAAGTGTTAAACGGAATGGGATCCAGCATGAATCCCTGCAGGATGCCACTGATGACCTGTCACCAGTTAGACTTTGTACCCCACTGGTCTTTGGACTCAACACCACCTTGCAAAGCTGGCTGTCCTGCCAGTTTTCCACGCGTCTTATTGTGCATTTCTCCAGTCCAGACTTCAGCAATGTGGCTGTGAGGAGACCGTGGGAGATGGTGTTAAAGGCTTTACTGAAGTCAAGGTACAGATCATCCTCAGCTCTCTCCATCTCCATAATCGGTCATCTCATTAAAGAAGATGGTTAGGTTGATCAGGCACAACTGACCTTGCCAAATACTTAGCGCTCTTCTTGTCCTTCAGGTATCTGGACATAAATTCCAAGAGGATGTGCTCCATCACCTTCCCAGGCCTGGAACAGCCTGTGGTGCCCTGGAGCCTCCTCCTTGCCCTTCTGCAGGGTGTATGTGACGTTTGTCTTTCCCCAGTCACAGTGACATCAGCCAACACCCTCCTGTGTGTCCTATCACAGGTGGACTTGTGTTTGTCCACCTGGTTTAGGAGCTCCATGTGTTGTCCTCTGATTCTCACCCACAAACTCTTGCCCAAGTTTGCCAGCGGTTCTGTGGTGAAGCTGCCATGGACTCTCCATCTGCAGAGCTGGCAGCTCCTCCTCCTCCTCCTCGCCCTCACAGGCTGCCTGTGCTGAAGGGCCTGCACCCATCCGCTGCAGCGCTGCCACTTGGAGCTTTCCCACCACGTCTCAATGATCCCAAAGAGGCCTCAGTTCTGCAGCTGCACGTGGGCATTCAGCACCTCCTGCCTGTCTCCAGGGCTGTGTGCCCCTTCACCAGAAGCTCTAAGAACATGATGGGGCCCCTCCGAATCCTTCACGCTTGCCCACGGCTCTGTAGTCACTCCTAATATGCTCAGGGTCACCTAGAAGTGCCACTGTGCACGAGCAACCAAGGGTACCAAGCGCCTTTGCTAATCATCTTGTGACAGCCCAGCCCCTGGCAAGCCGCAAACACCCCAAGAGAGCAAGCCAGGTCAGCACACGGGGGGCTCTTAAACCCGCTGGTGTGTGCCCAGAGGAGAGGCCAAGCCCACGAGGGTGGCGGGGAGGCTGCCTCCGTCGCACACTCCGGGACTCCCAATGGGGACAGTCTCTGCAGTGTAATTGATCCCAGGGCCTTCCTGCCCGTGCCCAGAGCAAGCGCGTCCGCGGCTGCGGTGTGGAAGCGCTCCCGAGCACACACACGGGCAGTCGCACACGCTTCAGGACACGTTTTTGGGGAATAACCCATCCAGTGCCGGGGCACTGAGGGCAGAAACAACGCTGTCCTCAGCCAGGCTGCACCAGGGTGCAGTGCTCAGCTGGGGATGGGGGGCAGCACCTGGGAGCCCTTGGGAGCAGCCCCAAACCCGGAGCGAGGGGACGTGCAGCACTGCCTGGGCAGGCTGGGATTGGGGCAGGGAAGGGCTGGCAGTCCCGTGTCTGCTGATACTCACTTACCTTGATCTTCTGCACGGTGCAGCTTTCCTCCTGGCCCTGGCTCCACACGGTCACGCCACCCTTGTTATAGCGACAGTGCCAGCCTTCCAGGTTCTCGCACTGATCCCGGAACGAGCTGAAGTCGGAGTCATCGGGAATATAAACCATGTCCCCTCCTCTGGACATGGGGCTGAGGTGCTGGACCCGGGGCACGCGGGCACCGGCTGCGGGAGGCTCTTGGTGCCTCAGCTCCTCCGAAGCCCCGGGGACACCTTGGTGGCTCTGCCCTTGAGCTCTGTCACGCTGCGTGCCCGTCCCAGCTCACAGGGCCCCCCTCATCCTCCGCGCCCGGCGCCCGCGTCCTCGCCGGGGGGCACCGGCCATGCCAGGGACAGGTGGGAAAGACGTCCAAGCTGTCTGGCCACCCTGCACAGTGCCGAGCAGCAGGGAGAAAGGCTTCTTCTCTGCAGTTACTAAAGCAGCTGCTGGAGGCTCAGATATCTTCCCCGGCTGGCTGCAAAGATCACATTTCTCCCCGGCTGGCTGTCAGCTCTTCTATTATTCAGCAGGTAACAGCGCTCAGGTAGCTCCGTTTTCAGGGCAGAGCTGCCCCGGCTCCCCGAGCCCCTGGCCCTTCTGGCCCCGCTCTCCCCTTGCCGGCACACTGGCAATCTCTGTGTTTGACTTTGCAGCACCAGCTTGCAGAATCAGCTGATCACCTGCCAGGAGCAGCAGGCGGAAATGATGGGATCTAGCGACTGCGGGACCCAGGCCAGCACCGTTCCTGGAGAGCTAGCGACGGGGCTGCACGTTCAAAGCCAGGTCGGCCCGGGCTTTGACCACTTTTGTCTTGGAGATCTCAAAGGATGGATACCCTCTACCTCCCTGGTACCAGCAGGACTGGGGCCCTGCTGAGCCCACTGCATCCCAGCCTGGATATAGATCCCTGGATATAGATCCCAAGTGCAGATCTTGGCACTTTTCCTTGTTGAAATCCTTGAGGTTTCTCTAGCTCTCCTTATTGTATTCTCCCAGCTGAGGCCTTTTCCCTTTAGCAACCTGACCCCAAGCTCCCTTTTCTCAAAAATACTCATGCTCTGTGAGCCCCTACTGCATCTCTGTGTGCTGCAGTGGGTGCCCGTGAGTACTGCTCACCTCCTTCATCCTGCTTGTCCTCATTCACCTGCCCAGCACCTGTGCGGGGACTCAACTCCTCACCGAGTTGCCCTAAAGAAGCTCTATCCACCTCTATCCACCCCTCCACGCTCTGCTCTCTGTACTCCTTGCCTCTCTAGTCTCCTGAGGTCCAGACTGCCTCTGGGCTCCTAACCACAGTCCTTGAAGAACTAGGGATGGAGAACAAAGCTGGCTTCTCCCCAGAACATCCCTGCTGTCTTGCATGGTTCATCTCTGAGTCTCATTTTCAGGCTGTTTCCTGGCAGGCAGCCTCTTCCTCAGATCTTTCCATAACATCAGCTGACACTGGTGGCCGGTGGCTCGTGCGTGTCTCTCGGTTCGTGACTGCACTCTTCAGTGGCACTGAAGGCAGGGAGAAAGGCGCTGGGATGCAGTCACTGGCAAAGTTTTGCCTGGCGGAGGTTGGGAAGCTGCTTGGCAAGATTTGGGGAATGACTGACAGGCGGTGCGGAGAACCTGCCTTGGATGCCTTGGCAGCATCTGCCGGGCTGGAGCGCGGGCGCTTCTCCGCACAGATAGGCTTGATGAGGGGGCTGCGGATTTCACAGCTTATGCTGTCTGCTCGGGGTGCTGCAGCCTTCTGCTGGGGAGCCAAGCTGCCAAATGCCATGGTTGGATGAAGAGCTGCCGCAGCAAGCAGCGAGCGTTGAGGACAAGACCCTGCGTTGGGGACAATGCAGCAGAAAGAAGCTGGAATGACCTTGGGGCTGAGCCCAGAGACCCGTGAAGCAAGAAGCAAGACAGCATGGTGGCTTTGTGGACTAGAGCTCCGGTTCACGCCACGGATTTAGAGTCTGATGAGCTACATGCGTGCACACGGGGACGTGTGTGCTTGCACACAGGTGCGTGTATGCACACGTGTGAGCACATGCAGGTAACGGTGTGCAGTCCGCTCGACACCTGCAGCGTGCACACCCAGTCTGCAGAGCCCACACATGGGTGGAGAGGAGAGGGGATCTGTGCATGGGGCCGGATTTCCTCCTGCTGCTGAGATACTGGCGCATTTCTTTCCCTGCGGCGGGATGGAAAGTTGAATGGAAAGTGTTTTCTTCTCTTCCTGCAGCTGCGGGCCACGTCCCCAGAGCTGCTCTTCTATCTGGTTGACAAGGCAGCTGCCTGTGAGCACGTGGTCACTGCCACGTGTCCCCTACCTGCCACCTGCTGTGCTCAGTCTGGTCCCCTCAACCCACTTACCGTTGTAAACATGGTCTTCAGGGTTTAAACCAACCCCTTTCACCTCTATCCTTGGCTCTTCTGGACCTGAGAAATGCATCCGGTTGTCACAACCCCAGCCATACTCTTGGAATCAAAGCAGGAAAATAAATATTGAATAGGGCACTGCAGCAGCTTGTTAGCTTGATTTGGACTTTGTCAGTACAAGGGCTGTCCCTTCCCGGGCTTGCTGAACTGCCCCTTAGCTCTGTGTTGGCGAGAGCACCCTGCCTGGGATCCATGGCGTCTCCCTGGCTGCCAAAGAAGTTCTCCTCTTGCCTTCCCTCGGGAAGGATCAGTGTCAGAGGGAAGAATCCTCCCGCCTCAGCAGCCTCTTTTCTTATCTGCTCCCAGTTAGTAACAGAGTTTGGGAGCCAGCAGCACTCTTGTCTCAGCTGCTCCAGCATCCCCCAACCTTTCCTCTGCTGGGAGCCTGCGGATGCTGAGGGAGAGAGCGGGAGACGACTGCAGGGAATGTAAAGCAGCACATTAGCGTAACCTTGCATCTGTCACACATCATTTCCCTTTTCTTTGTGAGCATTGAATATCAAACATACTGTAGCTGAAATAGCCTTGAGTACCTGGCTTGGTAATGGCCATCTCAGGAGCTCTCTGACAGCCGTTTCACGGGGCGTCCCTGCTGCGTGACGGCCGTGTCCTTCCCGCGTGACACCTTAGTGCTCTGCTCCAGCGCTGCAGGCAGAGGGAGCACAGGATCAGGGCAGGAAGCTCAGCAATGGAGAGAGGAGGAGATGAGGGAGGCTGGGAATGCCACACACTGCTCCAGGGGTGCCAGACCTGCCCCCTCTAGCAAGACCTGAGCCTGAAGGAGATGAACTTGAATGGCTAATTCTGTGTGTGGATGTGTTGGGAGATGGCTGGGGTCGAGGTGCATCCCCATTGCAGGTGCCTTCTGGGCATTGCAGTCACAGCTGATCTAATTTCCACCCCTGGGCTAGTGGCATAACCCTCCTTGTCATGCTAGGTTTTGGCGAAACGCTGGCTCTCATTAGCCACGGGTTAGCCAGAGCTGCTGGTGACCCCATAGCTGGCATGGAGCTGAATTCCCCGAGGAGAGGCAGCGCCCTTGCCTGGCGCTGCTCTGCTCCCAGAGAAAGGCTTGCGTTCGCGAGGTGGCTCCTCTCGCTCTGAGATGTTCCCCCAGCACAGCCCCTGACCCAGGACCTGGGCGCTGCCAAGGCACATCCGCCGGCTCCGATCACGCAGGGCCCCACATCTGGTTGCACCCTCGAGCTGTGTGCATGGGTGGTGGACCTTCCAGCAGCTCCACAGGACCCCTGCATGTCCCACAGGCACCAGCTCCACGAGCGACTAGGGCAGAGGCCCTATCAGAGCCTGGGGGACCAAGGGGTGCTGAGGGCCCTTGCTCAGAGTGTGACAGGGTAGGCAGATACATCTCCCATCCTGACAAACTGTGACAGGAAGAAAGCAGAGACCAAATCTCTAAACCCTCCTTTGAGTATCTTTGCAGGCTATGGAAAATATTGGCCCTCTGAGCTTGCAGGGAAGTGTTTAGGCAAGGGAGAGGTGCTGCCCTTCGCCGTCCAACTGAGACTCCCTATTACCCTTAAATGCTCACTGGGGCCTCCTGGTGCTCCTGTGAGCCACGTTCCTCCTGGCTTATCTGGGAATGGAAATGCATATCCCAGGGATCAGGCCTGGATATGAGGCTTGGAGCAAGGACATGGGATTTGCACAGAGAGAGTCACGGGATGCTCTGAACTGTGTTGCAGAGCTTTGTGTGTAGGTGTTCACAGCTGCGCTAATGAGCTCAGACACCTCAGCTGGACAAGTTGTCAGCAAGGCAAAGGGAAAAACCTCTCAAGGGCCATCAACCCCCTCTGCATCAACCATTCCCTCTCCTCTGAGAATCAGCTTTGAAAAGCTTTTCAGACTGAAATGAAAAATGTTCTTCCCACAGAAAATGGTTATGCTTTGGATTTATGTGAACTGCAGGGTTGGCTCCACTCAGATCCTTCTTGTTCCACCAGTTTTCACCTCCTGGGACATGAATGTGAGAGTTAGGAGGAAAAGCTGAAGATGGGTTGGGAGGTTCCTGGCCTGGGGAAGTCCAGCTGGAGCAGTAACGAAGGGCTGCAACCTGCCATGCAGCGTTAGCAGGTTGTGCCGTTCAGGCTAGCAGAGTGCCAAAGATCTTCCAAGGACCAGAGCAAAACTGTGTTCAGCCTCTGAGAGACATCAGGACATGCCAGCACTTGGCCAGTCTGTCTAACCTTTGAAGGACATGAGGAGAGGCAGAGAAGTTCGGAGAAACAAAGATCTTATTTCAGGAATCATGCAAGGCTCCAGGGCTGCAGGGAAACACAAAGATCCAGGGGGATTCCAGAGCACTGGGGCTGCAGAGACACATGCAGGCCCGGTGAGACCCTATAGCTCCTGAGCTGCATCCAGGGATATGCAGGCATCCAGGGATATCCCAGAGTGCCAGGGCTGCAGGAACCCAGGGACTGGTGAAATCCCAGAGCTCTGGGACTGCAGGGATGCACGGGTACCCAGTGAGACCCTGGAGCCGCAAGGATGCAGGGACCCCGTGACACCCCAGAGCACTGGGGCTGCAGGGCCTTTGAGAGATCCCGATGTCCTCAGGCAGCAGGGACGCAAAGGGACCTGGTAAAATCCCAGAGCTCTGGAGCTGTAGGGACACACAGGCACCCAGTGAGACCCCAGAGCCCCAAAGATGCAGGGACCCGCAGGGACCTGGAGAGATCCCATAGTCTCGATTCTCATGGTCGCAGGGACACATAGGGACCCATAGCCCCCAGGCTGCAGAGACGCACGGGGAGCCGGCGAGACCTCAGGCTGCAGCCGCCCGGTGCTGCAGCTCGCAGCGATGCAGCGAGGACAACCCGGGCAGCTGCAGTCTGGTGATCGCCCACTGGGTGTCACACGAACTCCACCAGGGACAGGGCTGGGGACAGGCTGGGGACAGCCCACGGGGGCCACGCGGGAGGCTTCACCCGCCTGCGCTCAGCAACCGCCGCGGCTGTGAGCGGCTTCCTGGGGGGACGCCAAGTCCTGCAGGGCCAGGCCGCAGGTATCGCGGTGATTTGCACCCCTGCGCCAGGCTTTGGGATCCCATAAGGATCCCTAGGGCAGAGGGACAAACTCTTGCACAGCGCCAGGGAGCCTGGAGAGGCCAAACCCCTGTGAACTTTTCTGCTGAGCCAGGGATGGAGTAAAGCTCCGGATGGGGTAAAGCCGCAGAAAGTCTTCCATTTCTCCTAGCTCTGACCCCTTCCCCGCTATCACGTCCTCCTGAGATGCTCTGAAGAGCCCATCCCATCCATTGTGCCCTTTCGGCCACCTCCATGGCCTAGCACAGAGCAGGGGAGGCAGGAGGTGGCCAGGACCAACGTTGGCAGCAGTCAGGGCGCCCGTTGCAACCGCCAGTCATGGATTCAGAAACGGGAACCAAGAAACAGCCTGGTGGCCTCATGCCCGAAGACTACCAGGGAACGTCCATCACAGAAAAAGACGTGGCTCGGGCTCCAGAGGGTCCCCGCTCGCAAAATCAAGTGGCATCGATGACAAAGGGTAGGTGATGGGCATCGCACGGTGTGGCAACTCCCACAGGATGCTTTTCTCCATGGGATGGTGGATGTGGGACACACATCCCTGTGGAGTAATGAAGGTAGGATGGAGACCCACATGATGCTCCATAATATGTCCTTGGAATGCAGCATGCATCTCGTATATCCAACATATGTCTGTGCAGGACAGCACATGCCCTAATACACATCCAGCTCTGTGCCATAGGATCCTGCCACACGTATGGACCATCACACGTGGGACTCGGCCACCCCGACCCTTAGCACAGGAGCCTTCCCCCATGGCCACCCTGATGCCAGCACGAGCTCCCACGTGAGCTGCCGAGGAATCCCGAGTGCAAACCTGGGGCAGGGGCAGGTTTTGAGACCCAGGCCGGGCCTGTTCCCGTGCTCTGCTCCGCTGTGGTTTTCCCAGTGAGGCGCTGCCAGAGCCCTGCGGCTGCCAGGCCAGGGCTTGTTTGCACAGTGCCTGGGACGGGCGGCAGGATGATTTAAGGGGCCTGTGAAAAACGTAGTTATTTTTCCCCCTTTCAGCTGGAAGTCAATACGCGGGGAAAGGATGTTTAATTATCTTCGTCACCCTCCTAAATCTCTTTATGAGAGGGTTTGGCTGCAAATCTCCACATCATTTCAAAGTTATTGGCTAGCGCGGGGCGCAGCGGCACTGTAAATTAGCAGATTAGAGCAGACGTGGGGGGCGTCCCCCCCGCCGGGCGCCTGCCCGCACTGTGCGGGGCTGCACGGAGCCCGGCGCCGGGGCCGGGTGGGATGCAGGACCACGGGCAGCCAGGGATGGGCTGGGAGATGGCAGAGCTCCGGCCCTGGGGAGCTCCATCCTCTTCCCGGTGTCCCTAACACGGTGACATCAGTGCCATGGGCCAGGCAGCGGGATGGGTGGCCCCAAGGCTGGCAGGACACAAGCTGGTGTTGGGCAAGGGGCAGAGCATCCCAGCTGCTGCACCGCATCCTCTCCACGCGGTACCCGCGGTATCCCCGCTCCGCGCCCTTAAGCCGTGTGTTCTCCTGCAAAGCCGGGGCCAGGCTGGAGGCCTGAGATACGGCAGGAGCAAACGCCACCTTGGCGCTAATGCCTTTTATTGGACTAAGTGACACGCAGGCTTTAGGGGATAGCGGGAGAATCCGCGCGGCTCAGCCGCCGAAAGGATTTCCACAGCCCTCCCGGCGCCTCGTCAGCGCTGCACCGCGCGTCCCCGAAGAGTTATTACCTCTGTCTGCCGGGAGCTGAGCGGCGCCTCTGCCCCCCGTTTGCTGCTTAGAAAGATTACGCCGCCTTTAAATAAGCTGTGCCGAGCGCCGCCGCATCAGACAGGGGCTAATCAGCAAATTAGCAGGGAGAAGAAAACTTGGCGGTGGGAACTTCTCTGCAGCACAGGCCACCACTTTCCATGGCACAACCCACTGCCAGATTGCGGCACGAGCTTGATATGCACCCGTGTCTGAGCTCCTGGGTGTTTGCACATGCAAGCACGTGTGTAGCCTTATGTGCACCCTCATCTGTGCACACATGGGCATGTTTGCTTGTGCACACTTGTATGCACACGTGCATGTAATTCTGCATGTTTGTCTATGCGCGTGGTCACATACATGCATGCACTGACTTTTAAATGTATGTGTATGCACATGTGTGCATATATACATACATGCTGTTGGGCATATGTGCACCCACTCATGCATGGGCCTGCACCCGTGTATTGCTGCCCATGTGATTGCGTAGGTGCATGCACACACGTGCGCCCACGTACGAGGGCAGGCATGCAGGGGCTGCAAAGCGCCACCAGGTGCACGGTGGGCACCGAGCCCATGCGCGGGGCTGGAGTGATTAAAATGCGCAGTTGGTTTTATTTAAGTGCAACAGTCGGTGAGAGTTACAGTGCACTGAGCTAGAAAATAACGTTTACCAAAGGCGCCTCCTGACGCCCGCCGGTCCGACCTTTGCAAACTTCATTAGCACCACACCTCCCCTGTCCACAAGGGCAAATCCAGCTTGGGTGGTATCGCTGCCCGCATCCCCCAGCCCAGGGCATCCCCCTTCCCGGGATGCTTGCGGCTCCGCAGCAGGGATGCGGTGGCTGAGGCCGGGCGGGAAGGCTCCATGCCTCGGAGGGCAGGAAAGGGGGTACCTGCCTGGTTGCGGTGCCATTTTGGGGGCAGATGCTCTGGCTGCAGCAATAGTTGCTATGATCCCCATTCCCGGTGGTGCTGCCCGGGGGGATACGTTTACATGCAATTAAAGCTCATTAGTTGCACGGGAACGACGCAGCCCGCAGGCAACACGCCGGGGTGAAGCCTGCCGGGAGGCAGCCCAGCGGGAGCCGCGGCGTCACCGCAAGCCGGGAGACACCGGAGCGGTGGCAGCGGCACCCGCTCCCCATCCCCGAGCGCTACCGGCCGCTTATCCCGGTGCTGAGGGGAAGCCGCTCAGAGCCCCCGCTTTTCTTATGGAAATGAAATCAGCCCCATTCTCCGGCAGGCAGCGGCGGCGGCGCGGGGGGGCTCTCGGTGGCTCCTGCCGGCTCGTGCCCGAGCGGAGACGGTGGTGGCAGGTGCGGAGCCGCTTTTCCCGAGGTCGGGGAAAAACAATCGCATTTGGTGGCAGAAATGTTCTCCCGGATGGATTGAAATGCCGCTTTGATGGGGAACAGATGCCGGAGAGGCGCGGGGGGAGGCGGGTGCCCGTGCGGTTGTGCACGCAGGGCCAGCCTGGCGCTGGCACTTGCTGCCGGAGAGGGATGGGACCCGGAGCTGGGGGTGCCCTACGGAGCTGTGCCGAGCCGGAGCAGGCCCTGGGGAGCCCACAGGAGGAGGAGGAGGAGGGTGCAATGGCATGAGGGCGGTTCAGCTGCAGGGTGGCAGGAGAGTCATCATCCCCATCTGGGGTCCCTGGGGAGCACGGGCTGCCCCACGTGCCGCTGCCCGTGCCCAGGGAGCAAGCCCAGGACATGCTGGGGTGCAGAGCCCGCCGTGTCCTCCTGCTCTTCCGCCTCATCCCCTTAAGCAAGAGGATGGGCAAGGGCATAGTTAAAAATAAGGATTCATCACATTCTGCTGGAATTCGGTGCCCCCTGCTCCCCTGCCATGGCCCCCGTGGATGCGAGGGGTCCCACACCTGCCCATGCGAGGAAGCAGCAGCTGGGGGCTGGTTGGCTCCCCCCAAGCCCCTTTCAATGCCGGAGCCCCTTTTAGCACCTTGTGTGGCGCCAGGGCCGGTTACCGCCTGGTTGAGCCCCCACAGCCCCATCCTCCCACGAAGATCCCGCGGAAGGCAATCGGCAGGCGGGCGCTGCGGAGCGCCGCTTTTCTTCTCTAATCTTCTTATTTCATTTTAGCATTTACAATACAGCCAGCCGGTAATCCTGACATCAAACACGCCACGCGCGCTTTCAAGGCGCACCGACGTCAGGCTGCGCGAGCGCTGGCAGGAGCTGCCAGCTCCGACGTCTCCAGATAACGCGCGGGAGAAAGACAAGGAAAGCTGCTGCGGCAGAGCGCCCCATGCCGCGTCCTCTGGAGCCCTCGTGCCGGGGACGGGCAAGGAGACCCGCTGGGGGCAGCGGGACCGTCGCCTCTGGGCTGCCTGGGGCGATGGAGCCGTGCGGTCCAGGGCGGGGATGCTGCACTCGGGCAGGGACCTGTGATGTTGATGGCTGAGGGACCAGGCACTGATGTCCACCCATGGCAGTGCCACCCGGAGAGGTGACGGCACACAGCGTGCAGGATGGCAGAGGGGTCTGATCCGTGGGGTCTGATCCGCGGGGTCTGAGCCGTGGGGTCTGACCCATGGCAGTGTGAGGTGGAGGTTGGCTCTCCCGTCATGCTCCCGCTGCGTTGCACACGAGGTACACGTGGGCTTGTGCGATGTCCAGTGTCCCCTTGCAGCTGGGGGCAGCTGTCCTGGCACAGTGCCCAAACCTGGACCCCTTTGGTGCCAGGACCTCCTGCTGGAGCTCAAGCAGGGGCCTGGGGACAGAGCAGGGAGAGGACCTGTCCCAAAGGCAGTGACGTGCCACCCTCAGCTTCAGGAGGGCCGGCATGGCATGGCTGGGATGGCACAGAGTGTTTGACACCCATTCTTGATAAAGGCGATGCAGAAGTCACCGTGTGGGTCACAGAAATCACATCTGGCCCACAGGGCTCGGCTCAGGGCTGGGTTCTAAACCCAGAGGATGGGCGCAGGCAACCAGAGCCCGGGCACCTGGAGATGCCCACGAGTGCCTTTCTCTGGTCCTCTGGTTCTTCACTCCTCAGTCCGACACAGAAATTTAGGTGGCAAATGCTGAAGGTGAGACTTTTGCCCGAACCCCCCCAGCTGCAATGCGACGCAGATCTCACCATGGCCATTATTATATATAATATATGTGTATATTATATAATCTTTGTCATAAAGCCGTGGCTTCTGCTCGGCTCCCGGGCGAGGAGCTGCCTGTTTCCTGGCAGGGCTGATCCTGGAAGTGTGAGCACCAAGTGTGTCTTTACCATCCTCCTCCTCAGCCAGGGGAGGAAGAGCTGCCTGGGGAGGACGGCAACAGCTTGTGCCCCTCTGCAGGAATCGCTCCCCTCAGCCCCTTCGCCGAGGTCGGTGCACAAGCGGTATCGGCTCCCCGGGAGCATCCCAGCCCCGCGAGGCCGGGCCCCCGGGGAACAGTCACTGCTCTAATCCTTGTCTCGATATTTGGGATTTAATCAGCACGGAAGTAAGAGGCTTTTGGCTAAGGCAGAGAAGAGCTGAGACTCAATAGGAATTAATTTGCCTAATTAGTGTCCTGGGCGACGCTGTCCCTCCTGCGCATGCCCCGGCAGGAGATTTTGCCGCTCGGGGTGACCGCGAGGAAGGTCCGACCTGCCCCGATCCTGCTGCTCTCTCCTGGCGGTCCCGGCCCCTCAGGACACTTTGCAGCCCCAGGACGCGGTGCCACCAGCTGCGGGGACGCGGTCCCCAGCCCCGGGGCTGCTGGACCCGGGCGTTAGGGCCGTGGCCGGCGGCGGGGCCGCGTCGAGGTGCGGGAGCGGGCGCCTGCCGGGGAAGATGAATGGTTTTAATCACACCGCTTACAGGGCACCATCTGAAGTTTCGTGTAAGTTATGATAGCGACAGTTTGCACGAAAATTGTATTTCCAGGCTTCATTGACTGGCTTAATGAGAATCTTTACGTGTCAGATATTAAATTAAGAAATTAAAGAGCTGTTGCGGTGCGTATAGACTCCTTCCCTCGCACCGAGCTGCTTCTTCCAGATCAATCAGGAGCGCTCCTCTAGAAAAGATGGGAGAAGCCTTTGATTTTCTGTCACCGGGGAAGGGAATCTAATACGCCTTGGCACCTAATTCATGTTTTATTAAAAGGCACGAGGTGGATGCTGACGGCCCCTGCCTCTGCCCACTGCCCTCTCCCACCGGAGGTGCCCGGGGAGTGCTGGAGATGGATGAACCCCTGGGTCAGGGACCCCAGACATGGCACCAGGGACAGGGTCTTGCTGGGACAGTGCAGATAAGCTGGGGACACTGGTCAGCTCGGGGAAGGAGCCTGGGCTGTGATGCACCCCCATTTTCCCGGTGTCCCCAAGTGTCCCCAGGCTGCAGCTGGCTTGCTCGGGCTGCAAGGGTGCCCAGGGGGCAGGTCCTGCTGCCCAGGGGCTGCTCGTGTCCCCTTGCCACAAAGCCCTTGGACTCCCTGCACTGGTCCCAGCTTCTCTCTGTGTGGGAAAACTTTGAGCAAACGGCTTAATTTGGCACGAAGATGAACTTAGTGCCAAGGCGAGCTTAGTGTCAAATTAAGGGAGAGGCAGGAGAGCTGGAGCCAGAGGAGCCACTGCAACAAGGACTTGGGATCCGGAGCAGCATCGGCATCCGCCTGTGCTGCTCTCCCTCCTCCGGGGGAGCGAGGCTGGACGAGACCATTCCCACGCTGCAGCATCCTCTGCTCCTCTGCAGAAAACCAGGGACGGCCCCTTGTGCAAATGGGTCCGACTGAAGCCGTCAGTGGAAAGAAATCCTGGACATTTTGCATTGCAAAAGCCCTTGACCCTTTTCTATTCTTTCTCTCTCTCACAGACCTCTGCAAAGACCTCGCCATGTGCCCCTGCTACGGGAATTTTCGGGACTGCTGTCCCGCGCTGTGACCCGGCACTTCACCCCCCATGGCTGCAGCGATCCAGGCGAGCTGCAAAGGCCATCGGCTCTTTAATTGCAGCGGGGAGCAGGCGCGCATGCATCCCGGTGTGCCCCTGCGCTCGGCTGAGCCGTGCCGCGCTCATTTGTGCTCCAGGAGCGGGGCCGGGGGATGCCGCGTGCTTGACAGGGTGCCAAAGAGCAAGTGACAGCAGCACGGGGAAGCAGGAGAAGCCAAACAATTATCCGTCCCCGGCGCGGGGAGCCGGCCTGCTCCGTGACGGTCATTAGGGGACTGTCACGTCCCCGCTGACAGGTGGGCACCGGTGCCTGACACTGATTGGCAGCCCACAAGCAGCTCCGGGGCTCTGCTCGGGGTGGCGAGGGCAGCGCTGCCCGCGCGCGTCCCGCAGCCCCGTTGCTGCCGGCCGCTCGTGACAGCCGTTCTGCAGCGGCTCGGCAGGGCCAGCGCACCCGGGGCCTGACGTGTCCCCAGCGCGAAGCTGCTTCTAAGAGGCGTCCCCGGGTGCTCAGCCGGGCTGGGACGAGCCTGGCACGGCCACGTGCGTCCCCACGCACCACCCCGCAGCCGCAGCTACCCCGGGCATGCCCATCCATCCCTCCCCATGCGTGCTCACCTGCATCCAGCCACGAGGGCGCATCCGCTGCGGAGCTGGAGGGCACGGGAGGCAGTGCGAGCGAGGACGGGCCGCTCGGCCGGCCGGGCTCCCGGGGCCGTGGGGAGGCAGGGGAAGGCAGCGCTGCGGAAGGCGCACGTCTCCCCAGCCCTCCTCCCGGGGCTTTGAAAAGCAACACGTTACCCTGATCCCCAGACATGAGTTTTTGTCACCAAACAGGGTGACGAGGAGACTTTGAAGCGCATACGAACACCGGGAAAGGGAATACATAAGAAGGGAGTCGCGTGTTCGCTTCAGAAAACAATTGCGGTGTCAACGGTGCCGAGCGGCTCCGGGGAGGGGGAGCTGCTAACCGGGAAAGTGACAGCCGCAAACGCCGGCAAATTAGCGTCAAACCTGAGCGATGCTCCTGCCCTGACAGCTCCGGCGCCTCTGCCGGCTCCTGGACGCAGGAAGCCCCTGCTGCCCCTCATCCACTCTGGGAAGGGGTCCCTTGCAGCCTTCTCCGGTGGCATTGCTATCCCTCCGGAGAGAGGCGGCTGCTCCTGGGAAGGCCGGACCGGGCACTGAGCTCACGGTGCTGCTGGGGATGGACACTCTGTACAGGGGTCTGGGGACACAGGGACAAGCAGGGGATGCTGCAGGAGCCAGGGAGAGCAGAGGGGGATCCCGCCCTCCCCTTTCCCTGCTGCCCGGTGCCCCCGCGACGTTACCTGGTGGGTCCCCACCGGGGTCACCAGAGCTGGTGCTTGGCCGAACCGCCGCCACGTGTCCCTCGGGGTGCGCTGGAGCGCTTGCTGCGTGTCACTGCGCCCGTGCGGCTGACACGTTTATCCAGATCCCCCCCGGCAGAGCCGAGCTCTAATCCCTCCTCTAACCTAAACCCTGTGCCTTGCGCACCC
Source organism: Nothocercus julius (assembly GCA_013398735.1). NCBI lineage: Eukaryota > Metazoa > Chordata > Aves > Tinamiformes > Tinamidae > Nothocercus > Nothocercus julius. The sequence goes on from VZSV01000116.1 coordinate 147,304, forward strand.
CCGTACCGCTGCCACCCTCGTACCCTCCCTGTGCATTCCCTTCATCCCTGACATCCTTCCTCAAGCAGCACACACACATACATATCTATACGTATGTATGGAAAGGCAGCGCTATATATAGCCAGGAAGATGCTATTGCTGTGCAGCAGGTCCCTGTCTGTGTCTGCCAGTTGCTGCTGGATCCCACTCGGGTGTTTCAGGCACCCCTGTAATCAGGAGGCTCCCTCTCCATGGTCAGCAGTGCCGGAGGTTCCGTGTGGGAAGGGCGGGCTGCTCCATGCCCTTGTGGTGACCCGGGAGCCGGCTCGGCATGGCCCCGATGGCGGGGATGGGGAAGGGAAATGTGGCTGTCACTGTGCATGGCTGGCACTGGGGCACAGCTGGCACCTCTGGGCGCTTTGCTATGCTGCTATTTGGAGGACAGGGCCGACACCGGGGCGCGTGTTCACACTCCCCTCCCTCGTGCCTTCAGGCACCGGGCACTGACTCTGCGCACGTGCCCCCCGCCCGCGCACACTCATTCCTCACGGTGTATTCCCTCTCCAAATGTGCATCCCCCTCGTGCTGGCACTCGCTGGCCCCTCACGCTCGGCACATTCACACTATACCCACCCGCTCCCGGCCGGCGGGGGCAGGAGCTCCCCGGCAGCGCTTTCCTTCCCTGCGCTCCCTCCTTGCACATCTCTCTGGGAATGCGTCTCCTTCCTCCTCCCTCCTCCTCCCCTCTCCGTTCAGCCTCCCCTCCTCATCCGTCCATCCATCCATCCATCCATCCATCCATCCATCCATCCATCCATCCGACACCTTCCCTCGCCCGCTGCTGGGTGCCCATCTCCTCCAGCTTTATCTCTGCCTCCCAGCTGCTCCTCAGCCCTCCCCATCCCTCTCCCCATCCCTCCATCTCCCCATCCTGCGCTCCCGCCGTTATCGCTCCCGCACACATCACAGCCCGACTCCTTCCCCGCTACCACTGGTCTCTCGTGCTCCACACTCACCCCCATCCACTTTTCCCATTTTCTCCGCTCTCCCTCCACCCTTTGCTCTCCAGCGCATCCCCAGCTACCTTCACCCACCGGGGCGCCCATCCCAAGCACCCGGCCGATGCCCGGGGCTGCTCCCCGTGCCCAGCGCCGCCGCTCGGTGCCCTCCTCGCCGCGCCGGCGCCCGCTTCCCCCGCCGCCGCGGGAGCCTTTCAAGTTTCAATCACGGCGGCGGCGGCGGGGAAGGCTGCGCCTGCCGCTCGCAGCCCCGCACAAGCCGCGCTGCCACTCTGAGCTCTCCCGCCTTATAAATTTTACATTATTATCCACTTTAAAGTATATAAAATAACTAGTCATAAATTATGGAGGGGGAATTTAAAATACTACAAATGTTTATAAATGTTTATCAAGAGGTCTTCAGAAGCGAGCTGGCGCAGGCTGAGCAGCTTCCCGACGATGGCAGGAGCACCGGGCCGGCCCGGCCCGGCCCATGGGGGCTCCGGGCACCCCCGGGAGCAAATTAGGGCAGGTGTCCGGATGCTCTTTTATTCCTGCCCTCATGGATGGCAAGGGCCAGCAGCACTGTCTCCTGCTGGCAGCAGCATCCGCATGCTGGACCTTCCTGGTGCCTGGCATGGCATGGAGGCCCTGGCGCCGTTTGTGTCCCACTGTGGGGACAGGTGTGCTGCCATGCTGGGGACAGGTCCTGCTGCGCTGGGGACGTGTCCTGATATGCTGGGATCATGTCCTGCTGCACCGGGGACGTGTTCTGCTATGCTGGGGACATGTCCTGCTGTTTTGGGGTCGTCTCCTGCTGTGCTGGGGCCATGTCCTGATGTGCTGGGATCATGTCCTGCAGTGCTGGGGACATGTCCTGCAGTATTGGGGCACATGTCTTACTGCACTGGCAGGATGTCCTGCTGCATGGGGACACGTCCCGCCACCCGCCAGGGCAGTACCCCAGGCAGCGCCTTCTCCGTTGCCATCCCAGGCCGGCTCCTGCAGGACGTCGCAGCGGCACAGGCGGCCCTGGGCTCTCCATGGGACAGGGAGCGCTGCGTCCCCAGGGCGCTGGCTGGCCCTGGGTACCGTCCCCTAGCGCCAGGCTGTGCACAGCCTGCACACGTGAGTGCGCGGGGCTGGCCAGGGTGCGGCGAACACACGGGCTGCAGCCCAGGCACGGCCGCATTACCTGCCAACGCGGAGCCTGTCAGTGGTGCAGGCGGGTGGCCCTACAAGCCGTGCCCCTCCCGGGACACGGCGCTGCAGAGCCCAGGTCCTTGCAAGGCACACGGCATGGCGCGGTGCCAGCAGCACGGGGCCACCTGCAGGCTGCCACCAGCCTGGCTGGCGGGGCATGGCCCTGGCGTGGTGCCATCGTGCTGGCAATCACCACAAAACCCAGACTGCCCCGAGCAGCGGCCATCGGGAACCCCTGCCTGCCCCCCTGGCCAGACCCTGGTGCAGCCACCCAGCCGGTCCTGGCATGCAGCGTCTTTGAGGCCACGCTGCAAGGTGGGGAGACCAGCGGGGCTGATCTTGCTCATCCGCAGACGCTCTCCACGCACGTTGGCGCCGAGCTGTAGTCCTGCACGCTCCAGCTCTCTGGCCCGAAGGACCTCACAGAGCCGGGATTTGCCCTGGGGTTTGCCGTGGTGTTGCAGCAAGAGGGTGCTTGGAGGTGGCATCTGCCAAACAGCCCCGCCAAGGAAGCCGGGGAGGCCGGCACAGCCACATCCTCATGGCAGGAGCAAACGCACGCACGCTGCCAGCATGCACCGCGCAGGGTCAGGATGCACGTGTGCTTCAGCAGCTGCATCCTTATGGGAGAAGCCAATGCACATGTGCTTCAGCATGTGTGGTGCACAAACGGGACACAAACTTACCCAGCGCCAGGCGAAGGCCATCCCGAAGGGACCTACGGGATGTGCAGGACTTCAGAGCTCCTCTGGGCTGGGAGCTTTTGGCAGCCCCACACCAGTGCCAGCAGCAGAGTGGCAAAGGAGCGGCACCGGAGCCCTGGCTCCACCGGCAGCCCCGTGTGCCCAGCGTGCCCGGCTCGTGCGCGGGTGCATCGCGATCCTATAGCTTCCAACGGGAGTTGCCTGCAGGGATTGCGCTTAAAGCACTGGCTGATTGGGGTAATCATGGGAGCACAGAGTGCATTAGCTGTGAAGGTTTATAAAGGGAAATTAAAATAAAATTGGATGTGACAGAAAAGTACATGGAAAATTAGTATAAGAATATGAATATTTATGGCTGGAGGAGCATGCTCTGGGAAAGGGCTCCTCCGCACGCCGTGGCTCCCTGCCACCCTCCGCGCCAAGGGTGGCCCTGGTTGTGGGGACAGGCTTGGGGACAGGCTGAGGCAAGATGCCCTCCAGTGCCCATGAGTGCCATGAGCTGCCTCTGCTGGGGTCCTGGTGCGTGACAGCGGATGCCACATCCTGCTTGCACAGTGAGTGACTCCTGTGGGAGTGGCTGCCGGGTGACAAGTCCCACCAGCCCTGGCCCTGAGCTCCCGGCACCTGTTTGCTTGGGGAGCTGGGCAGGAGGGTTCGGAGCGGGTGATGCTGGCACCTGCCTGAGGCCACACGGGCAGCAACTGGGACACGAGGACATGGCCGGGTCTGCGGCTGTGCCCGTCCTGCCGGGTCCCCGCAGCGGGATGGGCATCGCGGAGCGGCGGCGCCTGCGCGGGACCCAGGTGGCAGCCGGGCCCCTGGCCCTTCCCGCTGCCACACTTAGCAGCCATTAAAATAATTGAACACTTTAAATATTCAACGCCTGGCTTAAATATTCATTAGCAAAGTTATTCTGATTGCTAAACTGCATCAGCGCCGGCTGGGAAGCAGCTCCTTTCGATAGAGCTGGCCCCGTGGCCGCGTGTGCGCCCACGTGCACCCCAGGCCTCACGTGGGCACGCGCGTGAGCGTGCACGTGTCCATCGGCACGGGCACACGTGTGCATGAACATGGGCAGCTCTGCACATACATGTGCGTGTGTTTGCAGACATACAGGTGCGTGCATGCGTACACAGATGGTGGGTGCAGCGGGGAGCACTGAAAGCAGATTGGGGTGGCTTGTTTGCAGCTGAGGTTCCCCTCCTTGTTTTTAGGGGACGGAAAGAATAGATTATGGCTTGAGGCACAAAAGAAATCCCAGTGAGACATAGGAGAGACCACCAGGAGCTGAGTTGTGGACTGGGAGCATCACCTGGGATGTCCCTTTGGATGCTGGAGGGCATCCCTGCTCCCCCTGGCACCCTGAGCCCCAGCGCAGAGGTGCTTTGGAAGCCGAAAGGGGGGTCTGCTCTTGCCTACGCCCTGTGGGGTCTGTTGTCTCTGCATCTTCATGCTTCCCAAGCTGCATAATCCCATCTCAGAGGTGGCTCTGGCTCCTAGCTGGGACGCTCTCTGCCAGCTCTGCAGATGCTGCCCTGCAGGTCACTGGCCAAGGGACAGCAAGACGTGCCCAGTCCCGGCCATGCCCGCTGTGCCCATGGATTATTGTCCCACCGAAGCATCTTGGCTCCTGCAACAGCACAACTGGGCTGAAAGCAGGGCAAGAGGGAGAAAATCCAAGGAGCTGATAGAACTCATGGATGGGAAGAAAGAGTGCCCTGGACAGAGGGAAAATTCCAGGAGCTGATAGAACCCATGGATGGGAAGAAAGAGTGCCCTGGACAGAGGGAAAATTCCAGGAGCTGATAGAACCCATGGATGGGAAGAAAGAGTGCCCTGGATAGAGGGAAGCACCTTGCTGCAGGCAGGGAAACCTCTGCTCCCTCCGGAGGCAGGTAAATCCACAGGCAGCACCTGGTCTTTCCGGAGAAGGGCTTTCCCTCTGGCCGTGCGTGCCGGCGCGCGGCACCGCAGGGATGCCGGGATCTTGGCAGCGCCATGGCCGTGCTGGGCAGACACTCACACGTGCGGGAGCTTCTCCATCCTCCCGCCCGGAACAGCGGGTCCATCGCATGCAGCCTTGGAGCCAAGGGGACATTGACAGCCCCACGGTGGCTTCCTGGACTATCATCTCGAGACGCTCCCGCGCAATGGCCCTCGTTGCGGTTTTGATGAGGACACGCAGAGGTTTTACCTCTCATGCCGGGTTTCTCCGAAAGGCTCCAGCAGCGGGCAGGGTGTCATGTACAGGTGTGCATTCTGCGTGCACACGCGTGTGCTGGCATGTGCAGGCGCCCGCGCGCCTGCCCCCAGCCCCGGCAAAGCTCTGCGAGCGGCGCTGATAAAATTGTTCCTCAAATACCTAAAGCAGGCTTAGATTTAAGCAATCTCGCTCCAAAGACGGCTCCCGCATATATTTCCACAGGCTGGAGCTGCATCTCTAATCCCGAGGAATCGTGTACTTTGCATCCGCATTTGCCATTCAAATTTCCTATGGAGCGCGCCGTGCCGCTCCGTGCCAGGCCGTGCCATGCCATGCCATGGGCAGGAGTGGGACGCGGCACAGCCTGGACGTATCCCAAAGCCACCACCACTCTGTAACGAGGGGAGAGCCGAGTGGGGCTGCTGTGGAGCGCCGGGAAGGAGACGTTGGTTTATCTGATATGATTTAATCAACCCTATAATTAGATTAATTTGTTGATTTGATAGCAACCCATTTCTCGCCATTAGGTTTGTTTATGTGTGTTTTATGCTTCAGTTTGGCGATAAAATAGGAGCTGAGGAGGTGGGAAAGCCCCTCCATGTGCCAGGGCTCTGCCCCAGCAGAGCACACGGAGCTGACACTGCTCCAGGGGCTCTTTGCACTGGACAGGAATGCAGAAGACGCGGGATCTGCTACCTCCGGAGCTGCTCAGCCTCTGGGAAGAGCCTCCGGAAAAGCAGAGCCATCCGTAGGGAAGTGCCTGGTCTGAGGGGGAAGCATCCCTCCAGGTACAGCCCGGCTGGGAGAGGGAGGTATCCCAGTACCTGACCTGCAGCGGGAAGCATCCGTGCGGCATGCGCCAGCGGCACGGAGCAGAGGTGCTGCGGATCTTGCACTCGGATGCTCCCAATCCGCTGGTTTTTGGAGGGGGAGCGGATGCAGGATGGCAGCGCTTGTGCTGACACAGTGATGCGGGGGGAGAAGGGGCTGACGGTGGCTTTGCCCCTGTCACCTCCCTCCTCCAGCAGCTGCTGCTGATGGATGCGGGTGGATGTGGCTGGAGCCAGCCCAGGGCGTGTTGGAGCCTTCATCCCCCTCGCGATGCAGGTGCCTCCTCCCAGCGCTGCTGGTTGTCCTGATGCCAGGGGACACAACATCCTGGACCCCTGCATCCCAGCCTGGTGTGGGACACCTGTCCGGACACCCGTGTCCCTGACTCCTTCCTCTCCCTGCAGTAAGCGGGACTGGAAGCCAGTGAAACTATTTTGGACTTGAACCCCTTGGTAAGAGCCCAAATGGCCCTATCGATCCCAGCCGAGGCCACCAGGAGATCCCCCTGCGTCTCGCTGCGCTCCGGCACCGCGCGCAGCTGCCTTGCAAAAGGGAACGGGGCTGAATAATTAAAATTAAAAATAATGATGGCGGGACGGGGTGCGGGCGGCGGGGGGAAGGCGGCGGGGCGAGCGGCGGGAAGGAGCGTCGCGGCGCGCGGGAAGGTTTGCCGAAGGAGCCGGCACGAGGAGCGCTTTGATGGGCAGCTCCTTTGATCAGAGATCTGAATACAGCCCTCACGTTTCCCCCGTGTGAGCCCGCTGCCTAATTACCGAGCGGCAGGGCCGCCTCGACTCCTCGGCACGTTGCTCTAATAGATTTCACCGTGTCCAGCCTCGGGAAGGACATCGATTCTCCCTGCAGCCGCAGACTCATGCTAAACATTGCGTCCTATTGATTCCTGCCCCTTCTTCTTCTCCTTTTTTTTTTTTAAAAAAAAAAAGAATTTTCTTTATTTTCATTAAATCATTAATCAGGGAGAAATCTACATTTTTATCATTTCTATGGCTGGAGAGGAGGAGAGGAAAGTTATATTGCCATAGAAACCGTTCCCTACCATTCTCAGCCTCGGAGCAGTCCCTCTTGTGCTGTCTCTTGTCAAAAGGCGTAATTGTTGCTCCTGATCTTCACTGCTCAATTAGCAATGATGTCTCCCTTCAAGTTAATTGCTGGAGATGGGAGGAAGTAGGACAAATGTAACCTTTTAGATGAAAAGATCTCTCCCCCACCCTGCTCCCCGTTCCCCGCCTCCCCTCGCCTGCCTGCGCTCCGGGGCCGCTCCGCAGGGAGCTGGGGTGGGAGGACACCCCGCGGGACAGGGAAGGAACCCCCAGTGCTGCAGTTCTGATGCACAGACCCAGAGCTGGAGACCGCCCCACTGTGCTCCTCACCCCTTCGTGCAATTCGGGACACCCCTGCATCCTTCTCTGGGCTCCCAGTTCTCTTCCGGCACCTCCTTGCCAGAAAAGGTCCCGCATGGTGGCAGGGCGATGCCACCTCCCACCGCTCCAGTGCCTAGGAGCAGGAAGACCAGGTCCTTGGGAGGTGGCTCCAGCTCATCCTCTCCTCCGTCACCTCTGGACCGCTGGTGTCCTCCATCCCACCTTCTTCTGGGCTGCAACAACCTTGAAGGCTCTGGTCTCTCTGCTCCAGCTTGTCACACTCCTGCCTGAAGGTCTGAGCTTGGCGAAGGCACGAGCCTGGTGGGCACAGACCTGCAGCGTGGCAGAGCTGGGCTGGCCCTATCGCGCACACAGGGCACAGGTGCTCAGAGAGGTGACTCTGGTCTAAGAGCACGGCCTTTGAATCTGTCCCCACACAAGCACTGGGAGGGAAAAACTGATTGCAACCCAGGGTTGAGAAGAGAGGATGGAGGTGGGAAAAGAAGCATGAGGCTCTCTACTTGCAAAAAAATAAAGTTGGAAAAGCAAACGCAGTTCACAACTAGTCTGGATAGGAGCAGTGACCCCAGGCAGGAGGAGTGCTCAGACTCCCTGCCGGGGCGGCGAGTTTCCTTCAGCTTCCAGGGAAGACAGATGAGCAAGACCATACATTAAGGAGTCGAGAAGTGTGGCAACCTCCTGTATGCTCGCAGTCTGAAGAAGAGCCCTTAAGCAAGGACTAAAGTGTTTGCTAGACACAAATCACCCTCAGCGGGTGCAGCACAGCGAGCACATGCTCACACAAGGCCACAAAGATGGCCCTGCAGTCCAAGCGGGGACCAACATCGGGGTCAGGCAGTGATGCAATGCTAAGGGTCACCCCAAAGAGGAGCTAAGACAGCCCAGCCAAACCCACAATCCGTGCACCACGCCGCAAAACAGGAAGACCTTGGCACTCACCCCAGCAGTGAAGGCAGAGTGGACAACAGGTTAATGGCAGTGCATGGAGGAAGGAAGAGTTGTCTGGTGGTCAGCTGCTACTTGGGCAGCAGAAGACACAGGGGAACGTGGTGTCAAGATGCATGGAGAGGCATGGGGCACTTGGTCACCTCTGGAAGGCCATGGAGAGGGCTCAGAGCAAGGATAGCCTCATGACAGCCCTTTCCTCCACACAATCACAGAATTGCTGAGGTTGGAAGGGACCTCTAGAGATCATCTAGTCATGCTAGGATATGGGGCTCTCCTGCTAGATTGAGGCAGCGCAGATAAACCGCAACTCCAACCCTCCCCGGATGCTCTAAGGAAGAGCTTGGATTGCTCCCAGAAGGTTCTGAGCCCACCCAGGGCCACAGTGTGGCTTTCCCTGGGAAGGATTCCCCTCCTTCAGCCACATAGCTTCAGGTCCAAGATAAGGTCCAAAGCAGCAGGAGACCAAGGCAAAAGCCACTCACACTAACGAACCCACCTTAGGTGCAAAACCTGGTGGTTGCCTGATGAGAGGCAGGTAAATCCACTGCCCTGGGCAAGCACCTCCTTGTCCATGGGGCTGCTCCCAGCCCTGGGCTGGTCATTGCTTGGAAAGACCTCCTGAACATCAGAAAAGTCGGTGGCAAGGAGAGATTATGCAGATTTACAGCAAAAACCAGTGAAGCCACGAGCTTCCTCAGGGAAGTAAGTGTTGCCCTCACCTCGGGACGTGGCCGCAGCCGCTCGTGCCTTGAGCAGGCACAGGGGATGCTTGCCAGCCTGCAAAGTGGTGGCACCAGCGGCTCACGCGTGACCTGCTTGCCAGCTCAGCTCTGCACGGGCAGAGGCCTGGGGGTGTCTTCTCCATCTGATCTCCTGAACCTTTCTGCCGAGCCAGGCAGCAATTGCTCACTTTCATCTCCCGGAGAGGGGATTGGGGGAGCCAATCTCATAAAGCCAGAACTAGGTTACTTTCCCAGCTCCTGTCACTCGCAGGATGAATTGCCGAGCAGATCCACCCTCACCCCTCCTCGGTACCCGCTCCTTTGGCAGTCTCCACCTCGCCGGCCCAAGGCCGATGTGTCTGCCTGGATGCTGCTGGCTGCCAGCCCAAGCTTTCAGTGGCTCCAGTGCTGCCTGTCCTGGCTCCTCTGGGCTCCTTCTGGGGGTCCAAGACAAGGATCCCCCTACCACGGTGCATCTGCCCAGGGGTGACCTTGCAAACTCTGCCCTGGCCAGTTCTCGCCCACTCCTGCCCAAGCACATTTGACTTCCACCCTACTTGGGATTCTTGCGGAAGTGCTTAATGAACCCAGGGGGAAAAAAAGCCATTTGAGGCTGGAAAGAGGCATTTCAAGGGGGGAGACACCCTGGGATGTTTCTCTGCGCAGATGAGCACTTCCAGCCCCTCGGCTGCCGGAAGGCATGGAGAGGGAATTGGCAAGCTGGGCCTCGGCTCGCGCTTCCCTTCCGCTCGGTGCAAACGAGCCCTTAACATTTAAGCAAGTGCCTCCGCTCGCGGAGCCTCGCAGGGTGCCGAGTGCTCACTTGAGCGCGCCTCGTGACTCACGCCCGCCGCAAGAAGGTCAAGGGGATGGGGCGGGAGGAGGGCGCCCGCGAGGACCCGCCAGGTCCTCCGCCTTCCGCAGGGGCAGGAGCTGCCGCCAGCCCGACGTGCCGGCCCCGCTGCCTCCCCCGGCTCTGGGCACCCGTTCCCCCCGCCGCAGCCGCAATTAAAGCTCACCCTGAGCGTCGCATTAACGTCGGGTTGACATCTGATTTTCCCCCTGCTCCAGGTAAGGAGGGGCCGGCAGGCTTGGAGAGGGATCACACGTGGCGGCTTTTAATAGAAACCCGCCCGCCTGTCACTGGCTTCTCATAGCTCCTCTTGAAGCGTTTGCTAATTACCAACGAGCCGGCGGTTGCGTTTCGGGTGCCGCGCTCCCCTCCGCAGCGCGTCTGCCCCTCCTGCGGGTTGAGCTGCCGCCGAAATCCCCGTGGGATGAGGCTCCCTGCCGGGTACCCCCGTGGCCACGGGTTGTGTCCGAGCACCCAGGGAGACCTGCGGTGCCGGGCATCGGGGACGGGGAGAGGGGCACTGCGATTTGGGCACAAGCCAGCAGCAACCCGGCAGGCACCTCGGCTCTCATGTCCCTGCTGCCAGCGCACTGGAGTGGATTGAGCCACTCCGGAGGGTTTTCCAAGAGATTTTCTGCTCTCTGGGGCAGGGATGATGCCTGTCAGGGCTCTGGGGGTGGCCAGGGTGCAGATGGCCATGCATTGCTGGGATTTGGGATGCACTGGGACAAGGTCTTCTCTGCTTTCTGCCCTACTATGGTTGGACTCGATGATCTTGAAGGTCTTTTCCAGCCATAATGATTCCGTGATTCTATGCTGGGGGGTCCCTTCTGGGCAGCTGGGGAGAGGAACCAGATGGGGGAAGAGGGGGTTGGGAATGGGGCTGGGGACTCCTTCCCTCAGGCATCCTCTGGATGTACAACAGGGCCCGTCTCTTTGCTGCTGCTCCGTTACTCTTCCCCATTTGCTGTGGTGGCAGCCAACAGGGGAGGGTCTGGTGGGGGGATATATCTGATCCCAATTCCAGTCCTTTCTCCTGCATGGAGATTCAGCCAAGACCCGCCGCAAGGTCGGAGATCCCCACGAGGGCTCCTCTGATTCCCTTCTACCTGCAGCTTCTCCCTCTGCCTTTCCCTCCGTCGGGATCCTATCTGCTGGCGGGTGGCTCCGAAAGGCTTCATCCTTTTGCAACCTGGTTCCCGCTTTTTGGTGGCACTGGCACAAGAGGCCACCAACCTCTTCCCACCATTCAGGGCTGCTAAAGCGTGGCCGGGGTGGCGCCTGGCCCTGGGAGGGAGCAGGGAGAGGAGCCTGGAGGCTCCTCCAGAGCTGGACGGCTCCTGCTCGCCATGGGTGAGTGACAGCTCCCCAGCCCCCAGCCCACCTCCCCCCCCTGTCAATCCACTGGGGAATTATTTATCCTGACAATAGCAATTGTCTGCACGGGCCCTTCCCCCTGCTCAGCACCTACCCCAACAAAGGAAATCATCCTGATATGAAAGGGAAAATTAAATTACCCCAATAAAGACTTAGCGCTGCTTTAATGACATCACCAGACTCAGGCGCTAATTAGCTGAGTACAAAGGAAGCTAAATGTGAAAACGTGAATTTCTGTTCCCTTTTCTGCTGTCGGAGAGTCTCCGGAGCGGGAGCCTTGGCACACGCGGAGGGAGGAGCAGCTCCCGCCCGGCCAGGTGGGCTGCGGAGCCATGCCAAGCTCTGTGCAGCGGCTGGGTGCTGCCATTGCAGAGCAGAGCTGGGGCGAAACGCTCCTGAAGCCTTGGGAAGAGGGATACAGGAGCTGGAAGGCATGTGGAATCTGCCAGGGGCTCTGGCAGGTCCCCGGGGTGCCAGCGTTGGGTAACTCGTTGCTCAGTGCCACCCCCAGGCTCCACAATCTGCCCCTCTGCTCTCCCCAGCCTGGCACACAGAGCTCCTCTCACCTTGGTCATGCACCCCTTGTATGGCACACTGCAGCACATGCTGCACTGCATGCTGCACTGCATGCCACATTGCATACCACGCTGCATACCGCACTGCACGCTGCACTGCATGCTGCATTACATACCGCACTGCATGCCGCATGGCATGCCGCACTGCATGCCGCATTACGCACCACACTGCATGCCACATTGCATGCCACACTGCATGCCACATTGCATACCACGCTGCATACCCCACTGCACGCTGCAATGCATGCTGCACTGCATGCTACATTACACACTGCACTGCATGCCACATTGCATGCCATACTGCTTACCGCATTACACACCGTGCTGCCTGCCACATTGCATGCCGCACTGCATGCCGCGAGCGCGTGCTGTGCGCACCCCGCGCGCTGCCCCCCCACACACCGCCCTGCACACCGCGCTGCGCACACCGCTTGCACACACAGCCCGTGCCTCACACGGCGAGCATGCGCTGCGCACGCGTGCCTTGGGTTGCATGCTGCTGTGCATGGTCACACTGCTCGCTTGCACCCTCAGGCCGCCTGGCACCTCCGTGCCACCCTCCCAGCGCACACGTGGGTGCCCCCACACAGCCTCCCGCTCTCCGGAGAGGCATTTTCCCAGTCCCCAGCTCCAAGGGACAGGTTGCCTGTCTGGTGTGGCATGGGTGGGTGCCAGCACCCTGCTCCGAGCCCATGCCGGAGCAGCATTCCTGCCTGCAGGGTCAGCAGCCGCCTGTGCAGGCGTCATCGCTGCGGTGCCCCCCACCCCGGGGCCAGCCCTGGGCCGTGCAGGCCAGCAACGCCTCTAGCCGCATCGCTCTTGCGGGTGCCCGGACCATATCAGTGCTGGCATCGTCCTGCACCTCGGCTTACCGCTGCGGCTAAGCTGCTTCGCTTTCCGTCCCCTCCGAACGGCGCCGGCGCTGAGCGGTCGCGGCTGCATCGCGTCACGCTGCCGCGGGGATCCTGCAAGGGGCCGGGGCGGTTGGGCCATTGCCAATGCAAATCCCCAGCAAGCGGTGGCAGCTCCCTGGTGGTCCCGGCTCCCCCGAGCCCCCACAAGCCCTGTGAATTTCAGGGAAATGGAGCACTGGGAAAAGCAGGCACAGCTTCCTGCACCTCCGTGGCTATTTAGCCCCGTGGGACGTCAGGCCACGGTGAGCACCCGAGTCATTCCTGCAGCTCCTGGTGTAGCCCGAGACCCCCTGCGACGCACCTGGCCCTGGCGCTCCTCAGAGCTGCGGCGTTTGGAGGGGAGCCCAGCAGAGGCACTAGAGCTGCCTGCAGGCTCCCGGAGACCCAGGAGCAGCAGCGATTGCTCCCTCGCACTGCGGGGAAGGGGAGTTGCTGGCATGCAAAGCCTTATTTTAATTAAAACTTAAATTATAATGAAAGCCAAGGTATTATGTTCTTTCTTTTAGCCTGAACCCCAGCCCAGCCCCATGGCCAGCATTTACAACCCACCCCCAGATATCCTCAGGGATGCCTTTGAGTGACCCATGGTCCTTGCAGGCTCTTCCCTATTGCCTGGCCAGGCTGGCAGCAGGGGAACGGCCCCACTATCACCATCTGATCCCGGTTGTCCCGAGGCACCCTGGGCGTGCTCTGGGCTGGCAGCCTTGCCCTGGGGTCCTTGCTGCAGGGCCCAGCACCCCACGGGCCCCTCAGTATCGCCCACCTGACGTTGGCATCGCTGGGAGAGCCCGGCCACCCAGCTGACCTGCTCAGGTTTAAGGGGATCCTGCTTCTCCCACACTCCCCTCGCCTCCCGCCTCCGGGTTAATCCGCGCCGGATGGGTGCGAATACCTCCGTGCCTCCTTAAAATGACATAGCCGGTCTCCATGGCAACTCTTCTCTGCCTTTTGCCTCAGACCAAGAGCATCATCTGCTCCATGATCCCTGCAGGCCAAACGCTCGGCCTCCGTGACCAGCGGGGTGACGCAGCCTGGAGGCTGCAGGGTCCTGCCTGGGTCCTGTGCTCTGCCCTGCACCCGCTGCCGTGGCCAGGACGGGTCCCAGCAGCTCCCCTGGCCTCCAGGTCCCCTGCAGTCCGTGGTGCCTCCGCTCTTCCTGCTGCACCCACTTGCCTGCTGCAGCCGGTGCTGAGCCCCACGGCAGGAAGGAGTGGGGGGTTGCGCGCGGCAGAGGCTGCGCACCTTGTAAGGTGCCCTCCAAGTGCAACTCTGGGCTGCTCGGATTGCTTGAGTTGCCCTGTAGCCGGGAGCAGCTGCTCTGGGTTGTGCAGGTCCTGTCGGGACCACGGGAATGGAGGGGTTGTGTCTGCATGGGACGGAGACCCTTGAGATGCGGTGTGGCCTCCACCCCACTCACCGAGTGTGCAAATTCGCCGCACGGCCCCTTGCTCCACTTCCCTCTGGCTCTGAGAGCCAGCAGCGAGCAGGGCACCACGCTCTGCGCCAAGCGGGGCTGCGCCGGCAACACCAACCTGCCCATCAGCCACTTGGGCCCCGCTGCGAAAATGAGAGGACAGAGAGTCGCTCCGGGGAAATTGCCCCGCTCTCCGGCAAATCCCCCCGCCGCCTGCGGGGCCCCGGCCTCTGACCCGGCACGTCCCCTCCTCTCCCTTAAGCCTCTCTAAGCTGCCGCGTGATCAGAGCCTGCTGGGAGAAGCTGGGCTGGAGGGGCTGTGTAAGCACCGACCCGGCAGCGCCGCGGGCCTGGGGCAGGCAGGGCCCCGAGGAAGAAGCTTGCAAAGCAGCAAGGTGCTGGGAGATTGATTTTCCGTGCAACGCTGATGCAGACTGGCCAGCTGGGCCTTGGGCACATGTGGGTGCTAAAGATGTGTGCGTGCACGTGCAAATGCATGCATGCACGTGCCGATGCATGTGTGCACGTGCCGATGCATGCGTGCACGTGCTGGTGTGTGTGTGCATGTCCTGACGCGTGTGTGCATGGTCAGTGTCTGTATGTGAGGGGCGGGTGCGTGTGCATGCACGTCCACGGTTGAGGTGGGTGTGAGGGTGGGGGGTTACGTGGGCGCACGCAGCGGGGGAAGTGGGGCCGGGCGCATGATGCGCGTGTGTGCTGGGGGCTGCATGTGGGAAGAAGGGACACGTGCGTATGCGGAGGTGTGCAGGAGTGAGGAAGCGTGTGTGCGACACGTGGCGAGATGAAGGTACATGGGGTACAGGAGGAGCAAAGGTGAGTTTCCGGGGGTGAATGCAGGCATGGAAAGCAGTGCTCGGGCGCACCCGCAAGCGCACGGGGTGGAGGTAGGTTTGTGTACGCAGCAGCAGGGATGTGTGCACGGCAGGGAAGGGATGCGTGTGTGCATGCGGGCATGCACGCAGGGGACAAGCGTGTGTGCAGGCTGGGGCGCGGGGCCGAGAGCCTGCAGGGTGCCCGCACATCCGCGCTCCAGGCTGCGGAAGAGCGGGGCTTGCTCCGGACCCCCAGGCTCTGCTCCTGCCAGGCGCTGCCTGTGCTGCTGCAGCGGAGACGGCACGGCGGGCTCTCCAGGGAGCTGTCTTCCTCCCCTCCGCTCTTTCGGCGGGGAATGTTTCCTAATATTCGTGCGGCGAATTTCCCTTTGCTCAATTGCATCCCATTACTCGCCGCTGCCCGCCGGGAGCCGCACACAATTGCGTCCCCCCAGAGCCCCGTCGCGCGTGCCGCGGCGTGTGGGTGTGCTTATTTATAGGGCTGCTGCGTGCTGCGGAGCCGACGTGCTGCACGGGCCGTGCTGCCCCCCCAGTCCGCCCGGATCCTTCCCTCCCACGCTTTCCTGGCAGGGCCATCGCCTGCCGTGATGCCAGGGCTGGAGTGCTGGGGATGCCGGAGAGTCCTGGAGGCAGGAGCCCGTGTCCCGCTGCCATGGGAAGGGGGTGCCCAGTGCAGGGGGAGCTCATGCAGTGGTCCCAGCCAGGGCTTGTTGCGATGCAGATGGGTAAGGACTTGTCTGTGTGCAGGGGGCTCTCCTGGGCCATACGGAGGGCTGGGCAGACGCCTTGCCCTGCTTGACATGGGATACAGCACCCGGGACCTGGCAGCAGGCTGAGGTGTGAATATAGCCCAGCTCTAAACCCAGGTGAGATGTCTGGCTTGGCTCCAGCACTCTCTCCAACAGCAGCATCCTCATCTGCCCCAGGGTGGCATCTTATTCCCTCTCCTGCATCCTATTTCCAGACTGGTCAGTCTCATTTCAGCCTCCAGACTTGCTGTTGGACTGAAAATCCCCACAGGAGTTTCTTCTCCCAAGGAACAGGGAGATATTTGTCCTGGGGTCCTCCCTCACATCTTACTCCTGAACATCCCAAGGGTTTTCAGAGAGCACCTAGTGCTCCCACCTTGCCCCAGCTGCCCTACTGGGTACCCCAGTCCTTGTTCCTATGGGACAATCTATGCCAAGGAGCTCGGGGCCCTGAGGGAAGCATGGAGCGAACACCCTCCCTGCCCCAGCACAGCCTCCAAGGGCTTGCACATCATGGGAGCAGCCTCATGGGCAGTTGGATGCTACCCGTCTCAGGTCCCGAAAGGACTTGGCAATGGGACAATGGACAGGGACGCCAGGAGGATGTGTGGACATGGTGTGGGGTTGTGCCTGGTGACTATGTGGCTGGCAGGGCACTCCTAGGCATGGTGTGGACCCACATGTGTGTTTGAAGCACCTTCAGTGGCCTTTGGGAAGACTGGCAAGCAGCAGCGGGGCAAACTCACGACTGAGATGCTGTGTCCCCCCGGCTTCGTGCCCAGGACGGAGTGGTCACCGGGACCCCGAGGGCAGCGGGCCAAGGCAGGACGGGGTCCGGATGCCACAGCATAGCCCTGCGCAGGCTGCCCTCTCGTTTGTTCTCATTAAGGGCTGGCAGGGTGTCTAATTATGCGGCGTGAGTGCCAGCACCCCGCTGACAGACACCTGTGCACGCAGGGCTACCCCTCGGCCGGCCTCGCAATTAGGCAGCAGGACATGGCCACAGTGCCCATGTCACCGGGACCGCCCTGGCACCCTCTTGTCCCCGGTGCATCTCCCTCCTAGCACAGCCTTTGCGCAGCCCCATGCAGGAGGCAGAGCTGCCAGGTCCTTGTCCTCTGTTGGCATGGGCACCGGGCACCGGTGTCCCCTTGTCCTGCCCCACTGTCCCCAAGCCGCGTTGGGAGCCGGTGGTGCCCCGTGCCCTGCTCTGCACACGCTGCTGGGGAGGCTGTAGGGATGGGGCGCCGGTATCACCTCGCCTCGCTGGGGAGACGTAAGGAGCCAGTGGCTGCTTTAATTAGCTTAATTGGCTCCTGTTCGATTCCCAAAGAGCTGTCGCGCTGCACTTCTGCTCCTGCCGTACTTGGCTAATTACGGCACCGCGGCCGCCACTCCACTGCTCACAGCACAGGGAAGGGCTGCAGGGACCCTGGCACCTCCCGCTGCACATGGCACCGGCACCGGAACCGGCACCAGCACCGAGCGGGCTGCCCTGGGCGCCGTTGCCAGCCTCCCCAGGTCCGGCAGGAGCAGGGTGTTTATTCCTGTTTGCTGGGAAGGGTCTCTGGGGACCCCTGCAGCCTGCCCAGTGTGGGGCTAGTTGGCATGGGACAACACGATGCCAGAAAAGTGTAATAGGACGAAGTGTTTGGGCCCAGCCCTGGCCTGGTGTGGCTGCTAAAAGGGATCAGAGAGGAAGAGAAACAGGAAGGCTGGAGGTCCTGAGGATGCTCCAGGCACAGGAAAGAGGGGCCCAGTCCAGGTGTCAGGAGAGCAATGGCTGGAGGTTGGCAGGAGCTGGGGCGGACGCTGGGTTGAGGGTGCCCGAGAGCAGGGACAGGGGGGTTCGGCAGGAGCCTCGAGGCTGTCGGGGAAGGAGCTGGAGCACAGGGTGTCCCAGCTCAGGAGAGAGCGCTTGGATCTCGAGTGGAGTGGCGGAGAGATGCGGATGGCCGGAGTGGGATGCATCCCGGCTGTGGTACCCGCATGAGGAGACAGCTGAGACATCCCTTTCCCAGCCCAGTCTGGCACGGGCACATCAAGCTCCTGCCTGGCACCAGAGCCACTCGAGCCAAGGCTATTTATAAAAGCCACCAACAAGAGAAGCAAAGAGATGACAGCCTAAAAATATCCACCTGGGCTGGGGTGGCAAGGTGCTACTTCCCTACAGATTGGTGAGTAGGAGGCAATACCGGGGGCTATTTTTATCCCCCTTGTGCTCAGGCTGTTATTAAAGTGCTGGCCGGCAGTGCCCACGGCAGCTGGATCTTCAGCCCTGGCGCTCACGGGTGGCCCATGCTTCAGGGCACCACATTTTGCTAGAGGCAAAAGACGTGGAGAGATGATTCCAAGAGCGCAGAAAGGGCGGTGAGATGGAGCTCAGGAGCTCCAGGAGACCAGAACCATGTGCCTGACTCTCTGTGACCACAACACAGGGCACCAAAAGTCCCCTTTCAATGAGATACCCGAGCATCCTCTGAGCCATGTTCCCATTGCTCATGCACAACTGCTGCATCACCCCAGCACAGGTGCCCGCGCGGGCGCCCGGCTCCGTGGGGCTCACGGGTGCCGAGGCAGGAAGAAGCCCTGCTGGGAGCGGAGCAGGGGAGTGCATCAGGGGGACGGGCAGGCGACGGAGGGGGCGAAGGCTCCATCCCCAGGTGTGCGTAGGACACGTTCGGCTGGGAGCTTGTTACCGAGACGTTAGCAGCCCTTGCAGAGAGTCTACGCGGCTGCAGCACGCGCATCCCCGGGGCTCCCAGGGGAGCCGGCGCTCCGATTCGTGCCGCGCGCCAGGCCCGCGGAACAGATGCGGCTTGCACCACGGAGCTGTTTTTTTTTTTTTTCTTTCTTGCTGGTGAACGTTAATCCCGGCTCAGCTAATGCCTCCGAGGCGTGGGCCCCCCTCCAGCCACGCGACTGCCCACGTTCGCAGGCAGCGACACCAGGACTGGCCACAAGCTCCCCCCCTGCCCCACATTATGGGCATGCCAGCGGGATCGCAACCCGCCCTGTCCCTGCATGGTTGGCCATGGTTGGCACAATGTGGGGGGTCCAGCGTGTGCATACCCCCAGCTCCGAGCCCAGGGGGGATGTAGATGAGAGCAGGGCGGGGGGAGCATCCATGGGAGCAGAGCCAGGGCTTCCCCAGCTGGCGAGCAAGAGGCAATTTCGCAGTGCCGACAAAGCCTCTCAGGCGTCCCTCCGACAAAGCATCCTGGGGCGTGCGCTAGATAAATAATAAATAGCCGCTGGGGGAGGAGGGAATTAACGAGTACGGGCGCGGTGGTTATTTCCTAATTGCCGGGTTTGCATTCCTGCAGAGGCCGGAGCCGCGGCCGCCCCATCCTGGTGCAGCCAGCAGGTGCCTCCTGCTCACTGCTCTGCTCAGGCTGCCCCCGAACTGCAGCCGGTGCTGGGGCAGAGCGTGGTGCTGGGTAGGGGGTCCAAGCCCCCATTGCCCCCAGCCCGGGACAGCTACGCTGGGGCTGGAAGGCCAGGGAAAGCTGGGGAGATCCTTCTCCTGGGAAAAGCTTGGGGTGAAGGCAGGGACATCTTGGCTGTCCCCCGTCGGCGCCACCACAGCTGGTCCTTCCTCCTCCTCCATCCTCAGCAGCAATTGTCTTTCTCATCTCCTGTGGCTCTTTAATTCTGCTTCCTGGGAGCCCAAAGCAGAGCAGTCCAAGAGCCACCCTTCTGCCCCATACCCTGCTCACAGGGGTGGTGGGTGGACCCGCATTGCCCCTTCTCCTGCCCCACAGAGCCACTGTTCCTCACCCAGCAGGACAGGATATGAACCTCCCAGCACTGGGACAGGCTGGTGCCTGCCCTGGGTCCTGGGCAGCTGGACAGGTTGGATTTCTGCGTAGGTTTAGCACTCCTGCTAAAAACAGCTGCGTGGGGAGGCTGGGCCAATTTGGGGGTTATAATTATGCTTAAAAAAAGGTTGGCCTTGGTCTTGTAGGGAGCAGACATGTTCTGGTCTGCTGCTCGGGTCATGCTGGGACCTACTGGGGTCATAGAAGGTCTTTGGGGACTGCAGACCATACCATCCTACTGGCAACCAACCAACTGCGGACCACACCGGTGAGGGCTTAGTGGCCATGCCCCACTTGTGTCATGTGTCTCCTAAAGCCCTTTCCTCTCTTGGCAAACGCCTCTGGCTGCGTGTGACCATGGGAGTGGGGTTCCCACCAAAGACGATAGCCAGGAACGCGTAGAGGCAGCGTTGGGAGTGTTCAGAGCAGGGATGGGCCAGGGAGGAGAGGAGCTCAGGATGAACCCTGACTGGGGAGGTTGACCTGGTGTCTCACCTTCTGCCCAGACCAAGAAGGTCCCTTCCTGGATACTCTGGCCCTTCCAGCTTTGGGGTGGGAACAGCTGGGTCCTACCTGCAGCCTGAGGTGGTGTGCAGGGTGTCCTGCGTGCCTGGCACCAGGCTGAGCCACCTTGTCATCTCTACCCATCAGACTTGCCATCCTCCCTCAAAACCCTCCACCTTGCCCGAGCGGGTTGAGTGAGTTTGGCAGGTTAGTGAGTCACACGTGTCACAGAAACCCGGATGACTAATGCTGCTAAAACAAGGTCCCCTCCATCCATCCATGGTGCTCTGTCCTTCCCAGTCCTCTCAAGCGGGCCTTCCCAGCAAAACCTTTGCTTGCAGAAAGCCCTGCTGAAGGGCTTGCGTGTTGTGCTGCTGCCGTAGCAGCTCTGCTTGGCTTGTGGCATGCAGAAGGGCATTGTGCCCCATCCTATGGCTAGGTGTCACACAGATCCAGGACTTTTCTTGAGGTCACCTTGTGGGAAAGCACCTGCAGGCCAGTGGAGGGGAGATCGGTGGCTCCCATCCTTGCTGGTCACCTTCTCCTCCCACAAAGTGCCCATGCAGCAGCTCTGGGCGCCTCGGAGGGGACAGGTGGGCTCAGGTGGGGCCCAACTGGCCCACACCAAGCACAAATTTTATTACACGTCTCTCTAGATGCTCCCATCATCACTTTTCCTCAAAGAGCTGAGGAAGCAGAGCGCTGAGCCAGAGCTCGTCCATCACTGCGGCGAGGCTTCCCTGTGCTGCTGCCACGTGTGTGGGACACCTTGGCCTGAGCCACCAGGGAAGGGGCTGCCAGCAGAGAGGTCCCTGTCTCTGGGGAGTGGATGGAGGTCTCAGAGGGGATGTGAGCCTGTTAAGCTGCCCCTCGCCTTGCGCCAGCATTGGGGCAGTGGTGGCAGGGAGGTAACAAGGACCTCTGGGCCGTGTCTCCAGGCTGGGGATGAAACCCGAGCAGAACAGACCCTGCCCCATCTAGGATCTCCGTTGGGTCAGTGGGACCAGCACATCCTGGTGGTGACCCGACCGTGACGTGGGTCTAGGTGTTCCGGGGGTGCTTTGTTCTGCCTTTCAGAGCCCGCTGGGCTGCAGGACTCGGGGATTTCACCTGATGTTACTGGACAGGGAGCCAGGGAAAGGGTGCGACGCCGGTGCGGTGGGAGCCCCGCTTGGTGCGCGTTGCCCTTGAGGGGGTTGGCTAGCGGGCGCAGGTGGCTTGCTGGAGAACAGCGTCGCTTTGGGCCCGGGGAAGGAGCATTGGCGGAACAACGCCAGCGTTTCCAAGCAATCCGCGCTCGTTGTGGCACGATATTTTAAGTGACAGAGAAGAAAATAAAACAGACAATGAAGGGTGGAAGAAAGCAGCTGCCGGAGGCAGGGGAGGAGCTGCCCCCCTTCTCCCCCACACACTGCGCCGCGGATCCACGGGGCTGGGGGCTGCCGTGGCCATGCCGGAGGGGCGGGTGGGCTGAGGGGGTGTTGCTGGGGGGACAGGGCTCTGGTAGGCTGGATTTTCACCGGGAGGCTCCCCGGCGGCGGGAGTGCGACGCGCTCTGCGGCAGGCTCGAACATGACTCAACGTCACCTACTTTCCGCCACAACGGCTTGTGCCTCTCCATCTCCTGCGCGCAGATCTGGGGCTGGGAGCGCTCGAGGTGGGGATGGGGAGGGGGTGGAGAGGCGGTAGTCGTGATGGCGAGGAGGAAAATGCTCCTTCCTCTCCGGAGACCTTCCCTCCTGCTCCCGCAGAGCCCGCTCTCCCCTGCTGCGCGGTCCCCGAGGGCGCCTCTGCCCGGGGGAAGGAAGCACGGAGAGCCCTGCAAAGCCACTGTTTCATTAATTGAATATTCAATTTTCAAAATAACCTTGAGGAACTAAATGAAGAGGCTGGGAAGAGAGCGCTAATTGTCAGCTGCACCTGCTCAGCGCCCGACCACGAAAACGCTGCTTCCAGCTTCCCTCCAGCCCACTCGCACCGGTTATTTTTTCTGAGCCGTTACGTCAATGCAGAGGGCACGCAGGCTGGTGGGGATGGGATGGCACGCCGTGATGGGTCCCCGGTGGTCCCATACGGCAGCATTTGTGTCGTGCTCTGTGACCAGCTCGGGCCCTGCCGCAGGATCCATCCCCAGGTCCCCGGCTCCCAGCCAGCGGCAGGAAACATCCCTCCTCCATCACCCCACACCTCCCTCCTGCATTTCCCTGGGATTGCCTCGCCATGCTGGGTGCCCCTATCCATAGGACAAGCACACTCAGAGCCTGCCTGGGCAAGGGAGATGCATGGACCCAGAATAGGAGCAGCAGGAGCTTTTCCAACCCCAGGATTGGAAGAGTGTGCGCTTCTCCAGCCCCAGGACGGGACCCACAGGAGACAGTCCAGCCCTGGGATGGGAGCAGTGGGTGCTTCTCCAGCCGTGGGATGGGACCCACAGGAGATTTTCCAGCTCCAGGATGGGAGCAGCAGGATCTTTTCCAGCCCTAGGATGGGAGTAGCAGGAGATTCTCCAGGCCCGGGATGGCAGCAGCAGGAGCTTCTCCAGCCCCAGGATGGGAGCAGCGGGTGCTTTTCCACCTGCAGCACTGCTGTCCATGTGCCAGGGGCTGTCCGGACCGTGGACACGGTGCAGGCAGCGAGCGGCCCGCAGCCGGGGCCGCGCCGCCGGGGAAACCATGCGGTGCCATATGCTGCCTTTCACCAGCACCGGCCGGGCCCGTCTCTCCAAATCGCTCACTGCCTCCACACTTGGCTGCATTAATAATCAGCCGGCTGATGGGGAAGGATTTACCAGCTGTTTTTCATGACTCCATTGGCCTCAGATAAATCAGGGAGGGGGGTGTCACATGGCGTTTGCCAGGGGCCTGATGGATGGTGCCGCGCGCGCGGATCGCTCACACGCTGACACTTACAGACTCTGTCAGGTTCGCTGAGAGCGCAGGATTAATGGCCCCAATCAAGCGGGAAGGAATCGCTGGGGTGGTACCCAGGCCCCCCTCCCACAGCATCGCTGTGGCCTCAGTGCTGTCCCCCACACGCTGCTGCTGCCCCGTGCTCCCCCATGTCGTGCTCGCCCCAGCACTGCACCTCTCTGCTCCCCTCCGTCCAGCTCGCCCGGCCAGGGCTCAGCGAGCACCCCAGGCCTCACGAGGGTGGATGGAAGATGGGCATGGAGGTGCAGGATGGAGAAGGGAGATCATCTCTAAAAAGCTGAGCACACACAATATTTGCGGAGCAATCGCAAGCCGAGCGCGGAGCAGCTGCGGGCTGAGCAGCCTGCCTCCCTCAATACCCTGCAACATCTGGACGCAGCAGCTGTGCCGGCTAACGAAACCTGCGCG
>VZSV01000116.1:175292-208261 GCA_013398735.1 Nothocercus julius
GGGTGGGAGGAGGCCGCTGCGGTGCAGCTGCGAGACGGCTCGGCGAGCGCGGAGAGCCTCTCCGCTGCCTGTGCATGAAGAGCCTTCCCATTAGGCTGGGAGCGCTGGCACATTTTTAGACCCTTTGTTCTCCATATGAATCCGTCTCCGGGAGCGAGTGCAGCCGATTGATTTTGCGCTGCGCTGTGCTGGGAGCCACCTGCTCTCGCTCCTAGAGACCCAGTGCTCGTGGGCTGCTGCTCCTGGCGGCTTGGGCAAAGCCTTCCAGCTCCTCCAGGATGGGCACTGCGACCCCGAGCCAGCCCATGGGCCTGGGGTCCACGGAGGGGATGCTGCTGGCTAGGCAGCGGGAAGAGAGGTGCAGGGTGGTGGGATGTGCTGCCCTGCAGGGATGTGGGCACAGATGTTTCCCAGGGTGGCACATCTGCCACCGAGCCGCATCATCTGGAAAATAAAAGTGTCCTCAGCAGGGCAGAGTAAAGAGGGAGAAAAAGGGACCAGGAACGACATCTGCATGGTGATGGGGATGGGGTCCAGGAACTGGGAGCCGTGGGGTTGGGGTGGGCTGGGGGGTAGCGGGGCGAGGAGGAGCAGGGTGCCTTCCTCCCGCCGCCTCTGCATCCCGCTCCTGCACCAGCCCCGCGGGATCCAGTACCCGACGGGAGGCGCGAGGCAGGTGAGATCCCGGCGACATTTGCACTGCGCGAAAGGGCACGTTAATAAAGGCGGGCGCGCGGCGCCGCAGCGAGCGGCGCGGGCGCACGGGGCTGCCGGGGAGCTTTTCCCCCGTAATTGCGGTGTGTTTGCTGCGCTCCCGCTTTGCCATGGCAACGCTTGCCTGGCGCGTGAAAGCGCCTCGCAGCACATATTGTTTCAGAAAGGTCACTGCCGAGTGCTGGTGGGCTCGGCACAGTGCACTGCTTTTATTTTTTACATATTTATGAAGGGGGAGATGGAAGGTAATTGCAGCCCCTCCCGGAGAATCAATTTCACGACGGGCCCGCTCTTTGCTGGGGACGGGCTCCAGGCTTGCTGGGGTGATGGGGCAGCGCTGCAAGGAAGCGGCGCCGCTGGGCACAGACCTGCGGGCTCGGTGGGTGCTGAGAGTGGTCCTGGCATGGCCAGGCATGGCAGGACACTGCAGTGGGGGGCCCGTGGGGCATCATGAGGTATCCTGAGAGCCCACGTGGGCACCGCCAGGCATGGCACCATGGGGTCCCATGGTGGCACCTTGGGGAAAAGCGCTGTAGGGTGACACAGGTTATGGTGCCGTGAAGCACCCTGAGATGTGGGCAGCACAGGCAGGACCCATCTCCATCCCAGCACTCCTGGGTTGCCTGCAGCTGGAAATTAAACACCAGTCCCGTGCAGCCTCAGCATTCCCCTCCTTCCTCAGCCAGGTCCTTGCGCTCCCCTGTGCAGGGACAAGCCCTGTCACGGCTCATCGTCTCCTCTGCTCGGGAGGGCAGGGGACCCTGGCACCCATAGGGAGCTGGCAGGGTTAAATATTCAGGAGCCCTTGCTGCGTGCGTTTTGTAAAGATCAAGAGCACTTCCAGTTCTGTGAGCGTTGCTCACAATTCGCTTCCCCTGCTGCCGGGGGATGCAGACTCGCGGCTTAATTAGTTTTTAGAATGATACATTTTTAAAGTAATTATTTCCGGACATGTTCAAAGTTACAACATTTACTCTGCTCCAGTTCTGCAGGCTGCTGCCCCGACTGCACCTTCCCAGCCCAGCTCTGCAGTGCCAGTGGGGGCCCCGCGGCTCCTGCTCCCTGGCCTGGTTCTGGGCAGAGGGGCTCAGCCCCACAGCCATTTGTGCCAGGGAGATATCCCGGGAGAGGGAAAGGTGCCCATGCGGGCACCCGAGGAGGCACGACTGGAGGGCATGGACCGTGCCCTGCCATCGCCGTGTGCCTGCAGCCCTCCCTGCACGGGCTCCCGGTGAGCGGGGATGGGTAGAGACCAGCCTGCCTGTGTCCTGCGTGTCCTGCTGCCCCTCTCCTCCCTGCCCCGCAGATGTCACGGGCACCAGTCTTTGCACGGCCCGTAGCTGTTAGGGGGTCCCAGCCCCCTGCCCTGCTGGGGGACATCTCTGCCTTTCCTGGGATCGGCTGGAGCACTGACCCTCGCCGTGGACCACGTGGGGCACAAGCCCTGCCTGGCGGCGCCGGCGGCGGCGCCGGCAGCGCAGGCAGGTGCAGGGAGGCAGGAGCCCGCGTTGCTGGCACGGCCACCGGCAGCCGGCCCCGCGGTAATTGTGGGTCTGCCTGCGCTTAATCACAGGCTGTGCAGCGAGCAGAAAACCAACCGGAAAGTGCCATGGAAACCGCCCAAGCTGCACCCAGGGCCCCGCAGAAAGGCTCCAATTACTCGTCTGGGTGCCGCAGGCTGCACCTCCCACTCGTGGCCCATTTCCAGGCTCCTGTCCACGGCATCCCTTCCTCCTGCCCTCATCCAGCCTGGGCTCCCACCCATCAGAGCATCACTACTGCCAGGGCCCTATCCGCTCCCCAGCATTCCCTCCCTAACGCTCTTCCTCAGGCTACTCCAGCACCATCTTCCTACCTGGGGACACAGTATTTTATTCAAGGGTTAGTCTGAAGGTCCAGGGACATTTCAGCCAAATTTGAGAGCACAGGGTGACTTCAGACTTTAAGCCCAAATACCGGCTCGGAGCACCAGGGCTTTGATGCACTGGGTTTGAGGCTCAGTGTGGAAATATCTCCGAAGCTCCAGTCCCTTGCTTCAGAAATAGGCACCGTGGCCGAGGTGCTGCCTGTTCAGACAGCTGGTTCTGCCTGCCCATCACCTTGTCATCCCCCGTCAGCTCAACCGGTGGCAGGCATGGTCCAGCCTGGCCACCCTGCAATGCCACCGCCTCAGCAGGTAGCCAGGAGATCCATGAGCAGCCCCAGTGTGAGAGGGACAGGGATGGTCCCAGCAAAGCTGTTGCAACCTGGGCACCTTGATGTGGCACTGCAGAAGCGTAAGTCAGTGAGGTCCCTCATATGGGACCTCTCTTCCCCTGCCGATTTGGGTCCCTTTGCCAATGCATGCTATCTTGGACTTGGATTTTTTCCAAGCCTACTTGTGCAGTTTGCGCTTTTTATCCCTCCATAGTCCAGCTGGTATATTGGAGTGAGATGCACTGGGAGAGGTTTGCAGCCAAATCACTGAATGTGTCTGTGCAGAATCCCAACCTGATAGTGAGATAAGTCACGCAGCTCCAGGCCCCTGCTTCATTAGCTCACCTAAATTTTCATTAATCAACAATTTGTATGTAAAATAAGCAAAAATATCTCTGAAACTTCTGCTTCTGGTCACCTTGGCAACAACACGTGCAAAGCCAACTCTCTTCTTCTCTAGGATGTGTTACGGGTTCCTACCATCCCTCTACAACTTTTGTGTGAAACCTTTTGCTTACTGCCTTTGCTTCCACACCTTTCAGTACAAGGAAGGGTCCAGAAAAGCTGCTGAGTTCACATATGGATTTGCCTAGCCAAGGTATCTGTCTTGCTTCCCCAGTCCCACGGGTGCCCTTCT
Organism: Nothocercus julius; assembly: GCA_013398735.1. NCBI lineage: Eukaryota > Metazoa > Chordata > Aves > Tinamiformes > Tinamidae > Nothocercus > Nothocercus julius. Next base: position 178,840 of record VZSV01000116.1, read on the forward strand.
CTGGCTCCCAGAAGGTTCAGGTGACTGCAATGGTCCAGCTGAGGGAGTCCATTGGGAAGGTTCATCCAGGGGCATGCTGTTGGTCAGAATTCCTCTAAGGGTAGGAGTGGGGAAGCAATCAGCATGATGAGGACCGAACGTGATGCCTGTCCTGGCTAGTGCGTGGACATATCATGGTGAACATGATCCAGAAGGTTGAGTACCGGTTGTAGGGACGCTGGCAAAAGCTGGTCAAGCTCCCTCCAGCTGTGCAACAGCCACAGCCAGGCACACACCACTCACACAGTGCTCTGGGGCAAGGGGAATGAGGACAGTCACCCTGGCGATAGGAGGGCCTGGGAATGCCTGGTGGTCACCAAGCCATTGTCACTGCCACACTGCAGTGTGGGCCACAGCAGGGACAGTGGATGGGTGTCTGGGAAGAGCTTCAGCAGTGTCTTCCCTTTTCCAGAGTGGGTTTGGATGGTTTCTCTGAGATGCCCTCGCTCTCGGGTGCTATGAGGAGACCTCCTGTCCTGCTGACTCCATTAGGATCCTCCACCAAGAGTGAGACCTGCAGCTGCTGGGGCCCTCCAGCTCCAGGACAAGGATTGATGGAGGAGTGCCCTCCAGCTAGGACACCCCTTGGGCTGCTCCCCAGGGCAGCTCCAGGGATGAAGGAAAAAAGTCCTGCAGAAACGCTGAGAGAACCTGCAGGAGTCCAAGTCATTTAAGGTTGAAGAGAAATGTTAAAGACAGCAGGGAAAGCAAACATTAGTGGTAGCCATGCGGCTAAGGGGAATAGGAAGGGCTTTTACAAATATATCAAGGGGAAAAGGAAATACTGGAGAGTCAAGACAAAGTAGGCCCATTAATAAATGAGGAAGGATATTAAATTAATGATGATTCTCAAATGGCTGAGATAGTGAACTACTTATTGAAATCTGCCTTTAACAAGAACAACAAGGAAAGTGGCTGAGACAATAGGAAAGCAACGGAGGATGCTGAAATTGTTCTAAATGGAGCAAGGGGAAGGGGACCACCGGGGCCGCGAGCCCTGGCAGGTGAGTGCACGGCATGCGTGATGTGGGCTGAGAGCAGCGCTGATGGAGCCGGCCCTCACCGGTCCTTCTTGGCATGAGCAGAGCAAAAAGAGGGTGCTGCCCCTCCACGCCAAGCTGCAGCCTCTGGGGCATGCTTTGTAGAGCTGTGGGGTGGATGGGATGGGGCACAAGGGGATCTGGAGTCTCCAAGGCTCCCTGCCTTGGGAAAGGTCACAGCGCACCTGGAAGCGATAGGGCAGGGTTCTGCCCCCGCCTTTGGGAATGTGGCCCATGCAACATGGCTTCAGCAAATGTTGGGAGGCTTGGGAGTGACCAGGGAACAGCAAAAGTAGGGCCTGCTTTTAAAAAGGGGAGGTAAGAGATCTGGGGAGTTAGGCCTGTTTATTCTCTCAGTTTGTTAAAGTTTGTCCTTGGGAAATCAGAGCCTCTCCCACTGACCTGCCTCTGTTTATCCTTCCGTTTACTTTTCACTGAATCTACTTGTGATTGCCCTACGTGGGGGGCTCCGCTCATGGCTTGGGTTTGTTTTGCCACAGATGGCCTTAGGCATTTCTCTTTGCCCCTGTCCTCAAGCACATATGGACTTCAGAGCCTGGGAAGTGGTCGAACATTGCAGGTATCCCTGGGGACACTGCAGGGATCCTTGGAGCTGAGTCCCCCTCCTAGTGTCAGGACCCAGGAGCCCTCCTGCATGGGAGGCACTTTGCTCTGGGGCTAAGGGGTCTAACGCGTGTCTGGAGAGTCCTTATCACGAGCCAGTGTCCTGCAGGACGGGATGGCGCGCGCCCCTCAGCAGGGCTATGCAGAGCACAGGACACAGCCCTCGGCATCCTTCCTCTGCTTGCATGGGGTGTAATGCTGGGGCTGCACCGGCGCGGGGAGGAGGGCGAACCTCCTCTTCTGCCCCACAGCACGAGCCCACGCTGGCTCACAGCGATGCCCGTCCCAGGTTGGCGGGCAGCACGCGGCTCGTGGCCCAGCAGTGCGGATGTGCCTGACAGCAGAGTCTGCGGGGGGACAGTGTCCAGGAAACGAGGGCCCTTGTCAATGTTTTATGGGCCCAGGAATCCCCAGGGTGTGTTTACAGGGCAGTAAATTAAAGCACTCAGCCAAGTGACATTTGTGTTCTGCAAATGCGATTATTATGCATGATTAGCAGCCAAGTGCACTGAAAAACCCACACTCGCAGCGCGCGGGAGCGGGCCGCTTGCCTGGCCTGCCTGCGGCTCCAGAGCTGTGCCTGGGGCAGGCACCTTCTCTGTCCCCTGCGGTGCCTCCCCAGGGGACAGCGCAGAGAGACGGGCTCCTCTCTGGTGCTGGCGGGGAGCCCTGGGCACCTGCAGCCTCTCGGCTGGGCGTCCCCGGCCCTGCTGCGCATCCCCTGCCTGCCGGGGACAGGTTGCTCAAGGGGAAGAGTTAAAAGATTTTCTTTCCAGATGCTGACCCGGCTTTCCAGAGGAATGCATCCAAACCCACTTTTTAGCTTTAATTATTTATTTGTAACCAATTTGGCAGGAAAACCAATTAAATGAGTGGTTGATTAATGACCTGCTGATTTGCACAGGTACCTAATTTAAATGTCTATATAATATATAAGCACATTTTGGAGATGCTTCGATGGTTTGGTTCTGTCCCTAGCTGCTCTGACACGTGTGCAATCGGTGCTGGGAAAATCATTCCTTGGAGTGTCCTCATGAGCGAGAGTCACCAGTGTCGTGTTGGAGCATCTTGTGCCTCCCACCGACTCCAGGGATGGGACTGAGAGACGACGTCTGTCCTGGGAGCTCCACTCTGCTCGCTGTATGGCCTGAGGTGCGTTTGCCAAGGGTCTCCTGTGCCAGTATTTCTCACCGGAGGAAGGTCTGACCCAGATGGAAGGGAGCTGTGGGGACAGGGCAGGGTGCTGTCTCCTGGGCAAAATGCCCAGTGTATGAGCCAAGGAGAGACAGGCTGGAGCAGCCACTTAGCACAAGCTGGAGCTGGTGCCAGACTGGCCTCTCAGCATCTAGGATGCTGGGCAGGAGCATCCCCAGCTGTGGCCAGGGCACACACCTGGGCTGGACGTGGATGACCAGTTCTTGCCCAGAGGTCTGGGTCTGGCTACAAGTGCAGTGGACCTGGCCTAGCTTTTCCCTCCTCGCCTTGGCTGTTATCAGCCCTCATGGCAGCGAGATTATCCCTATGGCTAAACTCTAATCCCTCATCCCATTTGCTTATCCATTCCACCCCTTGCCTGTGCTACATCCAGGTGTTGTCGAGCAAGTGCCCAGGCCAAAACTGTGCCAGGGACCAGGAGAAACACTCCAACTTGCTGTGCACGAGTGTTTAGGCCCATACCTCATTCCCATCGCTCCTCTGGCTTCTCCATGGCTGCTTCCCGGGGCCTCGCTGCAGCCTGAGGCTGGAGCCAGATGCTGAGTGCTACCACAGTATCTCCACAATGGCATTGCTGGGACACCTGGGTCACGGAGGCAGAGGGATGCACCTTGCAGTAATGGGGAGGAGGGGGGAATGGGACCATTGTTGAGATAGGAATAGTAAATCCATTAATCTTTAGGAATACAATTCACTGTGCAAAACAGAAAAGGAAAAGAGACACCTCATTTGTTATCAGGTGCATTGTGAGAGTCAGGTTCTTTAATTATCTCACCAAATTCTACAGCCCATTCATCAAGTTGCCACCACCAACCCGCCGAGATTGCCACCCACATACCATCTGGGGAGCGCTGCGGAGGGAGCCGAGGCTTAGCCAGCCCCCGCCGGGGACACGTGGCACACTGCATTACACACACGCTGCTGGGATGGCTCCTCACCCTTGCCATGGGACCTAGGCGTCTTCAGGAAGCTGGACTCGTGTCGGGGAATGCCCTGGGGTGTCAGAAAGTGGTGCCTTCTCCCTGAGATGATATTTAGCTTCCTGGAAGCCTGGTGTGCATACGACACTGAGCAACCCAGCATGGCCCAGGGTGTTGCTGCCTATGCAGAAAGAAGGCAGCCACCCTGGGGAGCTGGTCGTGGCCCCTGTGGGAGAGATTTAATTACTCTCCTGAGAAGTAACTTCATTAGGCACTGCCTTGTGCTCCTGTGTCTCAGCGGTGTCTATGGGATGAAGGAATCCCCTCCTGCAAGCCCTTCTCCTCAGCTGGAACAAAGCCTAGGACATGCACGTGCTGGGGCTGGCATGGCTGGAAGTCCCCACGGCTCCAAGTGCTTGGGTTTGCCTTCATCTTGGCTGAGCTCCTTGGGAAGCCCCTTCTATGGTGGTGCTGTAGCTCCGAGCTGTCAGCCTGGGAGATGGAGAGGACTAAGGGGGGGCGGAAAGACGTGCCTAGCTTCTCTCCTGAGTTCTCTATGAAATCCATCACAGGGGGTGGAAATATCCCTATGAAGGTGCCATGCCAGCCAGAGTACAGGAGAGCATCCTCTCTGGCCGTCTTCCCATTTCCAACCTACCTCCATGGATGTGACTCCTCAGAAGAACTGAGGGTCATTCTGGCACGGTTCTGCCTCCTTTTTCCCTCCTTCCTGTTTGTAGTTCTTCCTCTCAGTGAACCTCAAAATGCCTGAGAGGTGTCCAGCTCTCAGAGGAAACCCCAGGCAGCATCGTGCTATTGGGACGATCTTGGTGGGAACTTATGACTAGCCTGGATGGACTTTGGCAGAAGAGAAGAGAAAGTCCACAGCAGCAGGCATATGATCAGGAAAGGGAAAGAGCAGGCAGGTCTGCTCCTCAGACATGACTTCATGGGAGAACTGAGACCTCTCTGGGATACAGAACCAGCTGCTAAAAGCAGAGGACAGCTAGGCCTCTGCTGCCAGACTCTGCCTTTTTTGGGTGATGCTGGTATGAATGAAATCTCCATTTAAAAAAATAGGAAGGTGGGAGGTGCCCCAGAGCCTGGACACGTGTGTGTGCATGGCAGAGGAGTTTCCCAAAGAAGCCAGACTTCTGTTCCTCCGTGCTCTGCTGCTGCCATCCAGAGCCACCCGGAAAGCGCGATTGAGCGTCTCCCAGCGAGCGCCCATGTCCCTGGCCGTGGAGGAAGGGTCCAGGGAGCTGATCTGGGTGCTCTCGGGATGGGCTGGCCCTGCACAGGGCTAGGCTGGTCTTCTGGCCGCCCGCCACCTTCCCACGAACCTCGTGTGAGGAAAGCCAGTTCCGGCCCATCTGCAGTCCAGATCAGCTCCGGTGAATAATAACCGAGTGGGAGGGAAGGCAGACGTCTCCCTGCTCTCCCCGCCAGCACGGAGAAGGGAACAGACTATCCTGGGATCGCAGATGCAGCGGCACGATGCAGGGCTGAGCGTGGGGTGCGCTTAACCCTGCAGCAACCAGCGCAAGCAAACCCCTGGCAGGGGATGCCGGCCGTGCCGGTGCCCGTGGCCAGGACTGCAGAGGGAAGTCTCCTGCTCTGTGCACCTCCAAGAAGAGAGCGTGCTGACGGCTGCCAGCGATGCTGCGGGAGGTCACGCCGGGACATGGGGCTGGGCCATCTCCCCAGGCCTGCAGACCTTTGACTCCGCTGCTGTTCTTCGGCTGAAGACGCTTCTGCGGATGTGTGGGCCACAGAAGTAAAAGCATTGCAAATGCCCTTAGCAAACCCTTCCTTTAGTGCGGAATCTTGAGCAGAAGCAACCTTACAAAGGTCAAGAGCAGCCAGCACGGGGAGAGATGTTTAGGCAGCCCTGTCATTCAAAGCACCTCCTTTTTCCCCCAAGGTGCCGAGCAAGTTTATTTTAAGGCCTGACAGAAAACAAAGATTCCCCTGTGCGATGTGCAGCAACATCACGGTTGCCGAGCCAGCCCCAACACTGTGGGTGACCCTGAAGAAGCAGTGGGACAATTCCCCTTCGAGGCGCTGATGCTCCCTCTTCATCACCCCCTCGCTACCATCCTTGCTCCTGGCCACCTTCTCGTTGCCTCTCCTGCCTCTGGGACAGTGTCTGGTGTTGCCATGTGACAGGCAATCCAGGCAGGACCTTGGCCATCTCCTTGAACAGCTCTCTGGGCTGTGACATGCCAAGCAGGTGGCTCCTAGCCAGGCCCAGTCGCTGTGGGTCTGGGATGGAGAGGCAGCGAGATACAGAAGCCAAGTGTCTTTTTCTGTGAATATTTGTTCTTTTCTCTTCTTTTTTGGTCAAACGAAAACATTTCTGCAGGGAATGACTGTGACTGATTACATTTGTCAGGGTTTTTATCAAGCAATTGAAAGAGCTGGAGATTTTTTCAAAACCAAATAAGTGAAATATTTTGGCTGGTCAAAATTGTTTCCAGTAAAAATCCCCAGAAAAATGCGGAGAGAAATCGCTGTGGAAAATTTGCAGTGAAAATTGAAATGTGTTTTTCCAAGGGAAAACAGCCACGGGGAGAATAAAATTCCGAGCAACATTGCCGGCAGTCTCCTGGGCGATGAAAATGCTGCCTAGAAAGCATCAGCCCTGCGAGAGCACCGCAGCATCGGTGCTGACGCCTCGCCTGCATCCCGAGGCGGCACAAGCCCTGCTGCTCCGGGAGCGCGGCGGGGCAACGTGGGCACGGAGGGTGTTGTTTTCAGCCTCACTTAACTGGAAAATGGCTTCGCAGATTTCGCTCCCGTTTTGCACAAAATGTCACCTTTAGGCCAAAACTAAGCGGGGAGGATTTCAGCCTGAGCGTGCCGTGCGTGGCTGGAGGGCTCTCCCATGAGCTGCGCGGGGAAGGGGAGCGCGGGGAGGCAACGGGGTGAAATGCAGCCTTGGAGGGCACAGAGGTGTGAGCAGTTTTACACGGGGAGCCCATCGCCCCTGGGCTCGGTACTGGGAGCCATGAGATCCCTCAGGGATCCCTGTAGGATGCATGCTGTAGGAAAAGTCAGGAAGTTCTGCAGGGATGGGGTTTGCAGAAGCTGGGACATTGTCTCCAAAGAAATTCCGAAAACTGCAAAGGGAGGAATGGGCTTTGGTACCCTTTTCTTGCCAGACCCTGTCGGGTACAACAGTAGCAAAGAGGAGGCTTTGTTCTCAAAGCCTGTGCAGGCAGGGAATATGTGTTCAAACTGATGCCTATTTAGTGGAAAGAGACATACGGAATTGAGGTTTGGTCCCCTTCTCTGTCTTCTAGGCTCCACTAACTGATTTGCCCCCTGAAAAGAGGGAGAAAACACATTTTCCAAACAGCCACTTTGCCAGGGATGGTTCTTGGGGCTTCAAGGAGTGTTTACTACAAAGCAGGAGCCTTTCAGTAGAAAAGCTGGAGAAGTCCCCCCTCCTGGATGCCACGCGTGTTGCTGGAGCTTCATCAGCATCTGGAGCTCAGGGAAGCCTGGCAGTCCGGTTGGGTGGCTGAGACCTGCCCAGGGTAACCTGCATCTCCCCACCGCACGGATGTGACATTCCCTAGGGGCCCTATGACACCCCACCACGTGGATATGACATGACATGGGGACCCCACCATGTGTCAGAGTCAGATGCAAACCCAAGGGACACACCACATACCAAGAGCCACCCCTAAGGAGCTGGGGGCAGGACTAGTGGCTTTGTAGAGCCCATGGAGATGGGAGATTGTGGTTTGTGAACCCTGGACTTGTGGCACATTTCCCATTGCTTCTAATGCTGTCCTGGCAGCTTCGTGTGGCCATGAAGAGCCTCCTTCTCTTTACCCGCTGTGCACACCCAGCATGGCCCAGCACAGCCTGAGCCTTGACCATCGAGCTGACTGAGCTCTGTGCTGAATGAGCTGGACTCTCAGGCTAAAAATATCTCAAGACCATGCGAAACACAAGGTGGATATTAATGCATATGCAAATAGTCCCTGGCAAAGCTGGCAGAGACGTCCTGCCCAGCCATTCTTACCTTGAATTTGCAATGTACAAGTTTTTAACATCTGCTGCTCGGTGCAATTTGTTAGGCGTTGCAGCAGTGAAAAGCCAGGTGGCTGCCACACTCGCTGCAGGGCTTATCCCCTTCTCACACCTCCTGCAAGACCGGCAGCTCTCCCGTGTGCCCTGCCACATTCCTCGCCCCTCCGTGCACCAGTGGGATGGAGCCCTTCACGCTTCTCCTCGCTGACCCTGCAGCAGCTCCGGGCTCCGGGAAGAGCAATTGCAGGGGGGATGCAAACAGAGCTGCAGAAGAGTCTGGCAGCAAGGGGCTGCGGATTCGCTAATGGATCATCGCTGGGTTGAGCTTGGTTGGGGAAGCTCCCGATAGGGCAAAGAGAAGTATACAGATCTGGCAAGCGCTGATCGCCTTTCCCAGCATCACTGTGTTCCCTTGATCCTTATCTTGGTACAAAGAGGCAGCTCAGGGCATTCGAGGGGGGGTCCATTCTACTCTCTCATTTAGTGTCACTGTGGGTAAGATCAGTTCCCCTCTGCTCCCTTGCAGGGTCTCTGCGCCCCGCTGGTGCTCGCCCTACCCAAACCACCCACATAGGAGGGGAAACAAGAGAGGCACGGCTTGTGTTTCGGAGCGCAGCTCATCCTGCACGGCACACTGCACCCGCCAGAGTCCGGGGCGGCTTGACTGGTCCAGAAACGCCAGTCCTAAAGTGGGGAAAGCAGCTGTTTCCAACAAGCTGGGTTCTCCACCCCTGAAATGCCTCTGCAGCCCGTGCCCCTGAGAAAAAGCCATTTGCCATCTCTGTTGAAACACTGTGCATGTCAGATGTACTGCTCCTGCGGGCACAGCAATAGTCAAGAAGAGCCAGAGCACTCCACGGGCAGAGAGAGTCATGTGAAAAATGCTCTCGTTCCCTCTTAAGATGCTTGGAAGCAGCCTGAGGGCTTTAGCACTGTGCCGCTTTGGTTTAAGTTTCTCTAATGAGGTTTGCCTTCTATTACTGTCAGGGAACATTTTTCATTGTTGAAGCCACTGTAAATGCAAAGCCTTAAAAATGAGTTTCCATTTCAGATCTGACAGCTCAGCTGCTAATGTAAAATAGAGAAAAACCACAGATCAGGCTGCCTTTTAGTGCAATTAGCCCTCCAAATGGAGCAATTTACATTGGCACACTTGTGTATCTTCCTGCAGAAAAAAACTCATTACTTAAGCTCAGACCTTTATGAACAGAAATGAGGGGAAGAGAGAAAAAACACACCAGGGACCAGAGCTCTGGGAGACGCGCTCTCGCCCTAGCGCTGCCACGCTGCTCGGCGTGCGCGCGCGCGCTGCTAAGCCGGGGGATTTGTCAAAGAGCACAGGGGTGCCTCAACATGTCCCGGGAGCGTGCAGCACGCGCGTCTCCGGATGCACTTCCCGGCGCCCGGTACTGGTGCTCCCACCGGCCCTCGTGCAACGCAGGCGCTCGCCGCGGCGCACGCCGCCGTGCACCCCGTCACAGCGCGCGGGCAGGGGCTCTGCCGTGCGGGGGCATTTGTCAGCGCGCAGCAGTTCGTGTGCTCCCGGTGCCAACTGCTCCTCCATTCTTCACCTGCCAGCAGTGTTTACAAATTAGAGGCTCTCATCAATTTTTCAGCTCCTGCAAAAGCCTGCAGCTCCCCGAAGCCATCGGCCTTTCCGGCACGTGCAAGGAGGGACTGGGCAGTGCAGGCACTGCTGGCCACGACGTGGAGCCCCCCGGAATGACCCTGGCGCATTGCTGTTTGCTGGCCAGCACCTGCCCAGTCTCCTCACTCCGTTCCTGCATCGTTTATATGCGCCCAAGGCCACAGGCCCGTGTCCTTACTACCTCTTGGAATAAAACAAGGTTTCTTCGAGGCCTCGCAGCTCTGATTCACGCGTTGCTCTGTGTCCTCCTTCCTGGCCCGTCCAGTGGCTCGATCCAGCAGCTCCGTGCGCCGTCGCTGAGGGATGCGCGGCAAGAGCAGACCTTGAAACGCAACCGAGGCGGCGCGCAATCCAGAGATACCTCTGAGCATTTATTAATACTATTTACAAGGACGAAATCCGGCTGCCTTGGGAGAAGGAGACGAGCAGGGAATAAGCGGAGGAGCCCGTCCCCGGAGCAGGCTGGGGATTGGGTGTCCTCAGGCGGCCGGCTCGGCGGCAGAGATAGGGGAGAGCCTTTGCCGGGCTGAAGCTGGTTCAGCAACGCCGTGCAGGCTGCCCAGGGGCACGTGGTGCCGCGGCTGCAAGCGGCAAGAAATTGGCATTAGCTGAGAGGCTTATGAACTGCTTTGAACTCGGGGAGGGCCGGGCTGCGGCGAGGCGCTCGCCGCCCCGCTGGCCCCCCAGGCACGTGCTTTTGGGTGCCGGGACCGATGCACTGCAGTGCACTGCGGTTGTCCAGCTGTGGTTTGCTGTGGTGGATTGGGGTGCTCCAAGCCCGCCATGCATACGGGTCACATAGTGACCGTGATCTCCCAGCTCCTCTCCCCACCATCCCCTGCGCTTCCCTGGCCTTGGAAGAGGCTGAGCTTGTCCCCTATCTGATGGGTGTGACCTGAGCCAGATCAGAACCGCTGTGCTTCTTGTCCTCATCTCCATCTCTATAGCCCAGATCCACTTGGGTAGCAAATGGCTAAAGTCCCCCAGCTGCTGGAGGGTACCACGTAAGGGACAGGTGATGGCCCCATGGTTCATAATCAAGGGGAGATAATCCCAGAGGATGCCCTATTCCATCCAATCTGTCCCGCATTCAGGGAGTGATCCTGACAGGCTGGTACGACTTGTCTCCCACAAAGCCATGCTTATTGCCGTTAGTTGCGTTATCTCTGCCCAGCTCCTCAGCAATCAAGTCCTGCATAAGCTGTTCCTTGACACTGCCTGGGATGGATGTCAGGCCGACCTTTTCAAACACGAGCATGACATTAGCCTGCCTCCACTCTACGGAAACTTCCCTGCTCCTCCTCCACTCGTTGAGCAGCTACGTTAGCAGGATGCAGAGCTTCCCAGCCAGCTCTTCCCAACCTTGCCTCCATAAATCCTCCATAATTCCCCCTGGCAGAAAACATCACATCGTTCTGCATGACTAAGACCCCGCGGTAGAGCAAGGCAGGTGGAGAGCATGTGGAGAGCCCTGGCTGAAGCCCCAGCATCGCTGCTGCGCAGGGCAGCACCACGCTTGGGCTGCTCCAGTCATCTCAAGACCCCTTCCCGTTGTCTCCCCACTTGCTTTGCTCCTCTGCCAGGTTCAAAACGACCGGCTTCCCATTCTCCCGATTGGTATGTGTTGCTGCTTTCATTTTGTACAGCTGGTTTCACTTTTGTCTAAAGCTGCCCGCTTTTCTTAACTGTTCTCAGCTCTCCTGATTGAGGAATTGTCTCTCTGGGTAGCGGGTAAAGTATTCTTCACAGCTCGGGATTATGATTCAAATTTTTCAGCTTAAATGTGGTCTTCCAGCTGATTCAGCTCATAATTGTCTCCAGCTTGTGGAGCTGTCCCTCTCAATGCCTCAGGCACGTACGGCACAGGGGGGCGGGCGGGGGGCTCCATTCCAGCCATGCCATGATCACTCGCACCTGAGCATCCACCGCTTTTTAGCTCCGAGATCAATTCCTCTTTATCTGCCAAGATCTGTCTGATACAGCATTCTCTGCACTGGAGGAAAGTCTCTTTTTGATTTAAGATATTGATGTCTTTTATGAATCCCAAATCCCTTTGGGTACCAGCAGTGTAAGACGTCCACATGAGACGAGGTTTGAAGTACTCTGGTGCCCTCCTTCCCTCATCTTGCAAGGAGCGTTTAAAGAACTGGGTCACCCAGCACCGGGTGCTCCTGACTTTGCTGTCTGCAGAGAGGTGTCTATTTGCTGTACTCAGGGTGCACCCGCCTGGGCAGAAGGAGGTGGAAAGAGAGGTGTGAGATAGGGAGAGGGCCCAGCAGGAGCAGCTCAGGGTTTGCTGGAAACCCATAGGCAGAGCTGCCTCCATCATTAGGTCAGGCCAGAGGGAGGTGGCCTCCGGTTGGGAGCTGCTGACCCTCTGCTCGTCGGCCTGGGCATCAGCACCAAGAGCTACGTGGCCCCAGCTCATGGGGGAATAAGGTCTATCAGGTCTACCCATACAGCTCTCCTTGCTGGTGGCTCTCAAAGCACAGCAGATCACTGCCTTCTCCCACCCCTCCTGAGCAGTCACTCATGTCTTGGTGTTGCTGAGCCCCGACTCATGCCAGGCGTGGTCCAGAGGGTCCTGCATGGAGCCCCAGCCCAGGGATGTGCTGCTCTAGGAGATGGACCCCTTCCTGGACCCAGCCTGCGGCGGTGGCACTGGCACTACCTCCCTTCCAGCCCCAGAGCCCCCATTCCCAGCACCAGTGTCAGGGGACTCTCCCAAGTGCCATCGGGGGAGGACAGGTCATTTATGCTCTTCATGTGCTCAGAGCTACTCACTGGAGAAAGCTCCAGGAAAGCTGCTCTCTGGTGAGGCAGGTGGACATAGGCACCAGAGTGGGACCAAAAGGGGCTCGTTGCTCATTCCCGCATAGGAAGCTGGCCAGCTTCACCTTGTTGATGCTGGCTCTCTGCCCCCACATGGGTCCTCCTCTCCTCCAGCACCCTGTGAGCTCCCGTTGCCTGTGGTTACTGACGGATCCCTGCTGCAGGCTCTTCAGCCTGTGTTTTGTTTATTTCATTTTCTTTTCATTTTTTCCTTTCCTTTTGCAAATCCATCTGTTTTTCGGCGGCCTCCCCAGGGCTGCACTGGCTTGCTCGTGTGCTGCAGCTGTGTGTCTCAGCTCGGCCTCCTCCGGCCAGCGCTGCTGCATGGATGCTACCCAACTCCTTGCATCTCCCGGCCCTTCTCTGCCATGAAAAAGCCCTCCCAGGAGGCCTCCTCTGCCCTGCATCCTTGGTCCCAGACCTTCTGGGGAGCGAGGCAATCCCTTTCCCAGCTTGGAATGGTGCAGGGGACGAGGTAGCCAGGCTGTAGGAGCAACGGAGGCAGGTGCAGCCGGTGCAGCGCTGGCAGGAGCACGCGTGCATGTCTGTGCATGATGGGGCTGGCGGGCTCTGGAAAGTGCTGCCGATGCCTCCTTCATTATTTATGAAAGCATCTCCAGCAGTGAGAAGCTCCTCACACCCCTGCCTGTGAGGGGGCTGGGAACACAATGGGGTGAGCGGCTCTGGCCCCTGACCACCCTGACAAGCTTGCAAGGATCCGGGCAGGGTGCAAGGCAGGAGGGGGCTGGAGATGGGGCACAGGGTCCAGGCTGGGGCTGGGATAATTTGGAAGGAGGGAACCTGCTGGTTTCCCCATATGGAGCTGGCTGAGGATGGATCGGTCCTGCTCCTGGCACCAAAACTGTGAATACAGAGCTAAAACCAATTCCATGTACAACGCGAAGAGCGGCTGCATTTTTCATGAGCCAGATGACTACAAACAAAACAAGCCTTTTCCAAACGGGGGGAATTGCTGGGCCCATGTTCTGCTGTTGCTGGTCACGGTCACTAAGCAAACGAGAGAGGAGCCGATTTGACAGGCCATCATGTTCCCGCGCCGCAGCGACAGGATCCCTCCTTGCTTCCCAGCCTCCAGCCAGCTTTTCACACTGGCAGCCGGGAGAGGCGAGGGCTGCCGGCTCCCCCGGGATGCAGCGGGGCCACCGATACCAACATGCTGGTAAACAGCTGGCGATGTGGGACCTGGCTTGGCGCTTGGTGCTCCCCGCTCGCCATCCGACTCCGTGGGCAGGTCTCCCCAGCCTGACTCCTAGGGATGGGTGCTGAGGTCTTCCTCTTTCCTTGCAGGAATCAGTTGCAGTTCAGCGAGCACCGTGCTCTCCTCTGCAGTCTGACTGCTCTGAGGAGCACCTCATCTGTCTGAGATCCTGGGTCAGTGGAATGGCCCAAACAGCATCTTCCTGCCAGGAGGATGCGGAGGGCAGTGCTGCCCAGTTGTTGGGAGAGCAGTGGGAATGCCACAGCAGCACCAAGCCCCCAGTCCTCCAGCAGCCCTACTTGTTGTTGCTCATTATTTCTCAAGCCAATTGATAAAAAAACAGCGATTATCTCCCAACAGGCATCATGGAAACAGAGCATTACACAAGCCCAAGGGCACACAGGCTGTGGGGTGGCTCAGCCGGCAGGTGCCTCATGGCCCGTGCCGGCTGGCAGGGAATGGCACATCCGTGCTTGGTGCCCACCTGATCTTTGCATGTGCTGGCGGCCGCGGGCATCCCTGCACCACTGAAGTTGCACCCATGCAACCATGCAGCGACGCGGGCATCCCTTGGCCGAGGCACGGGGAGACCCTGCAAACATCCCCCAGGCGATCTGCTGCGGTCCAGGCCCCTTCTGCCTGGAGCAGCAGAGCTCTGCGGAGATGTCCTCTGGCTCTAGTCACTCCTGAGTCCGGCCGTGACTTCTCCCACCAGAGCCCAGCATCCAAAAATGTCTCTCCGGTGCCTGAGCTGAGCACAGGGACAGCAAGCGAGGCCGCGCGCTGCGCCACGAGGTCAGTGGTTATGAGTAATCGAGCTTCCGACGCATCCACCAGCTTCCAGGCCTTTGATTTTGGTGCCGTCTAGACGGGAGCACATATCAAAGCACAGAAGCTAAGTGCATTTGTGAGAGGGACCTGAAGAGAGCATGCAACACACCCCCTGCTCCTCCAGCGCTGGCCTCAAAGGGCTTTCAGCTCAGAAACTAATGAGCAGGTTCCCTAAGGCCTTCTGGAAATGCGTCCTGAGCATCACATAAAGTGCTGGGAGCCTGGGAAGGGCCTGGCAGGTTATTTTTTTCCTGCAGAACAGGGATTTTAAGCACAGGTCTCCAGGATGTCGCTGAGTGAGGTGTTCTACTGGTCCATCAGGACCAGGTGTCCCGGAGCACGCAGCTCCAGAGGGAGGGCATGGGCTGTGTTGGTGGTGGCGGCTGGGCTTTGCGCCTGGTTCTGCAACCTGTGCAAAGAGGTTGTCACAGTCTGTGCCACTGGGTCGCACCGCCTCATTCCACTGCTTTATTGAAAGCAATATCTGAATCAATATTTTAATGATAAATAGATACAGGGCCACAGAGGCAGCAGTGAGTGATGGGGCCCTGCTGGCGCCTGTCGCTGATGCCCCGTCTATCATCCACGTGGTGCCAGCCCCTGATATATGCCCGTCGTACGTCTCAGGGAAAGAGACATGCTCAATGCCTGCCAGTGAGGCGGGCGAGGAGAGCGGTGAGCTGGATGCAGGAGCAAGTGGAGATGCTTGGCCAGACGGTGGGGATGGTGCCCGAGCGAGGCTCTTGATGGCAGCAAATGCTGGAGTACAGCGGGGTGCCAGCTTAGCTCGTTGCCAGCACGTTTGTGCCCTGCAGGAGCCTCCTGGGGATCGAGGCACCATGTCCAGGCCGGGCTGCGGCAGATCCGTGTGGGATCTCAGCAACAAGCGGGTCACTTGGCACCCGTTCGGAGGGAAATGGAGCTGCCCGAGTGGCAGTAAATAGTTCAAGGCGCTAAGCGCGGAGCGGGAGGCAGAGATAAGGGGCAGAGCTGGAGAAGCAAGCGCTGCTGGATTAGCTGCCTCCAGCTCCGGGGACTCTCGCCAGCTCTGCAGCGTTTCCTGCGGGTGCAGTGGTCCCTTGGGCGCTGTATTGGCAGCGATCCCCCAGCGGGGCTTTGCTTGTCCCCTTGCATCTTCGTGCCGCTGCCCGGCCCCAAACCAGCGTGTGCCCCTTGCCTATTGCCTGGCCCTGTTTCGCTGCTCCCTCCTGCGCTTCATAAATGTCAACTTTCTTTTTCCCCCCTTACAAAGAAATTTCGTGGTAATGACTCTTTGTGCCGCTTCTAAATCCCCAATTACATAAGGAGCAGCAGCACAAAGCCATTCCCTTTGGTGGAAATCTCCGCGTAATCCCTTTTCCAGAGCAGCAGCCCGCCAGTGACACGCTTCTAACTCTTTGTTTGTTCTTTTGGATCAAATCTAACTGATTGCCGTGACTAATTAACTTTCCCTTTCTTCGGGCCTCTGTTGTCTTAATTAATTTCGCAAATACTTCATTCCCAGCTCCCAGCCAAAAGCCTCGGCGGTGCAAATAACCAGCGCGAAGCCGAGTGGCAACGTCGGCATCTGTGTCTCCGTCAGGGTCTCACCCTGTGCCAGTGCTTGAGGCTGGGCCGCCTGTGCTGACCTTGTGGAAAGCATGATTTCCTCAGGGAAATATCCAAGTGCGCTTGGCAGGCACCAGGTCAACCCCGTGCATGGGGCTGCGGCATCCCTGCTGCTGCCCTGGAGGGCAGGAAGGGATGGGAGATAAGAGTCTCTAAGAGGTGACCTGCACCCAGCTCTGGGTTCTGCATCCCAGAGCTCCACGCAGCACTGGAGCAGGGATGGGGCCTGGGTGCTGAGCTCCGACACCTCTCTGCTGAGCCTTGCCAAGCAGAGATTTTGGGAAGCGCAGGGCACTTTGAGAGGAGTTTTGGGGGTTCCAGGTTCACGCCTCCAAACCATGGGAATTTTTGGCATGGCTGAAAAGGTTTTCTCTGGCTGGCACACCTTTCCTTTGGCCTCTTCCAGGGAGGCAGCTGGACTGGTCTAGCTGAAACTTCCCCCAGAACTCCTATCCTGAGTTATTGCCCAAGAATGGAGAGTTTCAGCCCACACAGAGTGAAGTCTGGTGAAGCCCAGCTGGGAGACAGAGCACTGGTTTGGTGAGAGCTTGTCCCCACATCCTGCCTGACAGAACTTGGTTCAGGGCGGAAAGGAGACACTGCCCTTGCTGCCCTCCCTGGCTGCCACCCCAGGGCCTGGCATCCCAGGGACAGGTCACAGAGATTCCCTCATGGCCCATGAACAGGGAATTTGGCTTTGCAGTGATTGGTGCAGGGATCCTCTTCTCCTGGGATGGATGTGTGGCTATCTGTGGCTGTCCCTGTAGGCTATCATGTTTTTCTGGGGACACAGAGTGGGTTGAGATCAGCCTTAAAGTGCATCCTGTTGTTGTAGGGAGCACTGCACAATGGAGCTGAATATTCATGAACACAGTGAATTACATGGTGGGTACTGCTTTGTGTGAGCAGCAGTCTTTGAGATCCTATCTGCTTCTTCAGGCAGCCTGTTGTGTCTGTTATCAGTCTTTTGGCATCTCGGGTCTGCCCTGGATGAATAAGCATCAAAGATCATCCACTCAAAGGCACTTGGTTTGTGGAGAGCAGCAATAGATGCTTGTTGGAGATAATGTGGGGGCAGCCCTGGCCTCCAGCAGGGAAGGGGCATGCAGAGTGCCTGCAGACCCATGCGGAGGTCACTGATGGGCTTTTTTAGCCCAACTTATGTCTGACAGAGGGTCACCCTTGTCACCCTACGGGGCAGACTGGCAGTGTGGAGCTCTGCTCTGCAGGGCTCGGAGCAGCACAAGTCTTGAGTGAATCCTCTGGGACACAAACCCTTGAGACTGCCAACCACAGGCCAATGAAGCAGTGTGGATCTCCTGCGCTGGATGTGAAGATCGGCCTGCGCAGACATCAGGTGTTACTGGACCTCACAGCAGGTAGGACGGGGCTGTGAGGATGTCAGGTGCCAGAGGATCCCATTGGCTTGCGGGAATTGGCAGCAGGACACCCTTGGATAGGCTAGCATGGATGGTAGAACTTCAGCATCCTAAAGTCAATAGCAGCATTAACCAGGGAAATTGGAGGGTGGGAGGCATAAAGCTGTGAATCTGCTTTAGAGAAGCAACCCTGCTTGCCAGCAAGACCTTTGGTAGCAAATGAGAACTGGAAGAAATCCAGGAGGTTGGAGGGGATGCTGAGGAGGTAGCCCCTCACCCCAGCAAGTTCTGTGATATCTGAGAGATCTGTGCTTTGGAAAGCACAAGGCATTACTGGAATAGAAGCTGGCTTGGTTTTAAGGCTGCCAGGAGAAATCAGATCCCTTGCAGAGTGTGGATTGAAATCCATTTGCAATTAAGTAAAGGCAATGCTGCTGCGTTTCCTCCCGGACTAGCCAGCCCTTGCAAAGCAGGGAGTGCAATCGCTGGCAACCATGTCAAGCCCTGTGGCTGTGGTTCACCTGAAGCAGCGCCTACGCCTTGCCTCATGAGCACTAAGAAATGTTTGTCTGCTCGCAGGAAACTTGTTTCTCAGTCACAGCGCTTGTAGCTAAAAAGCTTGTATAGACAAACAGAAGGGTACTTGGCCTTCAGGGACGGCGCTTCACCCAAGGCTGGCCTACCAGCAAATGGGGGGTAGAGCTTCAGAGGAAAGAGCTAAGAGCAAATTTGAAAAGATTTGGTCTCTCTTTGCAGAAACCTTTGATTAAACCCTGGCAGCTGGGACTGAGCTGGTGCTTGTTGCCCTGGCCTCACACCCCCTGCTACTTCTTCATCTCTTTCTCCCGACTTTTCTTCTTTTCTCTTTCTGCTTTTACTTTGGAAAGGAGTGGATCAATAAATAAATAAACCAACACAAGTGTTATTTCTGTGGTGAGAGCCTCCTTGAAGTTCATCAGAAATAACAATTCCAACCAGTTGAGCATATGTAAGCAGGGAGAAGGGATGCGATTATCCCCCAGGGACAAGCACAAGTGCAACATGTTGGGCCTGTTTTGGAGGGCAGCAGACTGACAGCTTAACAACAGTGTTTGAGCTCTTACTCAGTGGCTTGAGGATTTTGACATGAAAGGGACACCAGTCAAAAGAACGCAAGGATCATCTTCCAGGATTAAATGCCCTTGTCACTAACTCAACAGAACATGGCATTATTTTGAAGGGACAGGCCGTGCTAGGGAGTTTACAGCAGATTAAGCCTGAATTTCCAGGGGATATTTGGTGGATAAATCTGGTGCAGGTTGTATCAAGATTTTAAGAGTGATGGGTGACTGAGGACAAGTCCTGAGACAACCCGTCCCCAGGAGAGGGGACAAGGATCTGCTTGGCCCTTCAGGGATCCTGGGCAATTGTTCTGCCATGCAAAGGAGTAAGTCGTTCCCAAATTGGTCCAAGTCCTTCTCCAGAGGATAGGTGAATTCAAAGTGTAAAGTTTGCTCAACTGGTGTAAAAAGTTGTGATTTAATGTCTCTCATCCTGGGGCTTGACTGCACTCTAAAGGTCCCCAAATTGCCATCTGGAAGACTCTCTAAAGGAAACACTCCTGCAGACATCCTCAGGCCAGAAGAGGTCAGATCTTAACAAAGCCACATACAGCAAAAGTTATCTGGATACATCCCCGAGATGTCCCCCATGTCCCACCATCCGGACAGTGTTGCCCTCTAGATCCTCAGGTCCAAGAAGAGCTTTCAGACTGGGGCCAGAGGAAGGCAGCCTGAGGGGAATGAACAGAAACAGACAGAGAGGAGAAGTGTGGGAGTCAGAATAAACCTGGACAGGTCCCTCACGGCCTGTGTCACGCTAGTGCTGTCACAGATATGCTCTAATGGTGTTTGGTTTAGTGAGCAGAAGGTTTAAGCACGGAGCTTCCAGGAGAACGTGCTGCAGGGCTGCAGGGTCCTGTGTCTGCCGGGACAAACACCACATGCAGGGCTGCCTCCGAAGACCCACGAGGAAGGGGTTTGTGTCCTGGGACAAGGCAGGAATACGGGATGTCCCTGTGTGCGAACTGCTAAATCAGCTCATCTCCAGGCAGTGCACGTGTCTAGGAGAGCTCGGCCTGCATTTGGGCTGTAGGATAAAGAAAATCCAGGCCAGTCTTGCATGGATATTAAGAGAGTAATCTAAGAGTTATTGGCTATGGGTCAACAGCACTAGCAGTGGCTGAGAAGAATGAAACCCTGCAAGCAGAAAAGCTGGAGTTTCTCCCTCTGAAGCAGCCTGCATCTGATAAATGTTGTGACTTCCTCTGCCACACACGATCTTTCATGGTTTACAGCAATAACAGCTCACTGACCTATCTCTTCACCTCAGCAAAGCTGAGTGCCACAGCACAGTGTGCGGATGGGTTGCAGGCTTAGCTGGCTTTAATATCCAAGTTAAGTATCATTTGGGGAAATCTAACGTGGGGACAGGTGCTCCATCCAGAGCACTGTTCAATATGGAAGATACACCAGGATATATTGCAGAGGGAATATTTGTGTTGTCTTCCAGTCATCATGGGTAGAAGGAAAGAGCAAGATGTCTTGGTGAGCAGCTATTACTGCCAGTTAGTTGACAAGAAAAGACTTTTCCATGTGTATTAAGTCTACCCCATAGACTACTACATGAGAAGACATGTTGGCAGCTTGAAGGAGAGTTACAACAATTGCTAAAAGTCTTCCATGAGGGTTTTCACAGCTAAAAATTTAAATAAGGGGGCATGCCAAAAGGCAATATGAGCATTCTTGTGTCAGCCTTGAAATATTGGTTGTGGTTGGAAAAAGAGAGCATAGACCATGGGTAAATTAAATCAGAAAACTGGCTTCACCTGGAAAACACAAAAATCTCTGTGAATGGACAGTGGAGAGACAAGAGGAGATGTGTCTGGTAAGATGAAGATGCTGAGCACTGTGTCACTTGCGTCTGCACATGTGTCAAGCAGAGCCACTGCCGCCAATGGGAGCTTTGCTGTCACTGCTGGGAGCTGCTCTGGAGCTTCTCTCCTCCAGCTCGCTGCATCAACGCAGCAGCGCGGGAAGAGGGAATATCTCAAAGGCAATTGCTTCACTTGCTTTGTCCAAGCCTGCCATTCTGCCGGGAGATCAATCAGAGGGGTGGCAGGCAGGATCTTCAGTTATTGTGTTTTAAAATTTGCCTTCCCTCAGAGAAAGTCAATGTGACTGGGCCAGCAAGTTTCTAGATCACTCGTCCTGAAGTAACTTACTTCAGGAAGTGCAACAGACGTAGCATCACTCTCCTATCCTCCAAGCCACCTGTGTGGCAAAGTTCATGAGAAAGCCATCAAACAGGGAGAAAAAGAGTCAGAATCTCGGGAAAGAGATAGGAATAGATTTTCCAGTGCAATCATCACAGGTTACACCTGCATTCAGGGGGGTCTACAGGACCATCACTCCAGGGACTTCATCGATAAATGCTCGTGTCTGCTGATTGCTGCCTCCAAGGTGACTCCTGCTGGGTTGCTGCTGACTCCATTCCCAGAGGAACGGCGTCCCTGGAGAAACAAGGAATGCAAATAATCCTGGTCATCCTGTCCTTCAGATGCAGGGGAAGCTTCAATCCATTTCTGAGAGTAGATACAGGAGCTATAAAAAGCAGGACCTGCGAGATGTGAGAAGTAAATATAACCAGATTACACAGTATTCTTCCATTTTCCACACTCTGATAACAAGGGGGAAAAGCGACAGCATTTCATGCTGGCAAGAGATGCTGTCTGTGGCACAAACATCTTATCTGTGCCTCGGAAATGAGGATGTGGAACCTGGAAATGAGAAAACTGCCCATTAGGCTAATGTGACACTAAAGCTCCATGTTGCAGAGCCTGAAGTGCCAGCAGTGAGCCTGGAACCTGATAGCAATAGGGTGGAGAAGAAGGGCTGCCTGAACAACCCCTGCTCACTGGTGGGAGCCCACAGGTCTCCAGCTAATAGCCCAGAGACACGTCCTTGGTGTTGGCAATTTCACCCCACTACCAAGCACACCCCGCATTTGGGGTGCCCCGTGCCAGCTCCCCAAATCCTGCGAGCCTTTGCAAGATCACTGTTGTAGCAGTAAATGAAATGCTATTGCCCTATTACAGTGAGGATACTGTTCTAAATTGACTGTTTTATAGTCTTGGGTAATTTAATTTTTTTATTTAGTGAATGGCTTGCCATATGCCCACTGAGTGATACAGCTGGCTCATCTCAGAAGAGCTGTTTGAGAAGAGCTCCCATCTCTGGTCTAGAGGTTCCTGAGGTGCACAGCCAGCCCGTTGCTGTCTAGGATTCCAGTTTGATGCAGGAAATACCTGTGTGCTTGGGGAGACACTGCAAAGAGTCTTAGCCACAGCTCAAGTGAGACCAAGATGACGTGGTGGCCTGCAGGTGGATGGTCTGGCAGAGGGGCACAAGGCAAGGAAGAAGATGGTTGCAGCAAGGCAGCGTGCAACGCATGCAACGCTGAGATGTGCTGCTCTTGCTAGATGTGTGACACGGCACTGAGCCTGGGGCACTGGGGCAGAGTCTGTGTTTTGGGCTGTGCATGTTTAATAAAGCCCCTGGTTAGGCATTCAGCCTGGTTTATCTTCCCTCCAGCAGTTGCCACCCTCCCTTGGGGTGGCAGGGTCCCCTGAGGTTCCCAGGGAGCCAGGCGCAGCTAAAACACTATGGGAGGAGCAGGAGGATTTTCCAGCCTGCCACTGCTCCTCCGAAAACACGGGAGGGGTGGTGAGGAATGAAAACAGTGATGTGTGGAGACCCCCTGCAATAACAGAGATAAGTCTTGCTCAGCCTCACTGCACCACAGGGCTCTCCCTCCCAGTGACAAAGACTGTGATTCGGATCATTTTCTCCTAAATGGACTGGCTGTGTTTTTCCAAGTGGATCACATTCTGCCACTGACTGCCTGCAATCTCAGCAGGACCCTCTTGCTGTGCTCTCTATCCTCTTTGGTATTTTGATCTCTTCTCCAATTTAATTCCATCTTCAAACTTCAGCAATGTGTTATTTAGAAGCTGGGTGTCCTATTCACTGTAATGAATACTGGCTGTCAAAATAGCTCTTGTTTCTGCTTTTGAATCCTTTTCTTTAGTTTTCTGCAAAACTTTTTTTAAAATTATTTTTTTAATTTTTAAAAAAATTTTTTTTAATTATTACTTATCATTAAATGGGGAAATTCATCGTAGGCTCATTCCGTGGACAGCTCAGTAGTTCTTGTGCATGTTATGTGATGGGGCAGTTCATGGAGTGGTTTGACCTTGCTCCATCATGGGATGATGGAGACTAGGAGCGCTGGTTTGAAAGGGGCCTGGAAATCTACCAGTCACTGTAATCATTGCTGAACATCAAACAGAAAAATATTTTTCTTATATGGCTGACTCCATGTCTTGTATGTAAACAGAGAGTACATGGCACCTC
Source organism: Nothocercus julius (assembly GCA_013398735.1). Taxonomy (NCBI): domain Eukaryota; kingdom Metazoa; phylum Chordata; class Aves; order Tinamiformes; family Tinamidae; genus Nothocercus; species Nothocercus julius. The sequence goes on from VZSV01000116.1 coordinate 201,692, forward strand.
TTAGAATTTCACGGCAGGTATCAGAATTCCCAAGGGCTCGGTGGTCCAGTGTATTGCAAACCCAGACCTAACAAAAGATCCAATATCCAATAAGGTAGGCAGGACTCACTACTGATGCATCAATCTGCTTGTTCTCAGTTCTTTGCTGTGTGGGCAAGTGCCTGTTTGTAATGATCGTTGTTCTCCACGTGCACAGGAGGCCTGGCCTTTGCATGCTTCCATGGCCTTCGAGGCCTTTTGGTGGTGCCTTCTAAGTCAGAGAATAGCAAGTAGGGAGTAAAATCCTTGCCCTAAAACTGTGAGATCTTTCGCATTCAAAGCTATTTTTGAAAATACCTCGAGTTCTGTGAAAAAAATCAACCCCAGTCAATCCCAATCAACCAGCAAAACACTGATTTCACCCTGAAAGTACCTGTAGATCCCCTGTCACTGGTTCCTCTAGTTACTCCTTCTGTCAAGATTATTAAGAAAGATTAAACAAGGAAATCTAGAATGAGTTCCTGTCATTTCCCTGGCAATTCCTGCTCTTTATAATTGTCCTTTGTCCTCAGCTTTGAGGGTGGTTAGAGTCACTTTGCCAAGACTTTGCCAAGACAAACGTACTGGCTAGTTTGTGAGCAGTGACTTCCCTGTGGGGATGCAAATTTTATTGCTACGACATTTCCCACCCTGTGAGCAAAGCTATCGCAAAACTGCGGCTTTGCTGGTCAGGATGACTCTCCTGCTATCCATGTGTTCATCTTTGGGGCTGTCCAGAGAACAACACTGCCTTTCACTGGTGTTGTCCATAGAAGTTGCCTTTTATCTCTTATGTGGGAAGACAGAGCCTGTCCCTCCCAAACTCTCCTGCATTCACTTGGTCCCATTGCCTCAACACGTGCTGTCTGGTGGGACCTTTCTCAGCTAGAAAATAGAGCAGTCAGCCTCCCAGCCTGGGCAGCAGTTCTCTGCATTAGTCTCTAGCTCCAGAAATCATCTGCAGCCATGGGAGCAGGAGGGGAAATGTGGGAGATGGCTCTTCTTCCCTATTCCTATTGCGTCTGCTATGGGCATTGCTGTAGGCTCACGACCAGGCAGGTCTCCAACATCACTGATGCCCTGGTGGTTTTGCCTCCCCTCCATCCCCAGCCTCTGGCCACGAAGGGAGTTTCCAAGTACCTAGAGAGCTCTCTGGAGAGGCGAGGGAAAGGATGTCAGGACCCCATTCCTGCTTCCCCGCATCCCTGCAGTTGGAGTGCCAGGACAGTGCTGGGAAGCTGCAGCCGGCTCCTGGGCTCATTAAAGTGGAGAGTATGTGTGCCCCACTCCCTGCACATCGATCTGACAAATGAAGAGCCGCCGATGGTATTTGCTACCCTTTTAAGTGTTAAAATAACATTTTAGTGAAATATGAGCAGGTCAGAGCTGAGCTGCCCCCTTTCATCTCGCAGCTCAAAAGCAAGCTGGCTTGTGGAAGGGTGTCCTCGCACGTGTGGGTGTGCATGTTTGCGTATCTGTGGAAGATGTTCCCAGGTCCTAGGAGCAGATGCATATGTGTCTGTATGTGAGCAGTGCCCACATGTGTGTGGACCAGGAGGAGGAGTAGGTGCGCGTGTGCACATAGTTGTGCATGAATGCAGCGAGGACCATGTTGTGCATGGGAAAGCACAACGCCTGGCTGCAAGGGATGAGAAAAAAAACAGGCCCTTGTGCAAAGCTTGGCGTGTTGCACACGTTGACACACAGTGCAATGTGTGAAGATGTAGGTGCCATGGGCATGTCCTCTGTGCAGGGGTGAAAGACAGTGCAGCTTATGCATCAAAGCAATATCTCATGTGTGATGAGACCAAGGGCCAAAGCTAATGGCATTCCTGCTGCAGGACTAGTCTGTACAGGCACAGGGGTTTTGGCAGAGCTGAAGCTGCTCCTTGGACCCTTCTAGGTGCTCTCTTTGCAATTCCTCTATCAAAACATAGCGACTTGTATTGGGAATTGTCAGAATGTGATGGCATCATTTTTGTTCTCTGCTCCAACCAAAGGGGTGAAAGAATCCCCTGGGTGCTCACCCTCCAGCTGCTGTGATCCCTGGAAGGGAGATGAGGGATGAACGAAAGGGGAATGAAACCCCATGTGAAAAATGAGGGTTTTCAGCCTAGTTAAACTAATCCATAAGATGAATTGGACTGAAAAAAAAAATAAAAAAAAGGAAAATGCTCACTGGGCTGTGAAACAATATGGTGAAAACTGGAGTGTTTCTGTGACAACTCTTCTTGATAGAGTCCTGTGTGTTAGGGGGAGAAGGGCTGGTGTTAGCGTTTCTATCAGGTGTCTGGGGCTCCTGGGGCATCCTGCCCTGCTTAAGTGAGAGTTCGACTCTCCTTATCCGTGTCTTGTAGTCCTTTCCTGCCTAAAGGAGGGAGCCGGCTGCTGAGGGAACTCCTGCGGTGACTGCAAGGGGTGATGCCCTCTCTCATGACATTGCAAGCCATCCCTGGGGACTGTCTAGAGCTACCTAGCACATCCTTCCCCTGCCCATCTCATCTCATGGCCCTTTGGTTTTCCTTCCTTTCCCTGATGTTCTCCATCTGCAGCACAGTGGCTGTTCGTGTAGCTGTGCATCTCCTTTCTCTAGAGAACTCAGTTCAACTCAGCGTCGGTCCCAGGCCCCCCTTTCCACTCCATCGCCCAATGTCTCTTCCCTCGCCTCATCTCTGGAGTATGATTACTCCGCGCCCTGGGTGAGAGCAAGAGAAATATGTGCTGAGATGACATTTCGGTTATACATGATGCTATTAAAATATGATAAGAACGCTATTAACATTAATAATCCTTTTCATTGTATCATTTAGGGAGCAAAACAAGCCATTAAATATTACGGAGTCATTGGTGCTTTGATGGCTTCAGGGAGGGGAACATTTGGCCGTGTTTGTCTACATGCACTCTGAAAATATAACATTATCTCTGGGAAATGGGTTTCTCTGGGCTTGTCATCTCCCTACGCTTCAGTGGATGGGGGCCAGAGTCTGATGTGCCGGTGCGTATGGGCATGTGTGGAAGGGGCAGGGTGGGATGACAGGGCTGGATGTGTCTCAGGTGAGGGGGTGGTGATGGAGATGGGACCTGTGTGCCCGTAGTCACGGCACAGGGAGAGCAGAGAGGCCAGGACACCTCTGGGAAGGGTGCAGAGACCATGTGTGTGTGAGGAGGCTGAAACTAACAGGCTGCTTCGAGCTCCATTTGGAGCTTAGGTGGGGTGGGGAAGGGTTGCTCAAGGTTGCGGAAAGTGATGGGTCTTCTGAGTTTAGTTTCAGCTGAGCCGCCTGCCTGTGTCCTCCTCCGGGGCACCTGCAGGCACTGGGACATTGAAAACACCTGGACTGTCCATCTTCAGACACTTGGTCCAGAGCAGAAATTCATGCTGGTCTCAGCTCTTAGTGCAAGTTGCTTTACTGACATGATGAGTCTGCTGTTCGGTGCTCCAAGCCCTGCCAAACTACCTTCTTCTCCTCACAATTTACCTGACCTCCAAAATCTCAGCATAAAGCTACTGGCCTCCCTATTAGGGACTAATACTTAGTCCCTATTTCTTTTTTTTTTTTTTTCATTTTGGGAGTTCCCTGGACGCTGAAGCATTAGCTGTTAAATTCTCTGAAAGGCACCTCGCTCCCAGGCACATCCCCAGAGAGTCCCCAGAGTCGCTGCATCCCTAATGCTCTGCCTGCACTGGTTACATTCAGTCCAAAGCCTGGCAACAAGAACCAGTGACAGCAGTGTCCCCTTTCTACACAGTCACTTGCTGCTTAGAGGGCAGGAGGGATCCCAGGCTCTTCTTTTTAGCTGGGCACCCCTCTCTTCGGGGCAGAGCTGAAACTATCAGGTCCTCAAATGACTCCTGCTGAAGCTGGGGTACCACACAGCAGGGCTTGTCAGGCAGGGAGATTTTAAAAGCACTGGCAGGAGGGCGTTTGTGGCCCTGGAGCAATCACAGGCACACAGAGATGGTGGGACAGACCGTGTAGCAGGACCAGGGTGCTCTCCCTGGCCACTCTCCTGGGAGCAAGAACTGGGCGTCATGAGCCCAAATGAGCCCAAAGGAGAGGGTGACTGGGCATGTGTAGGGTGAAGGTGACCTGGTAATGCTGTGGGTCCTGCAGCATCTCTCCTGAGATGGCAGGCAATGAATGGGGCATGTTGCTTGAATGCTGTGAACATCCATAGCCAGGGGCTTCCCGGTTATGGAGCGTACCCCGTGCCGTGTATGGACATTCTCATGTCATCCTCTGGCTCTCAGTAAATCCTTTCTTGAATGCTCAGAGAAAGCCCTGAATGATGTCAGTGTGGAAGATGTGGTAGTCCTCTCTCTTTGAAGGGCCAGAGTGGAGTAGAGGCTGCCTGTCCTCCCTTTCCCCAGGAGGACTGAGGAGCAGATCAGTTCTGGTTGGAGTTGTGACATGGGGGGAACACAGAAGCATGAAGGGCAGCATAGGAACGAGCGCCTCATCCCACCCCAGGCGGCCTCCTGGGATCTGTCCAAGCGGAGGCCAGGCTGTGAAGTGGCACCAGGGCACAGAGCCAGGGTCTTGCTCAGATCTCAAGCGCTGGGCAGCCCTTGGATATCTAAAGGCTCATTTGCAATGTCGCTGCCTGGGGCACCCGGCGGCTCCGCGCGGAGGGCTTGGACATGTTGCAGCCCTGCTTCGCAGGGCTCCGCTGGCCACTGCGCGCTCTGATGGGCCGGCAGTGGCCGCCTTGGCAATTTGGCTGAGCTACAGCCCCTGAGCTGCTCAAATGCCACCAGGGCCATTGTTATCTGGATGCTTCCCTATGGTGACAGGAGCAAATGAGGGAGAGAACAGAAAAATGTGCAGAAGCTTTTGACAGGACTGTCAGAGCACCAAGTGAGCACTAACAAGGACAAGTATGGGCTCTTTAAACAAATCACTGTCATGTTGCAGGCATATCATTGTTTAACACAGGCTCCACAAGTCACCAGGAAAGGTTAAAGCCAGAATGGAAGACATAGTCCTAGGAAATGTGTCAGAGTCAGGCTGTTTCAGGACTGATTGCGTCCTCCCCAAGCCCAGGCTGGCTTAGCACCGGAGCCAGCCCTTGGAGCATGCTTGCAATGCCCAGCAACAGCCCTGCCACAGAGCTCGATGCTGGGACGGCTCCCCAGCACAGACAGTGATGGTCATGGTAGGCACACCAGCAAAAGCAGCTGTGCTGCATCCTCTCCCTCTGTCCTGTGCTGGAGAAGGGCTGGGGGAGAGGCTTGACCCTGTGTATCACAGCCACAAGCACCTGCAAGAATGCTCCTGGGATGGCCAGAGATGTGACTCAAACACTGTTGTGGAGGGCACAATGCCTGTAGGCCCTGAGCCACAAGAGCCCAGCTGAAGATGGCTTCCACGAGAGGCTCACCGGCTTCTCCCTGAGGAGACACTGCGCGCGGTGTTGCAGGAACAAGAGCTTGGCTATGAACGCGCATTCGTCTTGCATCTGGGCACAGTCCTGCTCCGTCCACCCTACCTGTGGAGACATGTGCCAAATGGCCAGGAGGCTCCCTGGTGGGATGACCTGCTGAAGATCCAGCCCAAGTCCAAGTCCTGCTGCCTGTGCAGTTGTGCCCCCCACGTTCAATGGGTCACTGAGAGATATGATGCTGTGGCTCTCCTTGGAGGTTTTCAAGACTCAGGTAGGCATCGTCACAGCCTGATCTACCGCTGGAGTCCTGACGATGGACCAGGGACCTCCAACGACCTTCCCATTAATCCTTATAGGATTCTGTGCATAGGAAATATCCCCATAATATGAGCTATTATTCCTTTTAAATTATACAAAATGAAATAACTGAGGTTGCTCACTGGCACCCAGGGTCGCTGTGTGCAATTCTTGAGAAACGGTTCATCGTTCAGAACCAAACGTTCCTGCCTATGAAAATCATATGCCAAGGTCACATAAGCAATCCTGGCTCCGACCTTAACACGCTGCTCACGCACAAACCATTAGGCAAGGAAATATATAACAAACAGCCCCCAAAGATCCTAAAGGCCCTACACAGCTCCTACAATGCCTAGCAAGGCTTCTCTATCCATCACGTAGCCATCTCCCAGTGCAGTGCATCAAACTTTAATATCTTACTCTTAGTCACACAAAGGCTGTAACAAGCCTGGCCTTTCATGCTACACAATCCACCAAATCAAAGGCGCTCTGACAGAACAGAGCACCTGAATATAATCTCTTCCTCTCATCTAAATCTCATCTGTTTCAGGGCTCTGCATACCCCTCATCACTGTGATATACATCAGCATTGCCAAACAGCCTGTTTTCCTACTGTGTAAAACAATTGGGCATGTTTCTAATTAGACAAATATCATTAGACACGAGGCTTTTGTAGGAGAGATGAAGGAAACCCCTATGTGAAATCAGAGTAGAGCCCACTGTGCTCCAGCAGCAATCTCTTATTCCTCCATCTCTCTTCAAATATGATGCTATGGGGCTTTGCCTATATTTCCAAGGGCAAAAAACACGTGGAGCCCAATCCAAGGGGAAAAAAATGCTACAGAAAATTCCTTTTTTTTTTTTTTTTTA